>JAUMHI010000035.1:10071605-10082428 GCA_032359435.1 Enteromius unitaeniatus
GATCCCCAAATCCAGGTGTGAAAAACTTGTTGCATCTTTCCCAAAAAGACTCATGGCTGTATTTGATCAAAAGGGTGTTTCTACTAAATACTGAACAAAGGGTCTGAATACTTAGACCATGTTATATTACAGTTTTTCTTTTTTAATAAATTTGCAAAAATGTCAACAATTCTGTGTTTTTCTGTCAATATGCTGTGTGTACATTAATGAGAAAAAAATGTACTTAAATGATTTTAGCAAAAGGCTGCAATATAACAAAGAGTGAAAAATTTAAGGGGGTCTGAATACTTTCTGTACCCCCATATATATATATGCCTCTATATATTTCTGAACCATTTGTGTTTTATTTTGCCAACATCTGAATACAATATCTGACAATATCTACAATATCTTTTCAAGCCAACTGGTAGTGGCCCCTCATTTGCATAAAGTTGAAATACTTTCAACTTTGGCTCTCAACACACTCGCATCACCAACGTGTCACTGTCGCTCAAGTGACTAAAACTAGCCAAATCTTTGTAAACCAATAAATGCCTTTAACACTGCAGTCTTGAAGGACACAAAACCTCAGCCCTTATGCAAGAACAGAACTGAGTTTTTCTTGTATCACTGCAGTCTGACTCCACAGTTGTGGAGCGTCTAAGTCTAAGAGCATCACTGTTTAAAGATTTAGAGGATGAATAAGGACTCTAGCAGGAGAGACTCTCCTGGAATGAAGTAACTCTTCACCATAATGCCTTAATGCCACTCCTGGGAGTGTGGACACGCTCCTAATGGCTGTTTGCTGCCCACAGTTCTGCTCTTGTTCCTGTATTCCATTACAAGATACTGTGATATTACAGACATGTTTGTACCCATCATGACCAGCTTTTCTATAAGAAAGATTGCGTGAAATACAACCTCTTGAGATGGTGCCTGCTGATTCAATGCTGTCAAACTTTCTAAAAACATGCAGAAACATATCAGTCAAAATATTAAGATGTGCTTGTGCATGCATCAAAATGTTGTGTCTTACAACCAGCCCCCTGAGACTTAATAGTGTACAAGACACAATATCAGAGCCACAGGAGAATGAGTCTGGATTTTACACACTGGGTGAGTGTACTGAATAACAGTAACTTTCCCTAACACACCAGTCAAGATCATCATCTATGTTTAACATTAAATTTCACACTCTTCTGGAAATGTATCAATGAAACAGAGTCGTGCTAGAGTCCTGCAAAGACTTTAGATGACTTTCCAAAAATGAATGTGCTGGTGAACATGAACTATACGGTCATAACCTGAGTGCTTTCGTTTACATAATTCTCACACACCAAAAAAAAAAGGTATTGCATACAGAAAGCTAGGAGCTTTTACTCTATTTATGTACTTATATTATGTAATTATTATTCACTGTGTGATTATTTTTAGGATACTTCAGCACATTCTCAAATTCTCATTACTATAATGCATTTGATATTGTCCTTCTGAATATCTTTTAAAGATTATTATTACTTTTGTCCTTTTTTTTTTTACATAAAAAATAAATCACTTCTTTTAAGGCAGACAAATGCTAACAAATGTACAAATACATTAACTACTGTAATCGCAATGAGACTCTGTAATAAATAAAATATATAGCATAAAATCATACAACTGTAAGATTTCTATTTGCATTTTTGAGCTATTTATAAAGGGGTACTTTCTACATAACAAGACCAAGTGAAAGCCCACACTCCATTTAGGATTAGCACAATCATCATCTTTCCCCAGAAAAATTGCAGAAACTGCTCCAGAAAGCTCAGGAGAACCTTCACCATTGCTTGGCTTGAGAACGGTCGAGTAAGTAAAGTAAAGCAAGCTATTCCAAGAGGAGCATTTAAGTGTTGCTTTTCCCAGAGACACTGTGTCAGCTCTGTGGGACACGCCTGCTAGATTTCTGGGGAAATTGCCTGCAGAGCAAATACACAAAAAACATACTCTAGCAAATCAGAAGGCCTAAAGAGATCAAAAAGCAATGCATCATGTCTTACAAAACAAGAGTATTTTGTTGTATCGTGCAGAACACTGTACAGAACACAGAACTGCACATTCTCTGAAGCATGAAAGGTCAAAGCTTTGGTCTCCGATCCCTCTGAACACTGTTCTCACACCAGTGGAGTGTGCATGTGCTGCATTGTGTCATTGAGACAGCTCACTCAGAGTCAGTGCATTAATTGAGTCTAAAATCAACCCAATAATATTCAAAACCTACACTAGTTATACCATATTCATATTAATTCTGACTGATGACAGCAATGGTGGCCACACTGACTTTACTGTGTAAGTTGTGAATTTCAAATATGAACGTCGCACATTTGTGTAGTGACCTAGTAATAGGGAACTACAGAAGTATAATACAGTTGCCAGTCATGTTTTTTGTTCATTTGAAACCAAACTCCACAAAATGTGGAGTGCAGTGTTTGTGGTTGATATACAGTGTGCTCCAAAAGTCATGGAACCACATTCAAAATGTAAACTTTAAACAAACCAAACGCATATGTTACACATTAACTGAACTCACTTTAAACTTAATTGAAGCATGGCTGCTGGTTTGAGCTGGTGTAAGCTAAGCTAAGGACCAGCCCAAACCAGCAGCCATGCTTCGAAACATACCTAACCAGCATATGCTGTTTTTTCAACATTGTTAATGTAACAAAATGGCACTTATGTGACGATGTGACATGGTCAAAGGTGTCAGTGTAGCTCACATTGACGTATAAAGCCTATTTAAAGCAGCCTAGAACTAGGTGTATTGTTTAAACTGACCCTTAGTATGGTTATGTTCACAACTGAAGACCGTTACATTTGCAGGACACAAAACCAAATTTTCTGTAATCTGTGCTGCGTCAACTGAGTCGCAGTTTAAGTCTTTTGTTCAACCTAGGCTCATTGGAAATACGTGCCTCTTAATACATTTCTTCAAAACTGAAAAAAACGTACCTATACATACAAATCGCTGCAGTAAAACTCCCAAGTTTATTCCTTTTCGCACAGAAGTATGATTTACAGGTACATTTTTGATTAAAAAAAGACTAATTTTCACACAATTAGTTGCAGGATGTTATGTTATGACTTTAAAACATTTTTAACCCCCTGCACGATTTGAAAACTGATACTTTGGCATTGCACTTAGGCTGTGAAAAGCACCGGTTAGAATCCAATGTAAAACAGCTAGTCAAAACAGCTCAAATCAGTGTAAGGATGTTAAAATAGCATGTCTGCATCAACAAAACCATTTTTACTTTTTACATTTACGTTTGCATTTCTTAACACTATTGGGTAGGTTTAGGTTTGGTGTAGGGGATATTTCCAACATGATAGAGCATTTATTTTTAGCGACACTCAATGGATATTTGAATTCTGAACAGCCACAAAATGTACCTCAAGCAGCATTATTAAAACACTGTAATACATACCTGTGCCATCTAACACAAACATGCCACGGTTACATATTAAACGTGTTTTAGCGCCACTCTCTGGACATTTCACTTTGAAACTGTGGCGAAACGTGCAGTAAGGTACGTAATTTTAGGGTTAAAGAAATGTATCATACATTTTACAATGTGATGTTTTCTAAATCCCAAAGCTTGTGGTTTGTTAAAAGTTTCCATTTAAAATCCCTGATGTGGTCTCATGACTCTATATGAACCGCAAAAACTTCACAGCACATTTTGTCGTGGCTTGCATGTTGCTGCACTAATACTGCACCACAGATGAGAAAGTAACCACTGAAATGAATGGCGCTGGTCCTTTCCACAGTACGCTAAGCTAAAACCACAGCTGAATACTTTTTTTCTATAATTAATAAATCATCTACAGTTGGTGTTTATGACTATACGTAGGCTGTGGGCTAAAAATAGAGGTCTAGATTTGTCTGGAGTATTGGAAACAGAAGGCAGAGTCTCGAGTAAAAGGAGCAATCTGGCCACAAGCGCACCAGTTTAAAGAGCAGATGACTAGAGAGGAGATGGGAAGTGGATACAATAGACATGGCAGATGTCATAGTTTAAAGAAGCAGAACTCTAAACCATCTTTCACATCCCTTCACCACTCGTTTTAATATGCATCTACAAAATGTTCTGATCCTCTCTGATCTCTCAGGAGAAAATCCCTCCTTTATATTCCACTCTGTATCCTCTTTCTCTTCACCCGCCGCCTTCATCTTTCTCTTTTTCCTTTGTCCACATCTTTCATTAGACACAAAGTGACCTAATTTTTATTAGCACTGTGCAGTACACCATAAATATTACAGACCACACTGTCTCAAACACATCACAGTGTGCAGGACTCCCATTTTTGATCATGTTGTCATACTCTCTTTGTTTTCTGTATCTCTCTTCTCTGTCCATTCCTCTGCTTCTGTATTCTTTCACCACGACTAATGAATAAAGATACAAATATTAATATTAAACACTAAATATTAGTAAAATTCCTGACCTCTTAGACAAAAGACCACTTGGTATAATTTCCAAAAAACGTCTTTTTCCTTTTTTGTTTCCTTGAAAGCACATTTGTTTTGAACAGATTTAATGCTTTACTCTTGTCTCAGAAGCAGATTTTCAATGATTACTATGCAAATCTGAATAGAATCAACAAACAATTTCAATATTATTATTATTATTGTATAAAACACATAACTAATGTCCTTCTTTTGTGGTGTTAACTCTACGGCAAACAAATTTGTATCCAATCGTTTTTTTAAGTTATCGTAGCCTTTTAAAATCACCCAAACACCGTCTTGAGAAAAAAATGTGACAAAAAAAAGCCAAAATCTATGTTATTTATGCATCATTTCTAATTGTTAAATTATGCAAAAAGGGTACAAAGTATGTGAATTATGTGCAAGATGTGAAATAAAACTTAGAAAGCAGTCTATAATTTTAATCTAAAAATGTTTCTAATGTCCTTCCTACCACCGCCATGTCCTCCTCAGAATGTACAGTATATAAATACATTATAGTACTAAAAATACAGTTCACATTTATTTTCGACAAAGTCAAAGACACACCCTACTGCATGTGTTTTGACTCTAAAAATGGCATATTACATGGCTGAAAGAATCTACTATCTAAAATGGTAACACGGTAAGAGAAGTGAAATAAGATGTCAAGAAAAATAGAAAGAAAGGATCAAAGTGTGTTTGTAGGTCAAAGATTTAAGAGAATTAACCAAAAGTCAAATAGGGAAGTGCAAGTATAATGGAACAGTGCAGAGAAGTACAGTGGGATTAAGAGGAAAAGAAGCAGCATTTTCGACAGAAGATTACAACACACTATTAGCATCAATTAACTTGGATGTATAAAGCCCTACAGACAGGTCCATACTAATCAGAGACCGGTGATGCATACGTGACCTAACTATGCCACAGAGAGAGTGATACTAAGACAGAGAAAGAGAAAGAGTGTGTAAGAGAAAGGAACTAGCAGAAACAGGACAGGAAAAGAGGGAGTGAGTACATCAGAACTCATCAGGAATAGATCAGAACAGGGCTACATAAGAATGTTAATTTAGAAAGGAGAACAAGTAGGGTGGGAAAAATGTGTTGTGTACGCAATGGGAAAAATGAAACGCAGAATTTAGATCCCAAATGCACAACTCACTATTGAGTCAGCTCACCTGGCTCGTACAAATGAGTGCTCTAGCAGTCATAAAAAATAATGTCATTGTTACATTTTCTGACAACATTGCTATTTTAGGTTTACTGCACGTGGATGCAAGTCCCATTGTGTAATTTTGAAGAAAAAAGCTGTCTGTAGAAAAAATTCTGTATCATCCCAGCTAGCGGGAAACAATCCCTGTTAGTTACGAACAAATATTCTTCCATTAACTGTGAAAGGTTAGTTCACCCAAAAATGAAAATGACCCCATGATTTACTCACCCTCAAGCCAACCTATATGTGTATATGATTTTCTGATGCACTTTATTGGGCTTTAAACCCTTGATCTGCCATCACTGCCATTATAAAGCTTCTTTCAGATACATACCATCGTCCATAAATACCATCCACATGGCTCCAGGGGTGAATAAATGCTTTCTGAAGCGAATTGATGTGTTTTAAATACGTATTTATAAATTTATAAACCATAATCTATAACTTCTGCTAACTGTCATACTGTGCCAAGCGGATGACTATGTCCTATAGGCATAGCATACGTTCCGGTGAAAATATACATTTTGGACAAAATGTTGACCCCTATTCACTGCCATTACAAAACTTGGAAGAGACAGGACATTTTTTTAACATAAATCTGCTGTATTTGTCTGAAAGAAAAGAAGTTATGTACACCTGTTCTATAGGATGGCTTAAGGGTGAGTAAATCATGGAATAACCTTAATTTTGGGGTGAATTATCCCTTCAACATTTATACACTTTTAGTTTATCTATCACAAGCAATAGAAGATGCATTTGAAGAAACCATTTACTTGAAATTTCGTTAAGAGTTTAATTCGGTCTTTTCCGATGAGAAAAACAGTCTTTTTTATGATCTCAAACATCTGTTTGACTTAAAACAGAATCTGTTTTCTTGTGCACCATACAGTAAATAGCATGTAAGTGTGAATATAATCACAGAATGTAATGGTCCGTACGCTCCCTCAGGTCACATAACAGTTGCCTGTTACTACTCAGTTTCAGCAGAGACTGGGAAGTGTCCAGCATGAGCGTACACGCTGCTGCAAGCCACAAATTCTGCATTAACTGCAGAGATATTAGTGTATCAGACTAAGAGAGAGAGAGAGAGAAAGAGAGAGAGATGGAACTAGATGCTGGCAATGCAGAGGATGCTTGTACGGCAGGGTTCGTTTGAAACAGCGCCCTCTTTACGTGAGAGGTGAAAGTGCAGGTCTCTTAGGTCTGGCATGGGAAAACTGAGGCCCTGCTGATCTCCCCACACAGCGCTCATGTTTCTGCCTGTTGTTGCTCCCCGCACCCCAGGTCTGTTCTATTCATATCCAGCAGCGCCGCGTGCGAGCGAGAGAGCGAGAGAAAGAAAGAGAAATCCTGCGCTAACATAATCCGCTGTATGCAAGTGCACTGCAGCATCTGCCTGATGCAACTGCACATATGGACAGGATACATGTGGATCACATATAGCACACACACATACAGGTGAAAGCATATTAGGAATCATTACAGAGCGCAGGACACAGAAGAGCATTCACCTCTGTCAAGCAGGGTCATGTCCACTATTATTACAACACCTAGCTAGTGGCAGATTCAAAAACACCACCAGCTGTGCAACATTCAGCAAGACGATAAAAAGCTTAGACCTCATATACGCTACAGGTAAAAGTCTGTATAATCTTCCATATCAAGATAACGCTACCTTACATCATGATTTTAATTCATGAAATTGTCTGTTTATATTTGTGACAGAGAAAAAAGCTGCTTATTTTTAAGAAAAAGACTGCCTGCAAACACTGACAAACATACAAAATTCCCATTATAAACCATATCACAGCATATAATGTCGACTGAATATTTAGCTTTAGAAAAGATGAAAGCTTAGGTAGCTATGGCAAGCAATATGCACCAGAAATCTATAAATATAAAATGCAACCAGTAATCTGGTCTTAAATCTTAGAAGCTTCTGAAAATGTCACATTTTAAAAGAAAAGATGATTTTAAAAGATTAAATTATTTAGACGGGTATTTAAAAAACCAAAACAGCATTTGAAATTCTTCAAACCAAAACTATGTATCAAAGCACCTCTAAATAAACTTGTTTGAGGTTTAATGGACTTAATATCTATTTATATTGCTTGTCATTAATGTGACAGACACAAACCCTTTCTTTTAGAAATTCATTGCTCACCTACTCAAAACCATTTTTTCACTTGTCAGTAAAAGGAGGCCAAAAACAAACACTACATAAAACAAGAAATAAAAACAATACATACTTCTAATAAAATGCAAACATATAGGTATAGATGGGATAGCAAAATAAATGTCAAATAAAACTCACTACCACTTGATCAAACAAATACAAATGTTTATCTTAGCACTTATTTGCTTGGCTGGTAAATCACTTCTGTTTTTGTTCAGGCATTTACTGAACAAAATTGTTCATTTTGCTATTTAGCCTAAAGGTGCAATTCACATATACTCTGAATATTGCTGGCTCTGTGACATATTGCTTCTGAAATTTAAATGCAAGTATAAATTTATTAACAATGGACAACTGACCTTTTCTGCGCTACAAAATTTCCCCGAAAATGTTTAAAATAGTACCTTAAGTCACAATAATAATGCATGAATTGTACTTCTTTATGATAAAAACACGTTTGGCAGTGCGTTGGCTTCTCCAATATGAAATCTGGATCCTGAAGCAAAACCAGTGGAGAATCCCTGATCTAATCAAGCGCATACACATCATAAACACGCACACAAGCGCCTCTCGGGGGGTAATCGGTACCACTCAGTGCTTGCGGCTGATCACTGCACTGAATCAGCACGAAAAAAATCAATAGGATAATTTAAATGAAAAACAAAGAGTGGTGGAGAGGATTTAATTATAAATCAATTGATAAATCCATCGACTAAAAGCATCTCATTTAATGTCAGAAATGTGCAGCCTTCTGCTATACGCATACCAGAGGACAAGCAGCAGCTTACCGGACAAAATATCATATTTGGCCACTAATGTAATCTGCTAAGCAAGCACGTTAGCGAGACAGAAAGGGAAAGAAGGGAGGGGAAAGCTTCTGGAGCGTCACAGTAATGTATCGCCTCGAGCCCTCTCCCTCTTTTGCCTCTTACTGCACCATAACGACATGAACCAATGGATACCCAAGGTGGAAAACAGATGGAGGAGGGGCCCGAGAAGAGAAATGGGTGGGAGAAAGTAAAAGAAATGGGAGAGTGGGATGCCGAAACGGTCGCCTGCTAAAGAGAAGCCATCCATAATGCAAAAATATCCTATAACGGGCATCAAACCCACTTGGAGTGTGTGTGGAGATGCATAAAGGGGTTAGGGGGTGTGATGACGGAAACAACAGAAGAGCGCAACGCTGATGAAAAGACATCAGATGAATGTGAAGCGCAGAGGAGGGAACGGGTGATACCGGAGGAGGGGGAGAAGCGATTGGCGGCTCGTTCTGCTGTGTAAGGAGCAGCACTGATTGGTTGGGAATTCTGTGCAGTGGCTGGTGCGGAGCTTTGTAAAAATGACACGGACACCTGCCAGATCCTCCTCCTCTTTCCTGCAGCACACAGCCAAGGCCGTATAGCGCTAGGCTGCCAAGCTGAGATCCCCCCCTATATCGTCAGCGAGAGGCAATGGTGCAGGCATGCTGGGAGCACCATCTCACACAACGTTCAACCACTTACACAAACCTACATGGCACCATGATATAACAGCTACTACTGGAGGGATGAGAAAGAGGGTTTGGGGAAATAACTGGCAAGCACGAGGCTGCACCGTGTAGCATATGTGTGGATTCTTACTGGATATGTTGCTTCTGCTCACCATGAGAGATTACAGCTATGGCAAGGAATTGAGCCATACTTTAAAAATGTGGTAACACTTCGTAATAAGGGTCAGTTTGTTCAAATTTTATCTCAAATAAAAAAAGTTAAATAAATATTTATAATATCAAAGTTATGCCTTTTCTTTGTACTAAAACCTAACCTTTTAACTTAACCTACAATGTAGAATAATAATAAAAATAATTAGGGCCGGGACTTTCACGCGTAAAAATTTTTTAACGCAATTTAATCGCACTTATTTTTACACCGCGGAACATTTCTCAATGGATGAGTTTCGGCGGACTGATTATACTGGAGCACCAACTAGCGTTTCTAATGTTTTGAATGTACTTGAAAGTAGGGATGCACCGATCCAGATCGGTCGATATGTTTGCATGTTTTGTCAGTAAACCCGGTCCTGTAATCAGCGGTAAACGCCATCAGGTGCGTGATTTCACATTGAGCCGTATATACTACACACAGCCGTTGTTCACTGACGAGCTGCGAAAACCCTCGCTAATAATGAACGTAAGTGAACAACGGCTGTATGTAGTATTATAATACTTTGTTTCTTGTCTGCTATCTGTCACTGTTTAGTTTTGGTTTCGTTTTCGCTCTTCCTGTGTTTCCTAATTTGGTCATGTTCTTGTTCTTGTTTAGTTAGTTACCCGTTCCACCTGTGTTCCTCACCTGTCCTGATTTCTCCCTAATGTTTTCCTGTTTAAAAGCCTGTTCAGTTTGTCTTGTCTTTTGTCGGATTATTAACGTTACTGTCGGCTTCGCCATGGGCCCTAGCTCCCTCCTCTTCATTGGGTCTCGTCTGGTCACTAGCTCCACCGGGCTCGATCGTCTCTCCGGCTTGGCCTTGGTCAGTCGGAGTCCATCCGCCGCCTCGGGACTCCATTCCTCCGGCTGCACCTCGTCCCTCTGTCCCACCGGTTGTGTCAGGCTCCTCCCTCCTTCCAGCTCCGCCTTGGTCCTCTCTCGCTCCGGCTCCGCCATGGCCTTCCGAAGCCCCTCTTCCGCGTCAGTCGCAGGAGCCATTTACTCTACCTTGGCCCTCCGGATCCTCGCTGTCGGCCTGGCTTTTTGGCTCTCTGCCTTCACTTTCGGCCTCGCACCCATCGCCAGTGAGGAACAAGAGACCCTGCCCTGGACAGCCGCCAGGGCGCCCACCGCCCCTCCCTCATTATGTACCTTTTTTTGCCTTTACGGCATGTGCCTTTTCGTAGGGGGGCGTAATGTAACACTTTGTTTCTTGTCTGCTATCTGTCACTGTTTAGTTTTGGTTTCGTTTTCGCTCTTCCTGTGTTTCCTAATTTGGTCATGTTC
>JAUMHI010000035.1:10095181-10132611 GCA_032359435.1 Enteromius unitaeniatus
AACAAAAAAATTAACTTTTTTTTGGGCCAAAAATTAAAATAATAAAAATTTTATAAAAAACCCCCCCCCCCCCCCCCCCCCAACATAAGTTGTAAATTAAATAAAATTAACTTTATTATGGGTAGAAAAAATACTGTGACAATAGGAACTAAATATTTTTCAGGTAATATTTTAGCATATATTTTTATTTAAAAAGATCACAAAAAATAACTTTATTATGGGTAGAAAAATAAAATAAAATTATAATAAATAAAAAAATAACTTTTATATATATATATATATATATATATATATTTCACAACATAAGCTACATTAACTTTATTATGGGTAGAAACAATAATGTGACAACTTAATATGAAGTAAATATTTTTCAATATAATAATATTAATCAATAATATTTTTTTACTTAAAAGGTTCAGAGGTTCAAAGGTTCAAAGGTTAATAAAAATACATAGTTTTTTTTACAATACAAGTTGTAAATTAAATTCAATTAACTTTATTATGGGAGGAAAAATACCGTGACAGCTTAATTGGAAGTAAATATTTTTCAGACAATATTTTAGAATAATTTATTTTAATTTAATAAAAAAAGTAACAATATAAGTTGCAAATTAAATTCAAATTCAATTAAATTCTTTATTATGGGTATAAAATAAAATAAGAAAAATCATTGGTAGGTATGAAAAAATACACTGAACTTTTATACACCAAATTCTAAAATGTGTCTTCTATGTTTTAGGAAGGGGCCCCTTGCAATCCATTCATCATATTTGTCAGTTCATGGAATCAAAAAGTTACTGCCAGGTTAGTAAATGTAGTTTACTGTTATCTGAATCCTTTAATCTGTCCAGAGAGGAGCCAGATTTTGCTGCAACTCTTCACCTATGTACAGACTCACCGAATCATCCGATTTAAACCAGGGATTTAACCAGAGATACAGCTCTCAGTCTTGCATTCACAGATCAACTCAAATACTTCTGCTATTCATGCTATACCGCCCGACGCCACAGTCTTTTGAAAGTCAACATGTACTTTGAAGACACCTTCACCATCTTCGCAAGTGCTTGAAATGAAAATCAGTTAAAGATGTAACTAAAAATCCAGAAAACGCACACCTTGCATTTGCATACTTTAGGTTCATAAAGGTGACCAACAGCTTTGCTTGCACGCACAAACAAATGCACAGGCTCTGCCTCTGTTGCTGTTATTCGGTTGCTCTGCAGCAGAAATCAACGCGCAGTCAGCTAGTATGAGACGCCGCAGTGTTACGCTATAGCACAGCAAGAGAAAGGGACATGGAGGTTGTAAGTGATGATTAGCAAACCGGCACGAGGCCCTGCACCCATACAGCAGCTCGCTAATAAAACACTATGCGTGTCACGGTTGATAAAAGACCTCCGTTCAATGACGACGCAGTAAAATGATGACGGCATCTCTCCCTCCCCTTGAGAACTGTGAGAAGAGCTGGGTAACTTACAATCAGAGACACTTCAAACACATTAAAAGCAATTCTGCAATCAAATGCAACCCAAAATGCAATCGAAAACTGATCAGTTAAATGGAGCCCAGGACTCATTTCAAGAAAGCAAGTGCGTATCGACTGCTCATGACTATGATCTATTAACCCAGATGTGCCGCGGGAGATAAATATCTTAAATAACCAGCCAGCACTGATAAAGGAGATAAATGGTCACTGTTCACTAGCTCGTGAATGACGTTCAGAGAGGCAAAGGGTGAACTGCCTTTCATGTGCTCAAGCTGAAACATCTCTTTAACAACAAGGGTCAAGCGACTTTGGTTTCCTCCCATTGCTATAGATTTGTAGCCTTGTAACAAAAAAGTTTATTGTGTGACAGGAAAAAAAAAAAATTCTTGCTTAAATAGGCAAGTAAAAAAAAGAGTTTGGTGTATCTAATTGGCCTGCGATCTGTGTAAAGTCTATAAATTCATATGACCTTATTATGCTCATTATACCAAAATTGGTATCCTAAGTGAGGCACACAGAAAAAAAAAAGAGACAAATAATTTAAGCTTCAGGTCTGGATGTGAGATGGATGTAGCGATTATCGGGTAATGGTAGTGCCGGTGACATACAGGGCCTCTGCTGAGTAAGCAGGAAACTGATTCAGTTAAAAGTAAGACCCATGGGAGACTCAGTAGTTCCCGGGATACCGTGAAGGTGCTTCCAAAGTGGATACATAGCTAAGCACAACCTGACACCAGTAACTTGCTTTGCTAAGCTTGAATTTTCTCAAATAACCTGCCTGGTGAAACCCACAGCATTTTAAGGGTCGCATATTAAATATGCAAAATAGCTAAAAAGTTTGTGAGCATAAAAACATGCTTACTGTCAGACACAATCGTTCCAGCAATGCAGGAACAAGTGGGAAAAGCGTTCTCATAACATAAAAAACATTCACAGTTTGCAAGCTAATGCAGTTCATAGCCAAAACTCAATAGTGCCCACCTCAGTGTAAATGCCCTGGTGACGTTCAATATCGTAGGGGTCTGCCAGGTGCCGTTCTGCAGTATGGACAACAGCGAAATATAAACACTGTGCGCCTGCGCAACGACTGGCGCTTGAGATGTGAATGCGTGTCCCATAATTAAGTGCATTTTTGCAATAATCACCGTCTGACTGATGATTATTCGACTTGCGAGACGCCTGCTCAGCAAATAAATGGATATTACATATTGATTTGAGTGGAAAACGAAGAAATATTTGAGCTTTGAATGCAGCGGCAGAGGGAAAAAAAAGAAACCACGTTATTCAAAACCCTTAAAGCAACTTTCTTTTCGTCGTTCAAAGTGCGGTCATAATTACGGCACACGCAAAGGAAAAAAATGTAAGTTTTAAAAAAGCGCGACAAAGTGCTCAGGAAGCGACTGCGCATGCTGAGAGCTCGCGACGCAGTGCTCACCGGCAAATAATAATGCGCGTGGAGACAGTGACGGACCGCGAGACTAAATACTGCATTTACCAGACAGAGAGTGACAAAGACACGCTCCACAAAACGAACCCGGGGCTTTTTCTCCCCGAACGCAGCTAACAAACTTTCCAAAAGTTCACAACATGGGAGTTAGTGAACGTACTCTTGCGAACCAGTTCATGATTCCGTATGCACGAGAAATATCCAGTCATATGCTATCTGAACATGCATCACAAGGTCAGTCAAGTGAGCTCCGAACTGCTACAGACACGTTTAATAAAGCAGAGTGACGAGATGCCGGTGCGCTCACTTACCCTGGCGTATTTGGAGGAGTAGGGGTCCTCAAAGAGCGCCCAGATGCGCGGCTGCCAGGTACTCCACCAGCTGGGGTTGCGACCATCCTCCTGTAGACATAACCTCTTCAAATCCCCGTCCGCACCACCCGTTAGCGCCTGGTCTTCCTCTGGCGGGTCCGGCTCGGGCGTCTCGAAGCTGTCCAGCGCTTCCTCGGCGTCCCGATGCTGTCGGTAGTTCATCCAGCAGCATGCCTCCACGTCTGTCTCGTCGATACCCCAGAACGCGAGCTCCTCCTCGAAGAGAGGACCGCAGACATCGTTGGGACAATGCAACTTCCCTGTGCGGTAATAATTGAGGATAAAAGCAAAGGTGTTGGGGTGACGGTCAAAGAAGAATTCGTCGGATTTGGGGTCATAGTCAAAGTTACTGAACGCATCTGGCTCCGTGAGCCAGGACAAACGCGTCCCAGGCAGCGTCTTCAGCGTGCTGCGGTACGTCTCGTGCCGAATCCCCCCGCAGTTTATCACTATTTTCTCGCTGTCTGACGGACAAGTCATGTCTGCGCTGTAACATGCTTTGTTGGACGACTTGTTCCCACCCTTGCGCCCTTTGAAAGAGGAGACACACACCGAACTGAGCATAGAGGAGCAGGGGGAGGGAGAGGAGGAGAGAGAACCGAGAGGGGAGGGGGGGGAGGAGGAGCCTGCGGGTGGGAGAACAGAAGAGAAGAGAAAATTAGTGATGCTCATACTTTTATACAGTATCAGACTGGTCAAAGTAACCTGCCTTTAACTCGTCACATCATTAGTTACTAATGGTACAAAAGCTGTCACTGGGGTGCTACCTTTTCAAAAGGTATTAGACGCTTAGAGGTTCCTTACTGGAATCTATGGTGTCCATGAAGAATCTTTAACATCCATGGAGGTTATTTGAATGTTCTTTACACTAATAAAAAAAGGTTCTTTTAAGAACTGCTCACTGAAAGGTTCTCTGGGGAACCCAAACTGCAGTTGTACTACTTTGAGAACCTTTATTTTTAAAGAGCATGAGTACCCATAAATGTATACAAATGTGTGCCTTTTAAATTGTACTGCCCCAACATTTTTAAGAGTTTTTGTCAAAATTCTATTCAAATTTGGATGAAACTGAAAATAGAACATCTTTGTCTGTCGAATATCATATACCTAAGCTCCTTTATGGTATAGTCTACTCATATAGGGCTAGTCCATAAAAACTGTCAAAATGATGGCCCTAGCCAGCATACTACATCAACGGACTGATGATGCAGGTATATGGGATAAGCGTTTTAATGAAGGAGTGAGTTCAATATATGTTCAAGTGTCACATAATAAACAGGAAAGAGACCCCTCCTCCTCTGCAATGCCCACCCATCTTTCCTTTTCCAGCTTTTACCATCACTCAGTTCTCATGTCCCTCAATTCACTAAAACACTCTGCTCAATTACAGCAAAGGGAGATGAAAATGACTGAATGTTTCAAAAACCAACGCACCCCCCCCCCTTCCCACACCATACTCTCAGCGTATCCAATAGAAAGAGGGAGAGGAAGAAAACGAGAGCGAAAGGAAGGGTGGGAGGAAGAGAGAGAGAAGCTAAAGGCAGAATGATTATTTGCTGAGCTACACAAAATAGGGAGAAAAGACTGCAGAGCATTAACTCTTACACTATCTCTCTCTGGGCAGTGCTAATGTTATGCAGACCGTTCAGTACAGTCTGTGTACAGTATTAAGCTTGGTTGCAGACGTAAAATCCAGAAAATCGTTAACTGTTTGAATGAGCAATTGTCAAATTGACCTAAAAAGGGTTAGTTTAATGCGAACCCCTCATATGAATATTCATGTTTTCATTCCTTTACACGAAGCAAGGGCTTTGAAAACTAGCCTAAATGTCTCTACTTCATACCTATGGTGAAACGAATGAGTCCTGGCTCTTTTTCCAATCAAATCGTCCCATTTTGGAAATGTGGAGCAGGGACGCTATTATCTTTTTCTCTTGGGGTCGCCGTGCACTTTGGTAACATGCCATAGCTGACTTAACCTTTCAAAATTACTTTTGTTAGCGTGACCTGATGTAGGCACATTGACTCCCTTATGTTAAATAAGGGTTTTTAAATGTAATACAGCAAGTTACTACATTAAACATTTTTTACCATTGTCTAGCAAAACATTTTTTACAGTGTACAAGGGTCAGATTTCACCGACAAATGTCCTCTTGTGTTTTGCTGTGTTGTCTCTTTTTGCTTTCACAATAACTCTCCTATATCTGTTCCTCTTGTTTGGCTGTGCTGCATGACTGCTCCATACATATCTATCAAACTGTCTTCCCTCATTACTTATCCACTCTTATCCATTCTCCTCAGCTCACTCTTCCTCTTGCTTTCCCTTATGTCCCCCTGTGATTAACTGTTGAAACAAAGATCACAGGAATATGAGAACTGTAGGGAGGAGAGAGGCTGAATCATATGAAACAATGTAATAGAGATAGTTCAGCGGGTTTCTGCTTTCAGCACCATGGACAGGGCATGACTTTCATTGGATAAGCATTGGAAATGAAAATGAGCAGACATGAACCTAATTATTATCATTGTGTAATTATGAAATAATCATGTAAAAATGTAACCCACAACTGTGCTGGTGTTACACTGCTTTCGCTATCTATATTTCTAATAGTAGTTCTCATAATTATACATAACTAAATCCTCAAAAGTGAAAAAACTTTGGCCCTGCTATGATATCAAAACATCACTATGCTCGTCTGGGCCACCCAAAATAGGAATATCAGCTAAACCAGTGCGTTTTTGCAAGGTGTTTGAATACCTCAAGCTTGTGGTAGTGAAATAAGTAGCTATAAGGAACACAAAAGGAGTAAATAAATACAATGAGGAAAAGGAAAAACTGAAACTGAGAGGAAACTAGGGAAAAAGTTGCGCTGACAACGCAAAAAAGAAAAGAAAAAAGCTCTCACTAAAAAGGGAAATCATTGTTAAGTGTGTGTGCCTGTATGAGGGGGGGGAAGTACATTAAAGTGTGCATGTCCACTGGGATGGGGGTTGGTTGTAAGGACAGATACGCCTATAAAAGACAACAGCACTATATCGACGGAGAACACGGAGAGAGGAAAAAGGGAGAGAACAGGTTACGGCCACTGAGGGAAATGTGAAGGAATGACTGCAGTAAAGGTAAATGAAGCTCCATTCATAAATAATTCAATGTATAGAAACAATGTGAAAGAGAAGTGATATATACACGCAGTGTTATGAGAAGAAGGTAGAGCTGAACCATATCTACGCTTGTTTTCTTTTATCGTACAGTATGCTGTAGTGCATCTGCATTGTACCTCCACTCTAACTCCCTTTCTCTCTGTCTGGTGCAGTGTGGGTTCTTTGGATTTTTCTGCTTGCTATCCCACTGCAGTTGAAGCTCGGCGGTGCTCACAGGCCACCTAGAGGACTCATTAGGGAACTGCACGACACAAAATACTGCAGTACCCCCTCCTCTTCAAGCTTTCTCCACGACTGAGGTATGGATGCCTTATGCAAACCATCTGTCGATGCATTGCATACAGGTTTGTCTCCCTTTTTAGCCCATACACCCTTTTAATTAACTAAAATCACTTAACGAATGCACTTCAATTGCTGATTTATATGAACTGATCGTGTATTATCTCAGAGGTTCCTGGTCTCAGTGATTAAGGCTTTTTGCAATCTCTTCCTCGTTCTCTCTCTCCCTTATTTGTGTGCACTAAGCTACTCTCAGCCGAGTTGCTCATATCGACATCTCTTGTGGAATAGCACTAAAAGAAAATAAATTAACGGAGCAAGGACGCTTACGCACGCGAACACAGACACATTAAAAAAAAAAAAAAAAGCAATGCCACAGCACAATTAATTAGCTTTAAATGAAATTAAGCTGTGCAAAGACAAACTACAAAGCATTGGCATATATGCATATTCGATATATCCTCAGAAGGTCATCAGTCAGAATTTGACCTCTGCTTTGAAACTAATCACAGCTCTGTTCTCAGCTCTTTTCAAAAGGCCCACTCTTTATTTTCAGTCAAGAGAGTGAGAAAGAGGTTCAGAAAGGGGCTTAGAGGACTCATCTTACAGTGACAGCATTGAGACGTGCGTGACTATATTCCCATATCTAGCACTAACAGTGTTCTTAAGATAGTTATAACCCCACTCCCCCCCCAGCCTCAGCTCTCGTTAAAACCTAATTAATAAAAGTGCCCTCTCCGGTTAATTACCATCCCTTTATAGTCCCCCATTAAGTACTCAGGGAATGAAGCCGGAGAGAGATGGGATATAATTGTGTTAAGCCAAATCACACATGAACTTGATGGAAACTATTCTTAGCGGTGGGAAAGAATGGAGCAGGGTGACAAAAAAAAAGATATAACTGAAAAACAGACAGAGGACAGAGAAGGTCAAGACAGGGATCATGTCAGGTGATGTGTAAGGGTCGTACTGTTAGGAAGGAGTGCATCTGTGAGGATGCAAAATCATGGAAATGCAGCAGCAGGAGGGAGAGTAAATGGTTTGAAATAAGGCACTGCCAATGGGATGTGAGTGAGCAAAGGAGGGAGGGGGAAAGGGAGGGACCAAAAGCTGAGAGAAACAAACAGGAAAAGTTTAACTGGTGTATGTGATAAGATGAGAAAGTGTAGAGTAAGAGGAAAACAAGTTAGAACAAACGTATTGATTATGGATCAGTATAGGCTACTTCTCACAAGTTCAAGGTCGGTTGCATGAACTGGTTAGACTAGTCTAAAAAAGTTAGTCAAGTAACTTTTTTTCTCTTCTAGCCTGTTCATAATTAAAAAAAAAAACAGTTACAGTAAAAGGTAGACTGCTGTATTTTGGATTGAAAAGTAAGACTGGTTACTGCTTGTTGGTCACAGTCTTAACATACAGTAGTGATGTTTATGCAACTGGGCCTAGGGCTCAGATTATATATTAGAGGGTTAAAAGTAAACAGTTAGGTTTCCCAACCGATACTTATATTGTCTGTATTTAGCATTGGTTTGTTATTATTTGAGACCCTATTGGAACCTACTTTTTCGAGATCCATCTGTTTTTAGAGTATTAGCAAGAGATGTAGGGGTCATGGTAAGATGAGAAAAGCCCCATCTACATTCAACAAAAACTTTCTAGAGTTTTGTTCGCATTTGATTGTAGAGAACCTTGCCATTAGGTAGGGAGTGATGATGCCAAAAAAAGGAGAAAGAAACTGCTTATGCAGTGCATGGAATGAGAACACTTGGCTACTCTGTTTCAGAGGGTGGAAATAGTGGGCAGACAGGTAGACAAAGTAAGATTTGATATACATGTTAACATAGAGAACAACATAGGTAACATTCCATCACCTATCAAGGTGACGTGACTGTGCGAAGAAAAAAAATCAGACACAAATCATTGTGGGACATAAAACGTCCATGTATTTGTTGGACTGACAACTCCTAATTTAACACCAGAAACACGGTCACAAATAAAATTATGAAGGGATTTCAGTTGTGTGCGAATTATTCAGAGGCTACTATTCTACTATTTCTGTCAGCAATTTACGTCTCACTCTATTACATTTAGCTAAATGTCAGCTAATTAAAACATAAGGTCGGTGTGAAGGATTTATATAGCCTAGTGTACATCTATAATTATGTGACAAGTATCACGTTCTGTTTCCTTGGCTACCTCCTCAGAATTCTATTCGGGAATGTCTATGTTACTAAAACTTCTAATGTGACTTTTATGGTTAACAAAACGCTGTAATACCGTAAAAATGCTAATATGCACCTCCCATAATTCGCACAAGGGTGTAAGTGGCAAAAACAAAGTAGACCTGACTACTACTTGTTGAGTCCGTTGACAGAGGCAGTGGGTAGGCAGGCCTGCTTTGCATCAGAACACCGGGCACACAGACAAAAACACTTCGAGCATAAGTGATATTTTGTCAGTTGTACACAAAAGCACGACACAGACACAGCACAAACACCTATATTACATACTTACTCGCTTTGGGTCTGGCTCTGTTCGCGTGCGTGCAGTGTGCGTGTCACTGAACACACACACATGAACACACAAACTGCACAAAAACGCTACGTGGAATTTACTATGTTTTCTGACTGAACGGAGGGATCCTCTTGGCGTAGGTCCAAGTGACTGTGCGGAAACCTACGATTTTGTCCTCTATAAAATGGCTACAGTTATGAATAATGCAGAATATTCTTGCTACAACACCTGCTAGTTGAAAACAACGAGGCTGTGCTATAGTGCGTAGGTCAGTTTCTTCAGTGATACAAAAGACTAGCCTACGAAAAATATAATTTATCACCCAAGTTGCACCTTTGCTATCCTTGCACCTCAGATAAATTATTCTCGCTATGTACATAGACGTTACAGGTCTGATATCAAAAATGATTCACCAGGTAAATAAGCATTTCTTACCAGACAGTTTGTAATATTTAACAGAGCCCGTGTTAAACATTTACTTTTATTCCCTAAACGAAACAGTCTATCAACCAAGCGAAACGTGCAGCGGGGAAACACCTCTCTTTCTCTACGTGTTTAATCTTCATGCACTCACTCCATTAACAGTCTATCCCTTTCTTCTCAGTTTTAGCATCCTTTCTTCCGTATCTTCACCTGTTCCCGTTGTCCAGGGTTAAGAAGACCGTAACCAGGTCTTTAGTTGCAGACTGAGGTCTGTTTGAAATTATTTATGCCGAACAAGCACCTTGCCGGGCACGACTAGAAATGTTATTCCTTAAGCTGCCTCTCTTATTTCTTCCGTTCGTTTTTTTCCCTCCCTTTTTTCTCTGTCGATGGTTTTGTTTTGTAAATCTGTATTTCCATGCAATTTATTACTTGAATCTAATGGTGACATGGGATCCCTCCGTGTTGTTCCCTCCCTTCAGCTCTTTAAAGGAAAAGGTGGCAGCTGGTGCCCCCTCCCCAAACCCCACCCTGTGCCATTTAACCATATACACGCCAAAAACAAACCTGTCTCTGTTTCCGGCTTTCCTAATAGCGTTACCTTTATGTGTGATTTTTTCAAAGATTAGTTCTTCAAACAAAACAAAATCCCAAACACATTCATGAACCTCACTTCTTAAAGCAGAATTTTACTTTAAGAATAAACAAACAGGGTTATTAATGAATATTAAACATAGGTTTACATTCACGTTGCGATAGACAGATCAAATTAAAAATACTACACAAGAAACGATACAGAAAGTGGAATTAATGGCATACAGATTCCCTGTATTTACATGTTGAAATACCTGTTGGCCATTAGGAATGTGTCTTTTATTTTGGTCATTGTTTGTTTCCAGAGGCCATACATTTCCAGTGAAAAATCTACTATAACCCTGGTCTCAGTTCAGTACAGATATATCGCTTTCTTTTTGGTTTTCCAAAACAAGACGATGGAATTTGTGAAAGAGACAACACCAC
Organism: Enteromius unitaeniatus; assembly: GCA_032359435.1. Taxonomy (NCBI): domain Eukaryota; kingdom Metazoa; phylum Chordata; class Actinopteri; order Cypriniformes; family Cyprinidae; genus Enteromius; species Enteromius unitaeniatus. The sequence goes on from JAUMHI010000035.1 coordinate 10,105,881, forward strand.
CACCCATAAGGATAAAGCATCAGAACAGGGCAGAGAATTCTGCTTAAGCAGACTCAACATCCAACGAAAATCAGATAATGCAAGCAGGGCAAAAGTAGGTAGATATATATTATATATAAATTATATATCCAGAAGGGACACGCCTAAATATCGAAACTTCTAACAGTTAGCCTGCAGTAAATATTTTAGGCCAGATTGTAGAATATTAAAATCAAATTATGCCACCATCTACAATAAGAAGACCTGAGGACACTTAGAGGTCATGGATGTCAAGACACAGATCTTTTAACTATCCCTTAATTATTTTACTTGCTTTTAATAGTTCTCTAAAACATAAATATGGCCTTCTCTGTTTCATAATCTTGGTTTTCACCTGTTCCTTTTTTTATTTTTATTTTTTATTAATCTAGCTTACATATATGGCCTTAAATCCATCTTGCTTGCTCTCTCTCTCTCCTTGGCATGTTGCCGGAGCCAGAGCTGGGGGAGGAGAGCGAAATGTCGCAAAAGCAAGTAGGTGGAGGAAACTGGGTGGGACAAAATTCAGACTATAATGCAATATTCTTTATATTTTACCATTAGCCCACCCTCTGTTTTGTTTTAGGCTCTCTTTATGAGATCACGAGCAGAGAAAGGCATTATTAACACACACTACTGTGCAACCCTCTTGGGTTGTCTAGGTGTGCAGCAAACTGCCACCTCAGCGATATTTCTGTCTCTTCCTGGTCTTCCCTCCTTACTTGCAGCTTTTTCCCCTGGGATTTTAAGCACACATCCTGTAATCTTCCGAAGAACACATTTTATATAAAATGCACTAAATCACTTCATATATAGTCCATTACAGCACACCAGGAAATATTTACTCACCTTCAATCTCGTTCCAAACCTTCATGCCATTTATATCTTCTGTGGAACATAAGACACTATACTGACAGGTCAACGACTTCAGCACATGGACAAAAAAGCCGAATGATCTTCAATCTATCTCCTGTTGTGTTCCATAGAAAAACACAATGTCACATTTCAAATGACATGAGCGTGAGATAAGCATTTTCATTTTTGAATGAACTATCCCTTTAAGCATAAAGAATACATACAGGAGCACGCTCCAGATCAATAAATCAATAATGTTTCCACCAATCACTTCTAACATTTTGTTCTCCATTTATTACAGACTCTCTGAGTGACAAAAGAAAAGCATGGAAATCAAGCAATATTGATTAAACCATTTTTGTAGTTTATATCAATTAAAGCAAAACTGAAAATCAACCCATCTACCCAAGGTTGTTTAATTTCTTATACCATAGACAACTTATTTCCTCCGTATGTCTGATTCTCAGTGCTGTACATTTTAGGAACCCCTAAAATGTCCAGTAACACACCTCTACCACCATCTTCTTGCCGTTGCAGCCCACTTTGTGCAACACCAGCGGTTTGGGATGTTGGGGGAGGCACAGGTACAGTAAAACTGTCCATATACAGAGTACTTTTACCCCTGTGGGGCACATGCAGTGGTTTGCGAGGCAGCCGGGGTTGACATGATAAAGTGGATGGAGCTTTGTGAGCAGGAAGTCGGCTGTGAGCTCTGCTCTTGGTAAGGGTTCCATTAAAGGTAGCTGCATCCAGGACAGAGCAAGGAGCCATATCTGACCTGAAAAAGAGGATTATCAATAACAGAGGAAAAGAAAATGATTTAGTGTGGCAAGAAAAGGCACAAGTCTCTGAGACGAGTATTAATACATTGCATGCACATACTAGTGCTTTGAAGTCTATTATCTTCTTGCCTTATCTTTATGCTGACCGTTCACTTAGCTCATATATTACTTTGTCAATAGAAACACATTTAGGAGATTGTGGGTTCTCTGAGACTAAAGCTCTTCATTCCATTGCATAATGTGTTTTATATATTCCGCACCATTGCTGCCTCAGTAAAAGAGCTAAAACACAGCAAGGTGCTCTTAAAAAAACAATTTGTTCTCAGATATGAAGTCAGCAAAGCAGATGCACCAGTTAAAAAAAAGAGAGACCATTTATTAAACTGTCATACAAATACTTTCTGTGAAGAGGTGTGTGAATTAATGTCAATAAGTGTTTGTGACCATGAGTGCTGCCCACCAATCAAGAGCTGACAAGGTTCAGAAGGCCAGGCCAGAAGGTGAGATGAGTAATGCTTCACTAAATCATTTTAATAAGGCCCATAGCAGGCCACTGTGAAAATAAAGAATCTGTCTAATGCTGCAGATTCAAAGCTGTATGAACCGTAAGCTTAATGATCATAAAAGGAACCATTCACTTATCCTCATGATGATCCAAACGTATGACTTTCTTCTATGGAACATAAATGAAGAATGTACCAATAGCCTCTGCTTACAGAATCAAACATGTGGCTCAAAACAATACTGTTTGTACAAATAACAACATTTTTGTCTTTAATGAACAAAGAACATCATGCAGGTTCGGAACAATATGAAGGTGAGTAAATGAAAGAATTCTATTCCTTTACATCATCTAAAAATGATCTTGCAATCAGTTCTGACCCTAAAAATACTGTTTGTTAAAGTGGCCGTGTGTAATTGTTCAGTTACATAACCTGTGAAGAGTGTGTCACATGCACCGTAATTCTAAATAATAAAACAATGGAAGATAATCCATCCTGCATTTATACAGAGTCAAAAGTCAGAAACTATTTGATTGGCTATAGGCCAGATTGTAGATTGACATCATTCTGGTGATGGATGCATTGCTGTAGTGGCATGTAGATGCAGACTGCTTAATTAGTACATTACCCTCCACTAACATCTTGGGATGGAATCACGTCGGTAAACCCTTTTATCTACCTCATCACTTTTTTTCAGAATCCGCCACTTCTGACCTCAGAATATGCATTTACTCCATCAGCGCATTCACACCGCCCTCTGGTGGTGGAGAGTTACCTGTTAAAGTGCCTGAAGTCGGTCTTGGTTGTACTACGCATTGGTTCCTGCACAAATGCCATTTGAGCCGTTTCCAGCTGTCTGTACAGTGCCTGATTAAAATCAAGAGAAGTGCGAGTCATTCCATCAGCCTAGAAGCTCCAGTGGAGATAAAACTGCTGTCTGTGGAGCGCTACTGAATCATCATGGCTGTGAGAGCCATCCATTAAGATACTTTGCATGAATTAGCATTTTTTAATATTGATGAAGTTCCCTACTGTTTAAACGTTTTAAAAATGCATTTCTATTCCCCACCTACTTGAATAACTCCTCCATTACAAGGACAGCTTGAAGTAACGTGTAACCATTTGCTCTTCAAGAAATATTTTTTGGTACAACACAAATGAAATAGTGTTAATGTTTGGTTACTCACCCTCATATCAATACAAATCTGTATGACTTTCTTTCTTCAGCGGAAGACAAAATCTGTTGCTGTTTTTTGCCCACACAATCAAAATCAGTTGTTACAACAACTTTGGCTAGCAACCTTTTTCAAAACGTTATTTTTTGTGTTTTGCAGAAGAAAGTAAGTCAAGTATGTTTGGAATGGCATGTGTGTCAGTAAATGGGGTGAACTATCCCTTTAGATTCAATCAACAGCATTTGAGCCAGTGTTTGATTACTAAAAAAAAAGTTTTAGGGATTGTTTGGATGTATTACATTAATTCACCCCTTAGATGTACAAGATGTAATGTAAAAACTGTTTATTTTAATGTTTACAGATCACTTTCCATGTCACTTTCATTGTAAAATTGCCTCAGATCTTGTTTTTTTTTTGTTTTTTTTGAAGAAAAGGACGGACAAGTAGAATTTTCTCCTGAGCCTACAATGTTCAACCTCTTTATCTCACCTGCATCATGCTAAAGTGTTCAGCCGGAGGTTCATGTGCTGGTAATTGACCTCTGTAGTGGTCCTGCATTTCACTGATAGGATTAGAGACCACTCTCACTGTTGGCCGGTCTCGGAGCTGCAGAGGATCAAACAGACATGTGAATGAATGACAAACAAAACGACATTGAGTTCCAAAAACCTACCATAATCTCAAACGAAAAACTCTACACACACACACACATCTCACCCTCTGGGCCAGCTCATTAAGGAAGTGTGTGGTCCAGTGAGCAGGGGCTTTAGAGTGGACTTCACCGTACAGAGGTCCGCTCAGTGGCTTTCTGTCATGCTCAGTGTGCGAGGTGAGAGAGAAGTGAGCAGAGGCAGGAACTTTGTTCTGACGCTGGAGGACTGGAGGAAGAGGGGCATTCTAGGGAAGTGACAAGAAGGTACTATTTTTTTATTTTGATTTTTTTATTATAATTCAAAGAACAATAATAAAAAAACAAAAACAAGAAAAAGAAAATTGTCAGGGGGAGGAATGATAGAATTCAAAAATAAAGTATATATACATATACGAAATCAAATAAGTACATTGTCTTGAATATTGTCTATATAGATACCTAATTCAATCAACAATCAATCAATCAATTTTTTTTGTTAGTAAATGTACACTTATGAATGTGGAACTTGGTCAATAAGATGAGTAGGTTAATTAAGTAAAAATAGTGTTCTTCTTTGTCAGAATAGTCAGTAAAACCAAAAAGTACATTTTCCCTAGAGAGTGAAAAAGGCCTTGAACACTGGATATTTTCATCAACATATTTTTGGAATTTACGCCATAGTGTAAGTGAGTATGTGCAGTGCCAAAATAGGTGCAAAGCAGTTTCCTCATATTCACCACAGAAAATACCATTTATAGACAAGAAGGTACTAGTTGAAGGTATCTACAGTATCCACGGCCGGATCAATGCACATGCTTTATATGGCTTCAGCCTAGGGGGCCCCCAATTGGTCAAAAGAAAGAAAAAACTTAATATCCATTGGATTAAAGTAAACATTTAAATAAGCGGACGCTGATTGGATGAGGCAAATCCGCCTTCAGTGTATAAACGTCAGACGCACGTCACTCACGGCACAGTTGAACTACGGTATTAGGGATAGGGGCCCCAGGCCATGTTAATCCGGCCCTGAAAGCATCACATCTCGTTTCTTCAGCTCTGTATCATTAGGCCACTCAACAAGAAATGTTAAAGTCTAAGACACTTTAAACCGGAGGTTCTTCCATATATGAGGTACATAGTATGGCAAATAAGAACATCAAAAACGCAGTATTAACTGTAGTTTCTGATAAAGCCCAACTCTACAACCATTGTTTTCCGTGCCGTCTTTCAGATAGACTGCGTTAAACTCTTCAAGTTAATTTGTTCAATATCGTTTTCGACCAAAGAAGTTGGTATAACATCAAGTTTCCCGTAACTACAACACTTGTAACTAGGGCTACCATGAGATTTTGTAAAGGTTAATTCAGCAAACCAAGTAACCAAGGTATATGTTTCTCGTGCCTACCTTGCAAGACTTGGAGTGAAACGGAAAAGGCCGCAGAAACGCGTGTCCAATGGTTGTGCTGGTTTGGACATTTCGTCGCTGGCTATCCATTTGCTTCATACACTCCCTCGCAACAACTGAAAATAAACAGCCAAATAGATGCAGGAGCTCCTTTCCGTCGAAAATTAGACAAGTGGAGTATTACTGATGAGGGGCTTTACGTGTTTAGTCATAGATAACTCTGCCTTCATCTAGAGGAGTGAAGTCTGCTTAGTTTACGCTTATCTGCTGCCGTGGAAACGGACGCGCATCTAAGAGACGACACGGAGAAATAAAACTAACATTAATACAAACAGCAAAACGCAATTGTCCTCGATTATATTGGAGTTTTAGAGAAACGTGATCCTAAACAGTAAAAAAAAAAGTAAACAAATAATAATAATTATATTTAAAAAAACTTTTTTTGTAAAGTGAAAGTGGTTGTGTTATTAGCCTAGAGTAATAGAGATGAATTCACTAAAATATACCAAAACAAGTCCTATCCAAGTCAAAAATCATAAGTACATCGTGATATTATTTTCGTGACAATGAATCGCAATTTTAATGTACATTAAATTCGAATAAACCACAATGCAAAACAAATGCTCGCTCTCATTATTACAAAAAGTCTCACCAGTCTGTTAAATTACATTGTTGGTTTTAATGTATGAACAAATATATAAATAAATAAACCCCAAAATTCAAGCATTGAACATAGGCACTATGACTGGCAGAGCAAAGCCACTCATAGCAGCACACTGTCATGACAACCCTATTTGAGTATGGCATGCTTTGTACATAGCAATCTGTTCATGCTTCGTACAGAGCAATCGGTTCAATCAGGAAGTGTCTTCTGTGATAACAGTGTTTGTGTACTCCTGATGTAGTTCACACAGAGCTGAACACGATACAACAATACTTACAGAAATGGGATGCATAGCTTTAACTCTATTGTCAATGCATGTTTTCTGAAACACAGACTCGATACATGAATGAATGAATAATGCCATCAATAAAGTAGGAGCCATCATGCCATTCAGTTCAGATAACCCTACGGCAAAAGACACAAAGTCCTAGAAGTACTCACACTGTGTATTTGCACTAGCCAGACGATTTTTAAAGATCTCTTCAGTGCTATGAGACACACAACCCGCCCAGAACACCACAGGGTGCAGGGTCCACATAAGAACACAATAGAAATTCAGACTCAAGACAGACCAGATGCACTATGCAGTCTCTCCCTCTGCATGGCCAGGGAAAATAGTATATTTGAGGTCTACATGTTTTGAGATCATTCCACTAACATATAAATAGCTAAGGGTAGTCTACACTGATCTCCTTTGGGTCTTCTGTCCTATAGGAGCAGAGAGGGTGGGAGAATGGATCAGCAGGTCAGCCAGAGGTTGAGACTGGTTAACCCCTGGACTCCAAAGACCTGTCAATGAAAAGACAACGGGGGACAAAAGTTTAAAATCCAGATAGGCCACTAGCACATCCAGTAGAATTTGCACATTTCCTTGAAGACATTTTAATGGATAGTTTACCCCAAAATGAAGATTCTGTCACCAATTACTCACCTTCATGCATAGATTCAAGACAATAAATTGTTGAATAACGTTGTTATTTTTGTTTGTTTTTTGCACACAAAAAGTATTCTCATTATCTTCATAACATTACGATTGAACCCGATGTCTCATGGACTGTAACAATGTCCTTACTACCTTTCTGGGTCTTTATTTAACGTCTATGCAGTGTCAGAAAGCTCTCGGATCTTAACTTGTGTCCCAAAGATAAACAAAGGTCTTACAGGTTTGGAACGACATGATGGAGAGTAATTAATGAGTATCTTCACTTTTGGGTGAACTGCCCCTTTAACATGCCAGTTACATTTTCATTTTTCTTAATTTTAACAAAATACTACAAAATAAATGTGGGATACACAACCATTCAGTCTGATCTGAGGGAAATAAGTGCTTTTACTCAGCAAGGATGTACTCAATTTCAAATGGATCGGAAAAGACATTTATGTTAGAAAAGATTTCCATTTCAAATAAATGCTGTTCTTTTGTACTATTCATCAAAGAATCCTTAAAGAAACGTATCACGTTTTTTTGCAAAGACAATTGATAGTAGAAAATGTTTCTCATCTCGGCATATTAGAATGATTTCTGCAGGATCACGGGAGTAACACACACCATTTAAAGCGAGTGTTTGAATGTCTTTTAATGTTATGTGTGTATTTGACTGAATAAAAGCAGCCTTGGTAAGGATAAAAGATCGTAACAAGCTTGAAGTTCTGAAAAATGTCTTCTGATTAATGATGGGCTGAGAGATGAGAAAAGGAAAGAATGCCACAGATAAGGTGTGAAAGGAAAGAAAGTGAAGTGCCACACTCACGAGTAGCTGGTATGTTGCTGGCGTCTCCTGGCACTTCTCATCTTCTCAAATCTGGCTTCCATCTCTTCTAGGACCTTAGGGGTGTAACGCACCACCAGCTTCACTGAACCCTGCGCTGCCTTTAGCAGCTCTACAGCTTTCTCATGATGTTCTCCCTCCACACTCTACACACAATGAAGAAATGAAGGACTTTTTCTGTTATTCTGGCAGACCGCTGCTCCTAAAATCAAGTTCAAGGTCACACACAGAAGTATAAATAATCATACCACTCCATTAACAGAGAGCAGCTGATCTCCTCTCTTCAGACCACCCTGTCGGTCAGCAACACCCCCTGGGATGACCCTGGAGATGTAGATGGGAGAGTTTTGCTCTTTTCCACCCATGATGTTGAACCCAAGCCCCTCGTCTGTTTTAGGGAGCTCAACCACTCTTGGGTGAGCATGGCCTTCGCTGGCTGCGAAAGCTGCTACTGTGGCCTGGAGAAAGACACCAAACAAGTGTTTTCTTCAGTATATGATCGGTCTGTATCAATAAAGTGGCAATTTTTGGGTGAAAAGTTACCTTTGCAGTGGCTTGTGCTCGGACCTCTGGCCCACCAACAATGTCCAATGTATCATAAAGCTGCTCATAGACCTTAAAAAAGGGAGTTATTTCAGTAATATATATAAAATTTGGCACATTACCGTGACAATGCTTTGCAGGTCATCTATTAAAATACATTCAAATACCAAAAATGGTCTGAAAATTCTGACTTCATAAGAAATGCTAATGTACAATCTGTTGATCGTTATTGCAAAATAAAGCCCCAAAGTGTCACACGAGAACTTACGAGGTTTCATTTGTGACAATGACTGTCCATTATCTTGCTTATTACACAGCTGTTGATTACCAAATAAATAAATGGGCCTGCCATATTGGTTACAGTCCAAGTCATTTGTATTTATACTATAAGAGAAGAAAGAGACAACACTAGCTGTCATACAAAAAACAAGAGCTGTGTAATAATGAAAGTTACTGTGCCCTTTTATCAGTAAATGCTATGTAAGGTTTGTGAAGTACAAGGTAAATTTTAATGAAAAGAATCACAATCAAAAATTACACACTGATCAAAATCTTTTCTCTCTATAACATGTTACCTATCTGCAAAAAGAGCAGGGCATCTCAAGGACATGTGAAAACGGAGGAAGTCTGACAAGAGTGTCATGTAGAATTTCTGTGCAAGTTGTGGACAGACTGGACTCCTGCCTTTGAAACCCATTACTACATCAAGGAGTGAGATTTGGAGACTGAAGTGAGATGCTGTCTCAAAAGAGACAAGAAAGTGAGTCATTCAGGAGGAGGAATGGTGCAGCACAACTCTGTCTATGACAAAAGACCAAACACGTGCGGAGGCAGACGACAAAGTGCTGTCTTATGTGGTGACACATCATTTCACTTCAAACCTTAAACTTATACCTAGTTATTTACGTTCCGTTAGTGTTCTGTGAAATCAGTTCAAGAAGAAAAGTACAAATTAGTAAATATTTTCACTTTGTCAAATATTTTTCAAATGAATGTGACATGTTTAAGCTGAACAGAAACCAGAACAGAAAAGAGTTTTAACAGAAGCCAGGTCACAGTCAAGCACACTGATGTTTGAATGACTGAGGCAGACTTTACCTCTCGGATGGCAGCACAGAACTTGCTCTGTAATACTCTCTGTAGAGCCTGGAGTTTAGGAGGAGGAAGTTCACCGCTTCTTTGAAGCCGGTCCAGCAATTCTATCACTCTGCAAACATCTGGCAGCAAATAAAACATCACAATTTTTTATATATTTTTTTTACATTTTTATTAAAAAAAACAGAGGATAGACAGATATAGATAGTCAACTAGTCAGATCTGGAATTACTGGTTATTGACTTATTTTTGAAGCAATGCTTTCAGAGCTGTTTGTTTCCCACTTTTCTTGAATAGTAGTAAAAAGACGTCTAACTCAATAACTAAGTAGATCTAGTTTTCTCAAGCGTTACGTAAATATCAGCATCGCTGCTGATGAACACATCTGAAGTAGGACAAATTAACATGGAAAATTGCCTAAATTACCTGCTTCCACACCGTTCTGTACCACAAACAAGAGCACTCCCTGCTGGAGACAGCTACTCATTCACGTCGCGGGCATGAAGACGCAGGAGCCCGTCAGTTAATTGATAAGGCTTTACCTGCCAGAGTATTTCCTAACAGCACTCGCGTCTGTTGGGACACAAGTAAATTACCTCTTTCCAAGCAGAGCGGCTCCGTCATCGCCGCCATGTCCAGCTCTTTGCCCGTATGATAATACGATGACATCATGAAGACCGTCTGCTGCAGTGGAGGACTGAACCGCTTTCAACCTTATTTTCCCTAGAGGTAGAAGTGTAATATGTATGATATTGTTTCGAAGCTGACAGAAAAAAAAAAATCGATCGTCTTCAGGAGGTTCGTAGTGAAAGAGCAGATGCTCCAGCTATACAGTGGCGAGATGCGCGAGGAGCCTGTGCACTCGTAGCCGCTTAGTGAATGACGCAATACAGCACGTCAGAGGCGCGAGCTCATCGAAAGACTATCAGCTCGCTATCGTTATTGCAACCTAGTGGATGATATAAGACGACTTTAAAAATAAGTCAAAAATAGACAATTTGGCAATAAAAATTGTTTATTCAAGAATGAAAAGCAGAACCAATAGGACCAGAGACACAAGCTAAAAATAACAAGTAAGAGCGATTTTTCTGAACCCACTGCAGACATTCCCATTTAAAAAACACGTGTAGCAATGATTGCTGCCTGTTACTTGAGTAAAATTAGGGGCCACTGTACAATTTGCAGACGATCCATATATTGAACCAAATATAAAACAAAATGTACAAGACAAAATATAGAAGAAAACGTTACAGAGAAATGGGGGCAGATATAAGGAACATTGTACAGATCCAAACCATCAAGCAAATACTAGTTGATGTCAGACAGAGGATTCAAATGTATAAGGCTAGTTTAGTAAAGTTTAAGCAAACAAAGCCCCACAAATAAAAACTGGTCTTAAAAAAAAAAACAAAAAAAAAACTCACAGTTCAACTACATAATCTTTATTTTAACAAAAAGGATTACCAGGGAGACACTAAGCTCTCTCCGTGATAGCTGTTGGTAGTACAGTATAATACTTACACACTGTGGACATAGTGCAAGCATGGGTGGAGGCATTAAATAAAGATTGAGGATATTTGTGAATCCATTCAACATTACAACTGGACGACCCTGGATCATTCACACATTGGTGGCACATTCAGTACTCGTCGCCCTGGGCCTCCATTCTGTATCCGTTCTCATTGGAGGCATAGCCCTCTCCTGACTGCATGGAATCCTGATCCATCATCATCATCCTCATCCCATCCTGTGAGCCTTCTTCTGACTGTGGTGGTAACTGCTCTTCACCCTCTTCACCTCCATTACCCAAACCTTCCTGATCTCCCGAGGAGGACACATGTCTGTCTTCCCTGCGGTCCCCACGTTCCCGATCGCCCCGGTCCCGCTTGTGTTCACGATCTCCACGATCCCTGTCTCGCCTTCTTTCCCGATCTCTGTCTTTATCTCTATCTTTATCTCTGTGGCTGCGCTTCCTGTCACGGTCTCTTTCCCTGTCTTTGTCTCGATCCCGTCCTCTCTCCTCTACTTCAGGCCCTCCTTCCTCCCCTCGTCCTGGCTCACCACCTAAGGGGTCCTCCATACCCCGATCACCTCCTTCGGGCATCATGCCATCACCTAGCCCACCCATGCCTTCCTCTCCTCCATCTGCACCCTTCCCTCTCTCCCTGTCTCTCTTTCTATCCCTGCTCCTGCTTCTCCTCTTGCGGTCTCTTTCTCTGTCTCGGTCTCTACTCCTCTCTCGGCTGTCTCCGGCAACACCTCTTTCTCTTTCTCTTTCCCGGCGCCGACTGCCACCTCCTGCCTCCTCCCCTGGAACCGCAATGACCCTCTCGCGCTCACGAGACCTGGTGCGTCTGCGTCTTTCTCTGGAGCGAGAACGGCGGCGCTCACCGCGGTCCCTTTCGCGCTCTCTTTCCCGGCTGCGATCCCTGCGTTCACGGTCACGATCGCGGTCACTATGGGATAAGAGACAACGGAGTTCAGAATTGGACTGGAATGTGCATACACAAATTAAATTGTCATTGATTTCTCATACTCATTTCGTTAGAAAACCCATAAGGCCTTTGTTCAACATTGGAACACAAGTGATACTTCTAATGAAATTCAAGCTTTTCAACCCAACTGACAGGTTCAAGGCTCAGAAAGGTGGTAAAGACCTCTTTAAAATAGTCCATGTGACATCAGTGTTTCAACCGTAACGTTATGAAGCTACAAGAATACTATTTGTAACATGCAAGAGAGACTGACAGGGAAGAAGAAATTGAACAGTTACTACTTTTATTTTCTTTGCACACAAAAGGTATTCTCGTAGCTTCATACTGCTACAGTTGAACCAATGATGTCAGATGGACTATTTTAACAATGTCCTTCCTACCCTTTTGGGTTATGAACATGGTAGTTGCTTTGCTGCTTTTTTCAGAACCAGAAAGGTCTGGGATTTCAGAAGATGTTCAAAAGATGAACAAAGGTCTTACAGGTTTGGAATAACACGAGTGAGTAATTGATGACAATTTTCATTTTTGGCTAATCTAACCCTTTAAAAACAATCATGCCCCACTCAACTTACCTTCCGATTGGTCGGTCATCATAGCGGGAAGTGTCGTCTCTGCCAGAGTGCTTGATGTTGACATCTGCCCCTCCTCGCCTTGTACCACCAAGACCTCCACCTGAACAGTGAAATACAAGTACAATGAAGACTTCCCATCTTTGGACAACTCTGGCCCTGAAGATCCACTGTACTTCAGAGTTTTGCTCTACAACAGGAGTGAATCCTGCTCACGGAGGGCCACTACACTAAAAACCAGCTATTTAGCATCTTCTGGACTAACAAACTTTGTCACAAGGGCTTGAAAAGAATACTCTATTAGAAGAGAATAAAAAAAATCCTCACCAAGTCTACGGGGGCGCCATCCTTTGACTGTTCGTCCTCTTTCAACGTCAACAAGCACTCTACGTCCATCAATTTTTTTGCCATCTGCATGCTTATAGGCAGCTAAGAGTTGATAGATGAGCAGTAGAAAAGAAGAGATTGAGGGATGAAGGGAATAAGGAAAATACAGAGAAAGAAAGAGGTGGACAATGAGAACCAAGAATATGCACAATAGTATTTCCTGCTACATACCTTGAATTTGGGATGAACTCCATTCAAACATGTTAAGCCATTTAAAAGGCACACGCTTACCTCTGAATGGATAAGTCACCAGTAACGAGATAAATTGGCAATGTTGCCATCCATTTAAAAAAAAAAAAAAAAAACAACAACTTCACGTTCCGTTAAGGATTACACTATTCTATTAAAAAGCTGAACAATAGCGACTAATGTTCACGACTTTCATTTTTAAATTTAATAAAAGACTGCATAGCTTGAAATAATATTCCAAAGCACAAAGCTTTGGAAAAATCCTGTATATGAATTCACATGATTAAAGTACTAAACTTAATTCCTTAAAGTATAAAAATTCTAAAATTCTGAAATCTAGACATCATTTTACAAAGTTCCAAGTCACAAACGCATGTGCTTCAAAAAGCTTTGTAAAATACAGGGGAGTTGAGCAGTTTCTCTGCAGTTCAAAATAAATATTAAGAATTGTTTAAGTACTACAGAACTTACGTAAGGCAAATAAAAATCAAGGCAGTTCAAGGTAGATCACAAAAACTAGGAAGTATTGTAATCCACAGCTTGGACCACACAAGTCAAATCCAAATTTAGGGTGATCCTCATTAACTGCCCATTACAGCCATTTTACTCATTAAATATTATAAAAAAAAGGCACTCAGTGAACACAGTTGAGCTAAAAGCCACACTCTCCATTCTCCAAAATCTTTCAGAAACATTCATTCACACTCACACCGTTACTATGAGCAAAGGCACCATACACTCGCACACCATGACAATCTAAAGGGGAAAGAAAATTAAACATTCTGGCAGAGCTTTACTTTTAGATTCTATATTGTAAATAATGGATTTGATAGAATTACCGCTTTTAAAGAAGTTAAATTCTCACACTTCAATGTGTCAATGACCAATACCCTGTGGTCCTTTTCCTTCAGCTGGTCTAAGATAAAAGTCTAATCCCTTAGGAATTTAGTCATTATCTCTGTGTTACCACATTACCTGAAGATGCTATCTTACCATAACACCTGGCCAAGGATGGAAGTCCTTGATGGAAAACCCCACGGAAATGTAGCCTGGCGATTCCAGCTGCCTTGAATCAAAACGTCCTTCAGTACATTTGATAATTTTTTTTTTTTTTTTTTTTTTTAAACCAAAACTGGACAACCTTGAATCAAGGAATTGATTCAATCCTTCAACAAGCGATACGATGAAATCCACGAAGCTACTCTGGTCTGCACTGTCGAGGACGTTCAGTTGACACCCATTATGAGGGCCTTACCATCAAACCCTCAAGTTCTTTTGCACACACCTCTCCTTACACCTCAACTAGAGGGCCTTACCAACAACCCTCAGACTACCATACCAAACTAGAGGGGCTTACCAAACACCCTCAAAAGGCACCTACGCAACACGAGGGCCTTACCATCCACCCTCATTTTTATCAGTTAACAGAGGGCCTTACCACAACCCTCAGCTACCTAACCAATAAGAGGGGCTTACCAACCACCCTCATATCCATAACAAAAATCTCTCAGTCTTGACGAAATCAACCTCGCAAGTGATATTTAAAAAGATCTCCTACAGTGCTTAAAATTATTTAAGTCAAATTTTTTTTAAAAATATGAAGAAATGGTATGAACCCTTAACGTTTGTGGAAAAAAAATTTAATTCTACATATTTTATTGGTTGCACCCATGTTATATTTCGGCTCACTTGGAGCTGTATAGATCAAAATTTAAACCACTGATTTGTACACATAGGAAAGGTTACTCTCCATGCAGCTCCTCGCTTCTCAGCCTAAATGGGAATGTTACATTTATGGATCAAGAATCTCAGAATAATTCTGGGACTGAACAAAACAATTGAAGCGGTACAAGGTGAATCCATGACAACAGGAATCTTTAAATGTAATTGGGTTCTGTGCAGTGATTTGAATATGCAATGCCCTTGGTTAATCTAATCTATTAAAGCCAATAACAAGCATTCTGGTGCATATTATGGCTACACACACCAATAGTTTTTTTTTTTTTTAATTTACAAAACAAAAACACCACCAAAAAATAATATATATAGCATTACCAATAATGCAGTTATCGTCCTTCCCTATAATATATACTAACACGTAGCGATATAAAGACAATATAAAAAGAAATATGCATGCACATTATTACGGTGCAGCAAAAATGTAAATACTTCGTCGTCGTTGCAGAGTCAGTGTACTGGAAGACACTTTCAAACCAAGCGGCTGTCTGCTGGTCAACGCACACATTTGCGAGACCAACTTTAACCAGTAGTGAACTCTGCAGAGAAATCGTTCGCCTTCCTAAAATGCTAAATTCCTGAATGTATTCCTATTTAAATGACAAGCTCGCCAAAACTACCTTCATCCTACAGCAAACGTGACTGCACCTGTATATAAAGCATTACATATCAGGCTAATAACTTTGCATAATAAAAACTAAATCTATTCTGCATACTTTCACAAAAAAGATGATCAAATCAAGATCAGCTTTCAGTTAACATAACTTGGCAATTGTGTGCTGCATGCATCGTTGCAATAGATCCAACAAGTTCTCCTTACTCTGCACCGTTCCATTGCAATCCATTCCATTCAAATGCAACAGTCCTACAGTCTAAATCTTGCAGAGTACAACCACGTTAGTAGTAGTACAATGGCTTTAATAGAAGAGATTAATGACAAGCTCAAACTCACTACAACGGGCCCAAGTCACACTCAATGACAACTGGAGGCCCTAGGTTTAGCCCTAAAATGGGGCAGTGATTTGGTACGCCTAACAACCTAGAATTAGATGAGGGGTGTAAAGAAATCTTACCCATCATACAAACCCATCATACCAACCATATACTGAGCTGTGGTAGTAGGGTGTAGATGTATCAAAACCATCATCATGATCTGCAAGCCAGCTCTGGCCAATAGCCATCAGAGATAGGCGGCTGCAGTAGCAATGAGAACAACACAAAATTAATAGAAAGCATTGACTCGCTCCGCAACACTTCAATCATGAACGCCCCTGTGTGAACGGAGTTATAAAAAGCCTTGATATTAACGACTGTTTGTGCACCAGACATGAACAGGTGTATAAGTATATGGGTCACCTTTTTCACTACAAACGGCTTTAGCCTTTAGCTTACCATCACCGCTCCGGCCGGAAACACACTGCTATGTCACACTGCCTAAACATTACAGAGATGCCATAAAGTGGCAACATTCATCAGAATGTGTGTTGGGCTAAAGCACAGCCACACGCCACTTTTCCCCCACATGTGCTGCACCGTCACGCTCACACCAAATGCAACACACATACACACGGGGGGGTAAAAACAGAAATATACTACAAGTACATAGAAGGGTTGACAAGCAGTCATACAAGCACACAAACACACAAATGGAGTTTTAGAACTTGACAGAGTTACACATTTTCATTTGCAAATATTTGGGTGTAGCCAACCACTTAATATGTGGTTAAAAAAAAACAAAAAAAAACAGATGGACTATGAGCAACATACTTTGTTGCTTCAAAATAAATATGAATTAATAGGTTTTTATAGAGTAGAAAAGTCGATGCATGATTCATTGTAGTAACAGATGGTGTAGCTGGTCTGGACATTGCTTTTTGTCGTTAGGAATTTAAAGAACGAGAAGTCTTGGTTACTCACAGTGCATGTCTCTCTCGTGTTCGTATTCAATGAAAGCATATCCTCTTGGTTTTCCAGTTTTCTTGTTGTACACAATATAGATCTAATAAAAGCAGATTAATTTAAGTACGAGTTTGCAGTATAAATAATGGATGGGAACATGCATAACGCATTTAGTACAACTTACCCGTTTGATAGGACCGTAAACTTCAAACTCTCGCCGTAGTTTGGATTCTGTGGTGTCATAATTCTGCATAAACAAGAGAAAAAGTGTAAGATGTGCAGCTACAGGACACAATCTCTAAACATTCAGATTCAGAACATCCAGTCGAGAAAAACTACTTACGATTCGAGCCACGAACAAGGTCTTAAATGCATCTCCTTGAGCATTAGGATCGTTGTGTGGGTCCCCTGTGAGAACACAAGAAATATTTTTAGGGTTTTATAATAGCGTGTTGCATTGGTTCACTTAGTAATGGGTTCAGATACTTACATAGCTTCAGTTCTGCTTCCACCACAACTTGCCTCCTTTCCATCTTCTCCCTTCTCTGCAATTCAAATCACAATGGATCATATTTAAAAAAAATAAATAAATAAATAAATAAATAATAATAATCCAGTAAGACCAATATCTCCCATGCAACACACGAAAATAGCTTAATTAAGTGTACTAAAAATTACACTAGAATCATTTAATACAGCAAACGTATGAAGTAATTGTAAAGATGATCTGTTCGTCAGCCTGAACTCATAATGCCACTGAATGAATGCTTTACAACATTCAGCCATCCAAACCATTGATTAAACCCACCTTTCTCTCCAGCCTCTCCTCCCGCGTCTCCGCTCTTGTGGGTGGAGGAGCATCTCTGGGGTCCTAACCAACAGTGGGTAACAAAACATTATATAACAATATCACATAATACAATACAGCTTATATAATTCCTATCATGCATGCAGCACTTTTGATCTTGTACTTTAATCTTTACGACCAGTCTATAAAATAGACTTTTACATAAACCATGGTAAAAGCACCTCAAAATGCGGGATGAACGGGGCAATCCCGCAGTATGGCTGGTTGTGATGTTTCTCATGGGGAAGCTTCTCCAGTTGAGGCAGGAAAGGTATCGGGTCCCGCGGGGCAAACAATGCCAACAGGTTCGGGGGGAGAAACTGAGTCATTGTTCACCTGGGAAGGAGAAACTGATAAATGAATAGCTCAGAACAAACTTTAACATACACCCCAAATCCCAGATCTGTGCCGATACGGTGGATAATTAATAAAAGACTTCAAGGATATCGCAGTATGGACATATTGGTGTTGGTGAACTTAACCTGAAAGCGTAACTCCATGTTTTTCACGTCTAAGATTTTACAGGACAAGAAACACCCCCAACTTAAACGATTTTCGGAAAGTTAGCAGCTAGCATTGCCTGCTAACGTTACCTCGGTTAGCTTCTTGCAAGCAAACAACATCAAGGCATACTCGTACTAAATGGATTAAATAATCAGCATTTTCACCATTATAGTAGACTAACCGAAACGCTTCACATAAGTAATGGAAGTGCGCTTTTTTAAAACACGTGTAAACGCTAAAGCTCAACACTGGTTAGGGTCCGCTCTTCTAATTCACTCTTTCTCCTGATCAGATCAGATCAGAGATCGCCCACATTTCCACAGACGGCCTCCTGCAGTCACTTACCTCAGCTTCTCATTCGGCTCCGACGAAACCTCCGAGTGTAGCGCAAAACCCCCTCTGCGTCTGTCTGTGCGAACTCTTCGCGCAAGCACTTCTTAAATAGCTTTAGTATTTTGTGTGTATTTCGCTCCACACAATACCCAACGTGTATTCTCACCAAGCTCAAGCTGAACGAGCCGTTCCTTTCTTAAAATGGCGCGAGGCCGCAAACCACTCGGGTTTTTTACGACGTGTGTACACGTCTAGTTGCGCTTTACGTTAGAGGCGCGGCTACGTATTACAAAATAAAAGCTTTGGCTACACAAGGAGTTGACCGCCTAACATCAAACAGTGATCAAGAAGAAACAGAGAATCATAATTTTAATGGAATGTGTAAGGTATAGCAATGAAAGGAGAGTATTGAAAGTTAAATTGGAAAAAAAATTGGGATTCATTTTAAAGTGATAGATATTTTAAGAAGAAATTGCCCACCTTCAACACTCAACACTCAAACCTTGCGTTATATTTTGGAGGTGTATATTGTTAATTAACTCTGTTGTGGAATATTCGCATGACTTTTTTGATTCATACATCCTCATATAAATAAATAAACCAGTACATCGTAATGTAACGTTCAAAAATGTATTTCACGTTTTTATATTTTCAGAAAGTATGAACCCCAGTACAATGTATAAGCATAAAAATGTATATGATGATACTTTTTGGCAAGGATTTGCTCGTTCTGTTTTAACATATAAGCAAAACGAGCTGCCTGACTGAAAAATATTAAGTACGGATTTATAAAAAATAATGTAAAAAAGAAGAAGGATATATGTATAAAATAATTATGTGACGCATTTACGCTGATCCTTCAATTCCGCCCAAACGCAAGAGGCACCATAATCCCAGCTCCTCATGTTTTCCTAGTTAAAGATGGCGGAGTCGGAAGAGCCCAGAACAACCTGCAAGTTTCTTTTTAAGAAATCAAACAAGAAATTTTCTGCACGGAAAAGAAATGCAAGTGATAGCGATAAAGGTATGTTTTTCTTATTTTTTACGCATTTCTGCAGCTCACAGTGTATTAAATCAGTGTTTCTGTGTGTCCATCAGACAAAAGTAGCGGCGAGGAGGGCAGTGCTGTGGTCAGAAAGAAGAAAGCTGCTGCTACTAATCCCATGATTCAGAAAGTATGTCTTAATTGACTTCCTATGTTACTCGAAATCTGCATTAATTGACTTTTACGAGGCTGTCTTTGACATTGAAGCCATAACCAGCGCTTATACCCTGCACACAGACAAAGAAAGTGGAGAGAGAAGAAGTATCCTCGAGCGAAAGTGAAGAGGAGAAAGAAGACAAGAGTGTCACTGTCTCTTACAAGTCGACTCGCTCAGCGGTGAGTAACAAACCTTACATCAAGAATGCAAATCATTCTTAATTCATTTCACATTTCTGCTGACCGGAGCTACTGAAGCAATGGACTCTTGTGATTGAGTGCATCACTGTGTTTTCTGCAGAAACCAGAGGGACCGGATGACATGGGGGCCACTGCTCTTTATCAGCTGGACACAGAGAGGGACAAAGATGCTCAGGCCATTTTTGAGCGCAGCCAGAAGATTCAGGAGGTACAGTTAACAGCACTAACATTGTACATTCAGGTTTATTTGTAAAGCACACTTTACAATACAAATTGCATCGCAGTAGTAAACAAGCATGTTTAATAAAAGTATTATGAATAAAGACAACTTTTGTGGTGTTTAAAGTCCTCACAAACCCATACCTGTATTTTATTTCTAGGAGCTATCTGGTAAAGACGACGATAAAATTTATCGCGGCATCAACAACTACCACAAATACATTAAACCCAAAGACTCAACCATGGGCAACGCTTCCTCTGGTATGGTCAGGTGAGTCGGTTTAACTGAGCCGCTGGGACTGTACAACACATCGTTAAACTGATCCACAATGTCTTTGACTTGATAGGAAAGGACCAATCAGAGCGCCTGAACACCTGAGGGCCACGGTACGGTGGGATTACCAGCCTGACATTTGTAAAGACTATAAAGAGACGGGCTTCTGTGGGTTTGGAGGTCAGCAACAGATTTCCTCTCTAGTTTTGTCATTCCTTTGAAGCTCACTCATGGTGATATTCATTGCAGAAATGAACTTTTCCCTTTTTTTAAATCCTCAGACAGCTGTAAGTTTCTCCACGACCGTTCAGACTACAAGCACGGCTGGCAGATTGAGCGAGAGCTGGAAGAAGGACGATATGGGGCAAACGGTGAGCCATCTTTAGGTACAGGTCTGCCTAAATACGCAGCCTTTTTGATCTGTTTTTTGACATATTGTTTATCGCACAGATGAGGAGAACTACGAAGTGAGCAGCGATGAGGAAGATTTTCCTTTCAAGTGTTTCATTTGTAGAGAGTCGTTCAAAAACCCCATCATTACAAAGTAAGTGCTACATTAAGCCATGGCCGGTTTGAATTGCAAATTTTATTCCCTGCTCTTACCAAAGCTCACATCCACATTATTTAGCTTTAGTCTCTCATATCTAAATCATTTGACGTCGTGTTTGCATGTCACAGCCACATATTTGACTGTAGAAGTAGTATGTCATCGTCTGTTCATAAGTACAATGGGTTTGTTTTCCAGGTGCCGGCACTACTTCTGCGAGGCCTGTGCTCTCCAGCACTACCGCAAATCTAAGCGCTGCTACGTTTGCAACCAGCAGACCAATGGCGTCTTCAACCCTGCCAAAGGTGCTCATCTACTTATAAACCTTCAATTGAACAAAGGTTTGGGGTCAGTCAGAACTTTGGGTAACACTTTATAATACATGTACAGTAGGGCTGGGCGATGTATATCGAGCTGTTTAAAAAAGGAACACCAGCTGACGGAGTTTTCCCACTAATCAAAGAACCGGCTTTACTGATGAGATGCGCATAGTATATCGTTCAATATATATCGCCCAGCCCTAATGTACACTATCAATAATTAGTTGAGCTTTAGTAAATAGGCAATTCATCTCTCTTATAAAGCATTGTTCTAACATTTAATAGGCATTAGTACAGCTACAGTAAATACAGCTATAAATGCTTTTTTCTTGAGGATATCTAGATTGTTTAATAATTCTATTTTCATACTTTATCGTTGAGCAATTTATTATTTTCTAAATTATGGTTATTTACAAACCAGTTATTTAGGAGTTGTCCGTGGTTCATAAGATCATTTAGAAAGTCGAAGTAAATGATTAATAAGGTATTTAAATGTACATTAACAAATCTTGTTATTTAGACACATGATAATAGTAGTTCAGTGTGTTAATAAATGCTTTATTAAGACATATTCCTGCTGTAATCAAGTCAGGTAGGACTACAACACAGAGGGATACAGAACAAAGAAATATTTTTTCAAACTGTAAACTTCATAAAAAATGAAATTCTCTCTGACTGAACTTTTGAAAGGTTGTATAGTTTAAGACGGAAAATTTGAATTTAATCACCAATAACTGGCATAAGTGTGGTCCCTTGTTCAAATTGGTAGATCCCTGATGTTTCACTCACCATTATCCAATATTATTTGAATATTTTTTTCCTCAGAGCTCATGGCTAAGATGCAGAAACAACAGGCAGCTGATGACCAGCCTCCCTCAGATGAGGATGACTAGAACCACGCAGCCTCCCCTTCGGTGTTTTTTACTTTTATTATTCGGTCTCCCACAGAGTTGTACGTTTTCAAAACCTTTAAAATAAACATACCGTTTTGTAGAATCTTTTTTTTTTCCCCACAGGATAAGCACCATAACTGAAGTTATCGTTAGTAATCGTTCTATGAGAACAGGAAAGCCAAGCAACAACTATAACAATAATACCAAAGAACAATATCATATTCAACAATACTCTATTTGCTGATTGTTGTGAGATGGCAAACATAAAGATGAACTTTAAAAACATGTATTTTTTAACATTGTTAAATATAATCTTGGCTAGATCTCATTTTAAATTTGTATATTGTAAAATGATGACTAAATAAAAAAAATATATATATTTTTTATTTAGGCAAATAAGTATAGAATTGTAATATCTGCGATTTATTAGTTGTTGGTCATTTCATGAATAGAATTATCTTATCTCTAAAAATGTATCAGTGCATTCCCTGTTATAAACTGAATATTATGCTGTTTTTCAAAATGGGTTGTAATGTAACGCTCAGAATTGGTAAAAACAACAAACAAGAGCTGACACTGTTGCAGTTGCAACATTTATTCCATTTGACCAAGAGGTACATAATCTGAAAAAACACAAACAGTCTTCTGATGTACTTCCTCCTGTAAAGCATGCCATGAACAGAAATGAATCTCAGCAGAAATGCAGCTAATATAAAACTAAAACTACACCAGATAGCAGGCAAAAACTAAATCTTGTCCTCTAGCATATTTCTGGTGGCGTCAACTTTTGTGTTGGGGAAGAAACACAGAAAAAGATTGTTTTAATCCCCACAATCCAGCCGTACAGTGAACAGTTCTATCTTTAGCTTGACTTTACTGACAGCTCTTTATGCTTCATTGGACAAATACGCTAGGAGACATGGGAATTCAGCTGTTTTGCTGTAAGACATTCATAGAGTGTCATTAGATCAGGTGAAACACACAGAACAAGCTTCGGTAGCCTTGAGTGATCACCATTGTCACATGACCAGCAGTAAGAGTTTGCGCAGTGCATGCCTCAGGCTTCAGTTCATGCTTCTGAACGCATTAGCAAGGCTATGGCGGCTGCTGGTTTTTCATTTCTTATAGTCTGTCCTTGTAGCTTCAGTGATGTGCACAGATCACAAGACAACAAGAACCATCCCAAAGTCTCTTGTAACATCTTAGAAGCTCTTTGTAATGTCTATCACATAGCACCGGCCTTCCCTTTTTCTCCCTTAAAACACAACAAAAACAATCAATTCTCATTAAGAGTCCTATGGTAACTCCCTCCTTTCTGTCCCATCTAACGTTCCTTGATTTCTCATCCATTTCATGTCAAAAGTCCCAGTCATCCACATCCAGCTGGCTGAGATCAGACTCCAGACTGGCCAATCCAGTGGGCGAATCCTGAGGCTGCATGCAGTCTAGGCTGCTGATTGGAGAAACTGGACGCAGGAGGTCAGGAAGAGCCTCGGATGGTCTGCGCTTTATCTACAACATTACAATGTTATATAGATCACAACAATACACTTTGTTGAGTCACATTTATGTATAAAGTGCTTTATGAAATACAGATGGTTGTAAAAGAACATTCAGTTTCAAGAGCTCTACAGAAGAGAACAGTGTCTTTTTTCAATGTTATTTAAATTCAGTTGAATAAGTTTGTTGATGTTGTAAATTTCATAAAATAATGTGTATATTGATCCATTAAATATTTACTATATTATACATGATTTTGTTTTCTTGCTAATGTGTCAGATATTTCCTCTGAAGAAGTTAAGACTCACCTGTTTGAAGAAGGAATGTCCTATCAGAGAGCTGGCAGAGGGTCTGTGGGAAAACATGACAGCATACATTTAGTCTATTAATTATTTAGTCTGTTTTATGCTACGATTATTTTCAGTTCATAATTTGAGTTTAGTCTCGCTTTGGTTATAAAGTAAAGAGTGGTCAGTCCATTCCTAAATTTCTCCTTTGTGTTGAAAATCTCACAGGTTTGGAATGATGTGATGGTGAGTAAATGACAGAATTTAAATCTAAGAGTAAAGTGCTACTTACCTTTTCTCAGGATCTCTCTGTAGACAAAGTTCCACAAAGGCATGAAAGTGAGGACTGAATGTTCGGCTGTAGGGGTTTCCTCCAGAGGACGATGAGGGCTCTCCGTTAGTGTGGCGAGCTCCGCCGGCGCTGGGGCCCTCGCAGATCCCAGAGTCGGCCCCGGAGCGAGACGGTTTCATGCTCAGTTCTTCAGGGGGGATGGTGGTGGTGTCTAGCAGGCAGGGGACTGTACCGTTCAACTTCTCTAACAACATCTGATACAGGCAAAGAGACAGTTTATCAACATAAATGTAGGACAAAAAGAAGGGAAAGCAAAGAGATTGATAAAAAAAAAAAAAAGAAAAGAAAAAGGGTGTTTGCCTTACCTGCGTAGCAGGCATGTCTTTAAAGGGCACATGTCCATTAGCCAGCTCACATGCAGTGATGCCCAAACTGTAAATGTCTGAGCGGAAGTCATATCCCTGAAGATTCTGTCATATACACATATATATATAATATTATTTCCAGTGTGTGCAGGCATTATTCAGTACTGTTTAAAAGTCTGGAAGACTTTTGAATGTTTTTTTTTTTTTTAAGTATCTTCTGTTCATAAAGGTTGTGCTTATTTTATCAAAACTATTATGAATATATGTGACCCTGGACCACAAAACCAGTCATAAAAGTAAAATTATTTTAAATTGAGATTTAAATAACCATTTATGTATGGTTTGTTAGGATAGGACAATATGTGGCTGAAATACAACTATTTGAAAATCTGGAATCTGAGAGTGCAAAGAAAAAAAATCGACACACTAAGAAAATCACCTTTAAAAAGTTATCCAATTGAAGTTCTCAGCAATGCATATTTCTCATCAAAAATTATGTTTTAATATATTCTCAGTAGGAAATTTACAAAATATCTTAATGGAACGTGATCTTTACTTAATATCCCAATGATTTTTGGCATACTATTTGACCATACAATGTATTTTTGGCTATTTCTACAAATATACCCCAGCGACTTTAGATTGGGTCACATATATTAAACGTACCTGCTGCAGAACCTCTGGACTGAGCCAAGGCAGTACTTTAACACTGTACTGGGGAAAATCATGTACAACACGTGCTCTCTGCCCATGACGGATCAAGCTGAAGATACTCCTGAGACCCGACAGATAAACCTGTCCATCTGCTGCAATCAGGATGTGGCTTGCCTTCACACTACTGTAGAAACATATTGAGATGATAAAAAAATACTTGAATATTCTTGTAGCATCTTCATTAAAATATCAGGCTGACAGTATGGTGTGGTTGTTGATTCATTAACCTGTTTGACTAATAATAATGACTAATCATTACCGGTGAACGTAGCCCATCTGGTGTATGTACTCCAGCGCTCTCAGCACACCCAGCAGGATGTAGGCTATTGTCTGCTCACTCAAACCATCAGTGAAATGTGTACTGATCAAGTCTCGTGCAGATCCTGATGAAGAAGAGAAACACATAGGACACATTTAGAACTGTTTAGACTTGATATAGCCTATTGATGCAAAATGTCTCTGCTAACCGTAGGCCATGAAGGGCGTGATCACCCACAGCTCATTCTCGGCGATGAAGACGCTCTTGTATGGGAGGATACAGGGGTGGTGGAACAGCTTGGACACATGGAGCTCTCCCTTTAGATAAACAGAGTAAGTGGTTACAATGCTCATGTATACATGCTAACAATATGCAAGACTAATCAACTAGTTCAACTAGCATTTGTTCTGCACCAACTAGTCAACTAATAAATACAAACTTTTCAAAAGACAAATTGAAATACACTTTCACACACTTTCAAAACTCTATTTAAAATTGTTTTTGTTAATTGAAATAAAAATAAAACAATATTTCTTAAATATAATTAGAAAATAGTTGAAAAATAGAAATGTTGTCTTGGCATTAAAAGAAATAAGTTATTAAAACCACAATAAAAAATAAAAGCCAATAAAAAAAAAAAAATACTATAACAGTACACTATTAATACTAGTATATGTAAATATTACTAAAATAAATAACCAATAAATTAATAAAATAAATTTAATGTACTAAATCCCTCTACATATATAGTGGGAACAGAAAGTATTCAGACCCCCTTAAATTTTTCATTCTTTGATATATTGTAGCCATTTGCTAAAATCATTTAAGTTAAATTTTTTTCTCATTAATGTACACACAGCATATTGACAGAAAAACACAGAATTGTTGACATTTCAGCAGATTTATTAAAAATTAAAAACTGTAATATCACATGGTTTTAAGTATTCAGACCCTTTGTTCAGTATTTAGTAGAAACACCCTTTTGATCAAATACAGCCATGAGTCTTTTTGGGGAAGATGCAACAAGTTTTTCACTCCTGGATTTGGGGATCCTCTGTCATTCCTCCTTGCAGATCCTCTCCAGTTCTGTCAGGTTGGATGGTAAATGTTGGTGGACAGCAATTTTTAGGTCTCTCTAGAGATGCTCAGTTGGGTTTAAAGCAGGGCTCTGGCTGGGCCGTTCAAGAATAGTCACAGAGTTGTTGTGAAGCCACTCCTTCGTTATTTTAGCTGTGTGTTTAGGGTCATTGTCTTGTTGG
>JAUMHI010000035.1:10132711-10162955 GCA_032359435.1 Enteromius unitaeniatus
CCATCTCAAGGATGATCAGAAGAAATGGACAGCACCTGAGTTAAATTTATGAGTGTCACAGCAAAGGGTCTGAATACTTAGGACCATATGATATTTCCGTTTTTCTTTTTTAATAAATCAGCAAAAATGTAAACAATTCTGTGTTTTTCTGTCAATATGCTGTGTGTACATTAATGAAGAAAAAAATCAACTTAAATGATTTTAGCAAAAGGCTGCAATATAAAATGGTCTGAATACTTTCCGTACCCCTTGCAAATGATCAATGTTCTTTTTAATGTATATTGCCTATTGTATATTGTTTCAGTTGTGTGTAAAAAGTTTATACTTACTATATTAATGATTATAATAATTTGATATTTTATGAATCGTCCATCTCCGACATATATATTAATAATTTCTGAAGCCCTGCTTGTCACCGGTACTGACCTGTAAGTAACTGACCATGTCATTGGTACAGGAATCCAGGTCAATGCGGCGGATGGCCACATACTCTCCTGTGGGTTTGTACTTGGCCAGATTCACTGTCATCAAGTCCTCCAAACCTCGACCTTCACAAGCAGAGATAGACACATATCTCCATCAGCTGGAGAAGTCACAGATGCTCCTCACAGAGGTCTAGGGCTGTTTTAGTGGCCTCACCTATGACAGCGTGCAGCTCATAGGCGCTGTTGTCTGGAAGGAAGCTTCCCATGGTGTCTCTGCGTGGGAGAGGGCTCAGAGACTCTTCACTTTCCTCATGGGCCTGAGCCAAAATAAACAGAGTCATTAGTCAAAAGTGGAAACGCGCTGACAAAGTACAAACTGACCATAGCTGCGTCTCGATCCACGTCCTGATGTCAGAGAGTATATTTTGAACTTAAACTCAAGCATTATAACAGGTTATAATCTACCAAATACTGAGACACTAGGGAGCAGATTGAGACACACCTCAGATCCCAGAATATGTTGTTTGCTTATTCAACACAATTAAAACCTTTTAACATTCTTCAATTGTTAGGTTGTGTACCCTGTGACTTTTAATCAGGTGCCCTGGTGAAAGTGGTTTGAGAGGACTTGTACAGTTAGCCAAAGAAGTATTTCAAACTTAAAACTATTACTGCACCCTAAAATGAAAATGATCATGAATGACTTAACCCCCATTATTCCAAACCAATAAAATCTTTGTTCGTTCTCGGAGCACAATTTGAGATATTTTTGATGTAAACCGGGAGGCTTGTGGGTGTCCCACTGTAAAGTAAATATTGTTATGAAGCGACAAAAATACTTTATGTATGGAAAGAAAACAAACATAACTACTTTATTGAACAATTTGTGTCCTCCACATCACCCTTTTAGAGAATACCCATAGGACGCAAACTGCGTACGCTCTTTATTTACATTTTGATTTGAACAAAAACAGTGTGTCCATGTGAACTGCTGAATAATTGTTGTTATTTTTAATTTTCTTTGCTTACAAAATATATTCTCATAGCTTCATAAAATACATATTGAACCATGGCAGATGGACTTTTCTGAAGATGTCTTTCATACCTTGAGAGTGTAAATTACAAGCATCCTGGTTTTCATCCTAAATATCTTAAATTGTGCTCCAATAACAAAACAAAGCTTTTGCAGGTTGCAGTGACAAAATTGTAATTTTAGTGGTGGAGTAAAAGTGGTGTTTAGTGGTGGACCCTTTAATTCACACTTACAAATGAAATATCATTACATTAGATGACCAAATGTCATCTTTGAGAAACCTTTCTCAAGCAAAACACTTTATTAAAAGAAGCTTGTTTGTTTTAAAAGGATAAAACAATAGATACATTGTGCAAGATCAAGATGAAGGATACTTGGACAGTCTTCTAAGGGTTGAACATTAGTGGAATGTGATGAACTCACTAATCTCTGGTGGCTGAACTACTGTTTAAAAGAAAAATTATATTTTTTATTAGCAATGATGCCTTACATTGATCAAGAGTAAGATTAAACACATTTATAATTTTACAAAGGTTTTCATTTCGTTATGCTGTTCTTCATTTTATTATGAATACGTCCTATAAATGTCTTGCCTTTTCCTAAAATATCATTTTGTTAATAATTATAAATGTTTCTCAAGCAGCAAATCATCATATTAGAATGATTTCTGAAAGATCATGTGACACTGAAGACTGGAGTGATGATGCTAAAAAGTCTGTTTTGCCATCAGCTTTAAAATATATTATTAAAATACAAAAAGTTATTTTAGACTATCTTAGTGTATTGTATTTATGCATCTTTCTAATGCACAGACATTTTAAGCACAATTCAAGTGTCCACATACTTTTTTGACTCACTGTACATTCAAAGATTTTGTAGGAAGTTTAGAAAATACTATAGTGAAACATAAAAATGCTCAATTTGTCATTTGAATGTGATAGAAGCATCAAAATGTAACATTTCTAACAGGATTGGTGTCTCTCTGCAAGCAGTGTTCGGGTAGCAAACATTTTAAGTGCACATTAGCTTTCCTTCAAATGCATCATAGTAATTTGGGATATCAAGCAAATACTCCATGACCATCCACGTCAGTTTCAGTGAATTATGAAACATTTCAAGATCGCACACATACAGTCACAGACACTGATGCCACTGTTGTGATAACAGCACAAACCAACCTGGTTTTGAGGAGGGGAAGGGTTTTTATTGCGCATACACTGATAAATCCCAGCCGCTGCAAAGCTCTTCAGAAAACAATACAGATCAAGTACTGAGGGTCGGCAGATTATGGCTAATTAAATATTCAGTCCAACTGTTCTGAGACTCAGTACAAGACAAGTTGAAAACAGCAGCAGGAATGGCTTCACAAAACTCTGCATATTTGCAAAAGCATGTTATAAGCATGAAATAAACTGCAATCCACTGTGAGCATTTGGTTATAGATATGCATGATCCAATAAACATCAAATACCTTTTTTTTTTGTTTTTAATTGCACCAAAGTGTCCATTGGCTTTGCCATAGAACTTACAGATAAGCATATTAATTCCTCACACATACGTTGAGAGATCATGCAGGTCTATGGCAATTCATAAAACAAATCATTTTATGGCCTTTGAAGTGAAGGCAGGACTAGTTCAGTAAACAGTGCAGCAAGCCCAGGTTTTGATAGGATGACTCCATGTGTTGCTTTAACACAACGAGCATCATCCCACTCCACATGCATAGGTGACCAATGACAGCATCACCATTATTCCTGGTGTTGTTCTTTGTGACAACTCTTATGAGGCAATTTATTAATACATCAATGAGGCGTAATACAGAATTAGCCTCACTGATTCACTCTGCATATCTCTTGTACCTGCTCTTTAAAATCAATGTTTAATTCAGGCTCTTAATTATGATACAACTATTCCATTATTGGAAAACTGAACCCCAAATTTTCATTTCCCTTTTGTTGGTCAAGCACAATAATAAAGCACTGTACCCAGGGAGATTTAGGAGACCTCATCTTTATTTTCCCAGGTTAATACAAGCACTTCCCTCTCCTGGAGCCTCAGTCTGAGCGAGTGTGGAGGTATAAGTGTCACAGCAGCACGATGAGTGCATGCAGGCAAACACAGGAGCACAGGGGGTGTATTCATCTGAGCACACGCGCACACACACACACACACAATATTAATCTTACATTTGCACACTTACACACACACACACACACACACACACACACAACTATCACACACCCACACCAACAGGCAAATGGAAAAGCTGGAAGATATTCCGCACTTACTTTTCTTAGTGGGCTTGCCTGAGTTTGCTCTGGTGTAGAGAAACCGTGTAAATGACGCAAAAGACACACATACAAACAAACAATCTGCCTTTAAAGTGGTTCTGACAAATTGAACAGCTAGAGTTTCCTTTCCAGCAACACTTTCGTCATCCTCCATGCGATTTAATACTTTTTAAAAAATATTTTAAATACAACTCAAATAGATATACTTTGCATAAAATAAAATGTATGTAATTGATACCAATTTATAATTTTATTTTCTGTTCTTTTAAAAAAAAAGAAACATCATGCAAAAAAAAAAAAAAAATTAACATTATCTGTTAAATGTCTTTTATTGTCTAGTCAAAATGTATACCATGTATATTATCATCTATATCATAGCATACAGCATATACTGAATGATCAAATTCATTTAAGCAAGAAGAAATTGTAGGCCTATTTATATTACTTCACCATTCAATTCAACAACAAAATGACAAGCCATCAGAAAAACTTGTTTTTAATGACCTATTTTCTATTTCATATATATATATCATTTTTGTTTTCAACATAAACCTGGACGCATTGCCATAGAACAACATAACAGCCAAAAGCAAACATAAATTAGCATCGCTACAGCAAACATGGAGCAGCGATTATGGACAACAGCAAAATGATTGAAAGCAGATATAGAAAAAGCAGCATCTAAAAAATCCCCTTAATGCATTATACATCATCTTAGAGACAGGCAACACTGAACATCTATTGATAGGATATTTAACACTCAGAGTCAGACTATCATGGCACTAGCTATACGATGAAATGTGTATATATATATATATATATATATAGTGTGTGGGTGTGTGAGACCCTGGACAACAAAACCAGTCATAAGTGTTCAGTTTTTGATTCAGTTCATTTGAGATTTATATCTGAAAGCTGGATAGATAAGCTTTCTATTTATGTATTGTATTGTTATGTATGTATTGATGATTTGTTAGGATAGGGCAATATTTGACCGAGACCCATACAATGTATTTTTGGTTTTTGCTACAAATATACCCCAGCAACTTAAGACTGGTTTTGTGGTCCAGGGTCACATATGTGTGTGTTTCTGAATGAAGTCTCTTATACTCGTCAAGGTTGCATTTATTTAATCAAAAATACAGTAAGAAGAGTAATATTGTTCAATATTATTAAAATTTACAATAGTCTGTTTTTCAACTTAAATATAATCTCAGGAAATACTAATACTCTAGTCTACAGGGTCCAGTGATCCTTCAGAAATCACTTTATTATGCTTCTAATGTTTGTTGCCTAAGAAAAAGGTCTATTTCTTAACATTATCAATGTTGAAAACAGTTGTGCTTAATATTTTTGTGGAACTCTTGATACTTTGATGGACAAAGTCCAAAAGAACAGCACTTATTGAAATATAAATCTTTTGTAACATAAATACCATCACTTTTTGATCAGTTTAATGCTCCCTTGTTGAATATAAGTGTTAATTTCTCTATTTAAAAAGAAAAAAAATCTTACTAACCCCAAACTTTTCAACTGTAACTTGCTATGTATTGCAACCGACTAGGAGAAAATATGGATAAAAAAGGATGACTACTGATGCACACCAAATACTATCCAAAAGAACTGGCATCAAATTTGATATTTGGATCACCTGTGAGCTAATTCAAGCCCAACAATCTGAAAATACATCAGGTATTCCACTAATGTACAGATTTGATACTGCTTCAGCAGTGATAGACCTGCTCTGCAAACCTGTCCGCCTCTTGTTAGGCTGCAGTGACTCAGCTCAGCTGTCAGTTGCACCCCAGAAGCAACCCATCAACACCTAGCAATAACACTACATCACAGCCAGGCTTACATACAGATACATCACCACAGGAAGGAGATTAAAAAGCCTCACGGACACAAGGACACACAGACTCTGCTGTCGCCACCATCATTAGTCACCATGACGCAAACGCTGCACTTTTATTAAAGAGAAGGTGTCACACCACACTGCAGAACACATTTACCACAAAAACTCAAAAAGACTGACAATGTTAAATTCACAAAACCTTTCATAAAGCACGCGCAAAACAAAGCCGCGTTTTGCTTTTGCCAAAGTACTGATTGGTTGTGATCGTGGGTAATCTGCATATGCAGCGCTCCTCTTTTGATATGAGCCTGCATAGCTGATTATGAGGGGGATTTGTGTTCAGAAAATGTGTACTATTCCATTTGATGAGTTCGACATGGGCCAATTGTTCCTTTAAATGTTGCAGATGAATCTTTAAATATGAATGCGTTTATAGAAACTAAATGTTTCAAGGATTCCCCGTCACATTCACCCCAGCTAATGTGGAATAAAGCTCAGGCAGGTGAGGTTTGCTGAAAAAGGTACGAGAAGCACAGCGGCATGAGATAACGGACTACTGAACTCACCTCCAAATAACTCCAGATCCCTCAGGCTTTCCACACTGAGTTTCTCTGACACCCAGCGCTTAGAGAAAGTGAGAAAACATGTCAAAATGTGGTCATTTAATGCACATGCAAACTAAATCAGTGACAACCAATCAAGTTCACTCACCAAAAAAGACATGGATCCTGGAGATGGTGATGACAGGTAGCAGTACTTTCATAAACACATAAAGAGTACAAATCTGCAAGGGGTGGGAAAAAAAACAAGATTAATGTAATTAGAAATTGAAAACAAATTATTTTCTTCTGCCGTGATACTTTATGAACAGTCTTTATAACTGCATACGTTTGTAAATAACGTTAACGTAAAAATAAAACCATGAAAGGCGTGTATTTACTAATATAACACAGCTATTTGTAATAAGCAGAGTTATTAATGCCAGCTTACAGGTCTGTATCTTTCAGTTAGCCTTTCCAGCGACATGCATGTCTCTCAATTATGATGAACAGAGCAAGAAGCTCCAGCGTGCTTGTGTACGTAATGCGATACAATCGTTTAACTCACCCTTTGCAAGTAAACTGTACGAGTCTGTCTTTCCTATATCGTCAAATTTCCTGCTATCATCAAAAACTGCAGGATGTAACGCGTTTCTTCTTGTCGTCTCGCGGTGGGCTGGGTCGTGTGTTAAGGAGCGTTTGGTGATTGGACGAGTGACGCTGACGACGCGGCGTCCTCGAGTTCCTATTGGACCGGAGGGTGGATGCGTGCCTCCTCATTGGTCTAAACTCGTGAGCGAATAAAGTGGTCTGCGTTTTGTGTGGCCATGTCTTCTTACTATTGCTTATAAACATGAGCCGTTGCAGGTTGCAGTCAAACATACCACCATTTGCTATGGTCAAAACAAACAGGGATTTATTATTACAAATGCCAATATTTTTTGTAATATATATATATATATATATATATATATATATATATGAGTAATTTACTATACCATAAATGTTTATTTTTTTTTACAACAGTGCAGTTTAGCTTTTTAATTAATTGGTTCTGTGTTTTCTATGCAGACCAAACACAGTTCCTGACTTCTAAGAAATGTTTATATTATTTCTAAATAATAACCCCTGGAAGAGATTAATTTGAAAGTAAAAGTGGATCTGGCAACACCGTATGTACGTTCGCCTCCAAACACGTCGCGCAAATATTACCAAACACAAAACGAGTCCATTGTAAATGACGTAAACCCCAATGTCTGAGTAGTGTGCAAGATAGCCTGGAGTGGTAAATGCGTTGTGGATAAATAAGGTGCCCACCCACTTTAGAAGATCGTTTTGTTCACGTTATCGGAAACAGGTAAATAAACAAAATGTAAATGAATCCAGGTTTTAGTCTTTGACGCATGCAATGTGAAAGTAATCGAAGTATACACATAACATTAGCTCGAGGCCTCTCCACGGCCATCAGCGCAGCATTACGAGACAGCGTCTCCTACTAGCTGTCTGGACCCAAAGTTTTTAAAAGCGAGCCAAGAAAATGAATTAAATAACATATCATAATAATTATATATGTTTATTAGCATTGCGCGAGCAATGAGACTTTGTAGTGGTTATGCTTCAATAGCCTGATAGGGATATACACATTATACACTCTGGATGTTACTAGTATTGAACTGTTTTTAAGCCCTAATCTAACGCTGTGTTTTTTTGTAGGCCAACAGCAATGAACTGGAACAAGGGAGGCCCGAGTGGCAAGCGAGGCTTTGGATTCGGGGGTTTCTCTCTTGCGAGTGGGAAGAAAGAGGAACCTCGTGTTCCTCAGAAGGCCCACTCTGCATTTGGAGCTTCAGGACCACCCGGCGGATACGGCAAGAACCAGCAGCTTTCGTCTTTTTACAAAATAGGAACAAAACGAGCCAATTTCGACGAGGAGAATGCGTAAGTGCGACTGCTTGCATGTAAACATTGCTAATGTAACAGTTCATGGCAAAAAACAAACAAACTGCAAAATCAGTTCAATCTAAGAAAAGCACATCTCGTTATTTACTCACCCTCATTTTGACTTTCTGTTTAATGTGGAACACAAAAGTAGATGTGTTTCTGTTCATTTCATTCACTTGTATTGATTTTGTTCAGACAATTAAAGTAAAAGCTGTCTATGATTGTTTCACGAATGCCAATCTTTCGTCTGGGACAGCTAAAAAATGGTGCTGTGTTGTCTCGGGCTGAAGAAGACTGTAATGTATTTTTTTCCATAGTTATTTTGAGGATGATGAAGAGGAGTCTAGCAGTTCGGATCTGCCGTATATACCTGCCGAGAACTCTCCCACAAGAAAGCAGTTCCAGTCTGGAGGAGGAGGAGGAGGAGGCGGTTCTGACAGTGAGGATGACCCTCTTGATGCGTTTATGGCTGAGGTGGAGGTAAGAGCTAATGAAAGGAGCTGTTTTGAGAACGGCCAGTGGACAGTGCTGCTGTTTTGCTTGAATTCTTGTTTTTGGCCTCTTTCAGGACCAAGCGGCAAAAGATATGAAGAAACTGGAAGAAAAGGAAAAAGAGAAAAAGTTAGCCAAGTAAGATTGGGATATTATCTGAGGATATTTTAAAGACCGTTCATCCAAATAATATTCATAGCAGAGAGGATGGGAATGGAAGGGGTAGAATATGGGTTTCCATGGGTGATTTGAGCGAGTCGCAGGGAAGTTTTTTTTTCTCCGCTTGTTTCTTCCAGGGGTATACGGGATGACATTGAAGAGGAGGATGACCAAGTGAGTGACCCTCTTGACGTTACTACCGCCACCGTATCTTTGCCACAGCAATGACTGTGCCCAACTCCTCTTTCTATTTTTCTTTCTTAAATTCTTTATACATCTACATCAGTTTACAGACTGAGCCATTCAAATGTACTCTTGGTGTTGGAGTAGGTGTCTGTTGCTTGTTTTTTAAGGTGCAGTCTTCGGACTTGTTAACTCAATCAGTTCGTTGCTTCTCAGTAATTATTCTCTATTGTCTTTAAATGTTCACTGGTAGAGTGATTCTTTTGTGACTGAAGCATGAGATTCAAGTCAGTGCTATGTGTTAAAATAGTAGTGATCTATTAAAATTAATGTCTTTGACCTCACCTCAGTGGTTTCAAATCTTACTAGGTAATAATTAGTTATTCGGAGTCATTTTGAATGCCATTATTTTAACATGCTATGTTTTATTAGATCAGCTAATTTCAAGGCGTTTTAAGGGAACACCTTCACAGCAAAGGCCTGCTGCTGCGTGTCTTGATCTAAGTCATGTTCTGAATTCTTTGCAGGAAGCATACTTTCGTTACATGGCGGAAAACCCAACAGCTGGTCTGACCCAAGAGGAAGACGAGGAAGAAGTGGACTATGACAGCGATGGAAACCCCATTGCTCCTACTACCAAAAAGATTATTATGCCGCTGCCCCCAATAGACCACTCAGAGGTATTGTTACTGCGTTTCCATCCAGTTATTGTTGCATTAATGTCTTTAAATAGACTGCTGCAGGGATGACACGTTTTTGTAGGACAGCTCAGAAGTTTGCGTAATAAAAGCGTAATAGGATCTTTTTCATGGATTATAGCAGAAAATTAGCTCTGTGACTATTTAAAAATATGATCCTTGTTACATGTTAGTGCATTAAGATAATCTTTACAAATGAACACAACTTTTTTACATTTTAAGAAGTATAAATGCAGACAACCCTTTAATCTTTATTTAAAATGTACAAGTTATATAGTCTGCAGTAATGTGACTATAAAATGTTCCTATATGGTCCTATTTAGCCACTTTTGAACAGCCACCTTTTTCAAAATAGCTTTAACAAACATCAACAGTGGTCTATTACTGATGTTTTACTAATGTTGTGTATTTTATGTTTTAGAATGAAACGTGAAAATATATTGTGCTTGCGTTAACAAACCTTATTTCAGACCATTTAAACAAACTTATTGACGTCAAAATGGAACCAGAGGTTTTCCAACTTCTGCTAACTGGTTTCCATGTTTTAGGACTCGTTCCTGCAGCTCTATTGATGATCAAGTGCATTGTATATACATTAAAACCAAACTATCTGCAAGCAAGTGCAAACCTTGAATGGTATGTTTTTAAGATTTCTTTTCTGTCTGTAGATTGACTATCCTCCATTTGAGAAGAACTTCTATATTGAGCATGAGGAACTCAGCAGTCTGACTGAAGTCGGAGTGCTGGAACTGAGAAAGAAACTCAATCTGAAGGTCAATGGCAGCACATACACAAATGATCCTTCTCTTTCTTTCAACAAACATTAACCCATATTCAAAATGAACAGGTTTCAGGTGCAGCCCCTCCTAAACCAGCCACAAGTTTTGCCCACTTTGGATTTGATGAGCAGCTCATGCACCAGATCCGGAAATCCGAGTACACTCAACCCACACCCATCCAGTGCCAGGTGAGCTGCAAAGCCTCCCACAAATGAACCTTTGTTTGTTTAGTTAATGGTTTATTTTTCTACAGTAATGTGTATTGTTTCTCTAGGGAGTTCCGATAGCTTTGGGTGGCAGAGACATGATTGGCATTGCCAAAACTGGCAGTGGAAAAACCGCAGCTTTCATTTGGCCAATGCTGGTGCACATCATGGACCAGAAGGAGCTGGAGCAGGGAGAGGGACCCATTGCTGTGATCGTCTGCCCCACCAGAGAGCTCTGTCAACAGGTCAGAGAGAAAGAAAGAGGCAGTCTTTTATATTAGGGAAAAGTGTAAAAGATGGAAGGAGATGAAAAATATCTTTGCTGGGGGAAAAAGGTGTAAAATGTGTAGCCTTTCTGGTGTTTGTTTTGGGTTTTAATCACTTTAAATGCTTATCTGTGTGGTTCAGATCCATTCGGAATGCAAGCGCTTTGGGAAGGTATATGGCCTTCGCTCGGTGGCAGTCTATGGAGGCGGCAGCATGTGGGAACAAGCCAAAGCTCTACAGGAAGGAGCCGAAATTGTTGTCTGCACCCCAGTAAGAACACCTTTTGATGCACAAGCCAGTTTGACGTGTTTCTGTATACTTGTGAGGGTGTTCCTTGCTTGTTCTGCTAAAGGCTCTTCTCATTTAGGGTCGGCTGATTGATCATGTGAAGAAGAAGGCTACATCTCTTCAGCGAGTGACCTACTTGGTGTTTGATGAAGCTGATCGCATGTTCGATATGGGCTTTGGTGAGTGTGAAATGCCACTTTTTCGTTTATTTAATCTTAATAATTTGTGTACTGTTAAATGCTCAGTCAATGCAGTTCTCTGCTGAAATTCCATTACCAAAGTATTATTTTAATATTCTGTTGTTTACTTTAACTTACTTGCTAACCCTCATACATCCTAGAAATAGAACTGATATTGAGAGACACTTCTCTCCTTTGAAAGCTAATTCCACCAAAACTTTGATGTAAAAAAAAAAAAAAAATTCATAAATTGAATCTGTTTGGAACTATTCCTTTATGAAACATAAATTCAAATGCATTTTATTTAAATCTGATCTGTTTTATATAGAATACCAAGTGAGATCCATTGCCAGCCATGTCAGACCTGATCGACAGAGTAAGTGTTTCTCATATATTTAATGAGCTGCCTTTAAGCGCTTCTACATTCCTGCAGTAACCCAATCCAATGCTATTATTGTACTCAATAGCTCCTCATCTCTCACAGCTCTTTTGTTCAGTGCAACATTTCGGAAGAAAATTGAAAAGCTGGCTCGAGATATTTTAGTTGACCCCATTCGTGTTGTGCAGGGAGACATAGGAGAGGTGCATACTCAATTTCTTAAACAAATATTTGAAAATGCACACTGTATTTGGAAGCATCCATGTAAACTTCTTTTCTCGTCCTCCCAGGCTAATGAAGATGTCACTCAGATAGTGGAGGTGCTGCAGTCTGGGCAGGAAAAGTGGGGCTGGTTGACACGCAGGCTGGTTGAGTTCACCTCAGCTGGTTCTGTGCTGATCTTTGTCACTAAAAAGGTTAACTGCGAGGAACTAGCTACAAATCTCAATCAGGAAGGTTACAGCCTAGGGCTGCTGCATGGAGACATGGATCAGAGCGAGAGGAACAAAGTCATCGCTGACTTTAAGAAAAAGAATCTGCCCGTATTAGTAGCTACTGATGTTGCTGGTTAGTTGGGCTTATTTTATCCATCTAGCTCTATTCAGAATAAATAAACTATTTTTATTTGTCAGCTTTGTTGTATTAATTAAAATTTCTTTTGCACTTCTCAGCTCGTGGGTTGGATATTCCATCTATTCGTACAGTTGTGAACTACGATGTAGCACGAGACATTGACACTCATACACATCGAATTGGTAGAACAGGTCGTGCAGGAGAGAAGGGCCTAGCTTACACTTTGCTCATCACTAAAGACACTTCGTTTGCTGGTGACCTGGTTCGAAATTTAGAAGGAGCGAATCAGAGTGTTTCAAAGGACCTAATGGACCTGGCAATGCAGGTAGAATGACCAGAATACAATAAACACTTTTCATAGTACGACACGTTTCACCGATTTATTCATCAATCTTTTTTTTTTCTCTAGAATCCCTGGTTCAGGAAGTCCCGCTTTAAGGGAGGGAAAGGGAAGAAGCTAAATATTGGAGGTGGAGGCCTGGGTTACAGAGAGAGACCAGGCCTTGGATCTGAATCCTCTGTTAGTTTGGCTTTACGTTTGCCTGCTTGCTTTATGTTTATTTATTTGTTTTGAACAATTTATTATTAAAAAATGCTTTTCTGCACCGCAACCCCTCCACCCCTTTTTATTTTTTGTCCAATTATTTTTTATAATTAGACTTTTAAGAATTGCCAATTGTTTTTATTGTATTTATTATCTTAAATTGGTTCAAACAGGAGCGCAGCAGTAGCGGTGGTCCTGCTCTTGGTAACTATGAAGCCTACAAACCCTCCACTGGAGCCATGGGAGACCGTATGTCTGCTCTGAAGCAAGCATTTCAGGTAATATTTTTTTTCTTTCCTTGAAGGCCTTTTTGTGTTTTTGGGGTGGAGTGTAACACATGTTCAAGTTTTGTTATTTTCACACATTTTACTTTTATTCTACACCGCTCTCTACATTCCCATCAAAACCTTCTGTTAAGTTCCTAGTTCTATGAAGCCCCTCCCTCAGAAACAATTAATCAGGCACCTGTCTAGTGCACTTATTCTGATTATTAATGTCTTGGGAAACTTGGGAAGAAGCTTGCTATAGTCCCTGGCGGGTTTTTTGTCATCCATAACCAGTGATTTCTTTGCATTAAAAACGTATTCTCTAACAGCAATCTCCACCAGTTTCTCTGTAAAGATATATTGTTCTATGTACCAATTCATAGATTTAGTTTGACTGCTCTTTCTTTCCTTCAGGCTCAGTATAAAAACCACTTTGTGGCAGCATCTGGCATTCCTCCAAAACTCACCACAAAGTCCAGCAGCTCCTCTGGGTGGACCAGTGCAGGAAGTCTAAGTTCTTTGCCTTCAGGAGCACCAGAGGGGCCTGACACAACCCACCTTTCCTACTCGCCATCGCCGTCCTCTTCTTCATTTTCCTCCATGCCGCCACCCCCTGCTCTCAGCTTGGGCACCAAAATGAGCGGCTTCAGCAGTGCAGGCTCACTGAGCTCAGTTTCAGACTCTTACTCTAGCTCTTCTTCAAAAGAGGGGTCCCGTAGTGATAGGAATGCTGACGACAGGGGTCATCGCGGAGATAGTCATTATCGTCATAGTGACAGGCATAGTGGCGGAGAGCGTGATCGCTACGCAGAAAGGGACCGGCATAGTGACAGAGATCGTCACAACGATAGCCGAAACGGTGAAGGGAGCCATAGGGACAGAGAGGGACGGTCAGAAAGAGATGGGGGTGAGAGGTCAGGGACTCATAAAGACAGCTTTGTGGTTCCTGATCTCCCCAAACGTAAGAAAAGCAGATGGGACAATTAAAGTGTACAGGAAAGAAGCAGTCAACTGTTACCAAGATCAGAATACACAGCTGATCCAGTCTCCCTAGCAGTGTCTTTACCTGTCTGCTTGTCTTTTCTTCTGTATGAAGCTGTTTTAAGGGTGCCTAGGAGACCACCACCACATCACCCTTGTTATTTACCCGGAAATAAATGCATCCATTACAGGCTCTTTCAGCGAGTTAAAACTGTGATTTGGGAAGATGAATAAAATGCACCTTGAGTGTTGTGTTAAAGTAGATGTGACTATTCAGTAAAACGCAAATTGTTTCTTTCTGAAGAAACTAATTGAATGAGAAATTTTGACTGTGTAAAAGAAAAAGAAAAAAACAACAAAAATATTACTTTGTTAATAGTTGACTTCTTTTTTTTTTTTTATTATTATTACTGTGTGCTGCTTATGTGTGTCAACTATATATTTTGTTTAAGACTGTAAAATTTTCCACTGTGTTTTAATGTGTGCGTTCATGTTACAAACACCATTTTTAAGTTCTTAATGTCCATTAATGGGTTTCTTTTGCTCATACTTGTTAATATTTGGAATTCCGATGCTTAGTAGTAGTCAGTTCAGGCTGTATTTCTGTGCTGCCAAGCATGTAGTATAGTTGAAGGAATAAAGTCTACCAAACTAGTCAAAAACAACTGGCCGGAGAGAAAACATATCAGTGAATCTACAATAAAATCTATGTACTATATTATGATCTTGCATTCCCTTGCTCCATTTCCATCTCTTGTGAAGACTGATGTGCTGATGTGAGGTGTCACAATCTAAACCTGATTGTAGAAACATGATGATCTTTATTATTTTGGATAAGTAGTGTACAATTCTGTCAGAATTCTGAATTAATAAAAAGGACACAAAAAGGATTTGAGGTTTGTTGTGTTTCAGAGAAAGCTGATGTCATTTTGATATTTAAAATAAGCAATCATTTGGTATGGCTTTTAATATTTGGAACATAGTTTATTCGTATAAACTTTGAGAGTTAATGAGAAATTAATGATTTTCACCTGTAATATATATTGATTAAATTAACAGGTCCAGAGAAAACTTATGCTTGTCACGAGAGAGGTGGAGCTATCCTGATTTTCAGCTGTATAAATTTGGATAGTGAAGCACTAATGCATCATTGAAATGAAAGCTTGGCAATAATGGGGTTCTGGCAAGTTGGCTTTGGATTGGTGGTTTTTCTTGCGCTGAGATTCTCTGACGCAGTATTGAGACCTGAAAGTAGTAATTGGATCTCAAGCAACTTAATGCCTAGAGCGCGAGTTCAGCAGACTGACTCCAAGGTGCCTCCAAATTCCCTGAGATATGGCTTTGCTAATCCTGCATCTGCGCCACAAAAGCTTTCTGCTCAATATTCTGTCCAAACACAAGCCAGCAGTGGCTTTGGAAAGCTTTCTCAAGATCCTTTTGGGGTTCAGTCAAAAGAGCTGATGACTCCAAAAAAACTGACATGGAGTTTTCCGAGCCTACCAGAAGAACCAAAACAGCCAGCTATTCCTTTTGAGTTGGGCCATCCTGTTCCTCCCAACAGTGTAGCAGCTCAGTGTGGAGAGACTTCAATACGTGTGGAAGTGATGGAAGACTTGTTTGGGACTGGACGACTGCTAATGCCCTCTGCTTTCACACTGGGAGGCTGTACTGCAACTGGAGAGGATCCTTCTGCAAAAGTGCTTGTCTTTGAGTCTGAACTGCATGGATGTGGCAGTACAATAAATGTGAGGTTTTAAATTTTAAATTATGGTTCTGAATTGTTCCTTTTTGACTAATGGCTTTATTACTTCCAGGTGACTGGAGATGAGCTTGTCTATACCTTCAAACTTTTCTACACCCCACAAGAGGCTTCATATGGTGTTCCTATTGTTAGGAGCAGTAGTGTGGTGGTTGATATTGAGTGTCACTACTCGAGGTGAGGGTAGAATTAAAGGTTGCTGGATGTACTACAGCCAACGTTAAGGTGACCTACATGTTTAACTCTTGCAGACTGAGTAATGTGAGCAGCGATTCCTTAATGCCCGCTTGGATCCCATATGCCTCTACTAAAGTTGCAGAGGAAACCTTTGTCTT
Organism: Enteromius unitaeniatus; assembly: GCA_032359435.1. Taxonomy (NCBI): domain Eukaryota; kingdom Metazoa; phylum Chordata; class Actinopteri; order Cypriniformes; family Cyprinidae; genus Enteromius; species Enteromius unitaeniatus. The sequence continues at coordinate 10,148,884 of JAUMHI010000035.1, forward strand.
CTCCCTCAAACTCATGACTGGTTGGTATACGATGCTTTCATAACACTTTAGTGCTTGTGAAGCCGTCACTAAAAATTGTCTTTGCAGATGACTGGAGATTCGAGAGGCCTTCTAAACAATACTTCCTGGGTGATATCTTAAATCTTGAAGCATCTGTACAGTTGTACAACCATGTTCCCGTTCATGTGTTTGTGGACAGCTGCATGGCTACAACAGTCCCTGATGTAACATCTGTCCCCAGATATTCCTTGATTGAGAACAATGGGTAAGTGGTGTAGCTTGTGTGTCCTACCCTCTAGATGTTGCAAGATGTGTAACTTGACTTCTATCCCAGGTGCATGGTTGATGCCAAGCTTACAGGCTCCAAGTCTCAATTTATGCCCCGAACTCGAGATGACAAGTTGCAGTTTCAGTTGGAGGCTTTCAGGTTCCAGCAACCAGACAGTGGACTGGTATGTGACTGTTGTGGAACACTGTGTAATGCCATGGGCTACAAAAAGCAAAGTGTGTGTGTTTTTTTTTTTTTTTTTTTTTTTTTTTTTTAAATTAGGTCTACATCACATGCACGTTGAAGGCGGTTGTGTCTGCAACAAGTCCTGAATCGAAAGCTTGTTCGTTCTCTGCTAATGGGTGCGTCTCCCCATCCCCTAAATAAGTCCCTAGTGAAGTGTCCTAACTACTAACTTGTATGTATTTTTTTTTTTTTTTATTATTATTTTAAGTTGGGTGTCTGCAGATGGATCTGACCAGGTGTGCACCTGCTGTGACACAACCTGTAGTATCAGCAGTGGACGTGATTCAGTTATTAAAGGTTGGGATTATTTTTATTTATTTTTTTTTATATATTTTGTCACTGCTGTTTCTCACAGCTTGTTTGTTCCTCAGATCTGCGGTGGGACAGACCATCCGTTGGGCCCATAAATGTTAAGGAATATGGCTATGGCCAACCATAACTGGACATGCCATGACTACTTTGACTAATTAAAAGGTCTTTAATGGGTGTTGTGAACTCAGGCTTTTTAAAAAGGGTAATGATGTTTGTATCCAGTTCTGTGGCTTTTGCTGTCAATCCCTAATAAACCTCTTGAAAGCTAACTCATTGCTTGGTGTTTGTGGTAAGGAAGGGTGTGGGTTGTGTGTGGGTTTTTTTTAAAAAAAAAAAAAAAAAAAAAAAACAAGATCTTCAAACCGTGAGATCATAAACCCAAAAGCAAATCGTGGCCAAAAAAAACATTTTGCTCCTATTGTGTGTTAATCTGGGCCTTCCCATATGTCCTTTGATACTACATTCTTTTCATTAGCAAAGTTAGTCTGGCCAAGCTGCCGAGCATTTCAGATTCCCAAAAAAGTGGGGAGAAATGAGCTCCCAGCATGACTGAGGTGGGTGTAATGTCACAATGCAGCAGTTCTGCGTCTTTCAAACATGGAGTGTACTGGGCAGCAACAACCGTTCAACTCTTCTGTTGCAGCTTTTTTGAGAAATTTTCATGACCGCTTTTCTTTGAAAATGGAGCGGAAGTAATTGAAGTAAAGACATTTTCCTACTGCTTTAATGAAGCTAGTTACAATTTGGTTACAGTGTCTCCAAGTTCTGCCTCTACGCATACTGTATGTCATCGGAATGAGTGGTCTGATTGGTTGTAGATTCGTCCAGTAGTATAGAGAGGCATCTGATGGACGCAGGTTAAGCCCGCCTCCCAGAAGGCAGGTAGTAAGGTAGCTTTGCCAGACTAAAGCTCCTATGAGCTTTATAGTCGTGGAAGCCAGGCTAGTGTGGTGTGCCACAATTTGACAAATCGAGCACACTAAACACGAACAGATCCTGACTGTGAACACAGAAAATCTCACAAATTTATTCACAAGTCTTGAGAGATTGTTTTCCAGGACATTTATACACCTTGTATAAGCACACTGTTGCCACAAATCGATGAGCTGATCCTTCATCTCTGCTGTCTAAAATCCTTTTGTGCTGTGCCATGACTGCATTCGGTATTAAGCTTCGGTCTTATGTGAGCTGGTTTTCCTATTCGATATTGATTTTCTTTCCTAAAACGCCAAGATAACCAGGAAGTTGCGTAGGATTGTCACAAGGGGAAAATTCCGCCCAAAATCAACACTCAACACAAAACACTCACATTTTCTTTAATTGATGATGACTCAATGATTTTCACCTGAGACATGTTGTGTAAGTAGGTTAACAAGAGGTGGAGTCAGGCTTATCTAACTACTATACATAAAGGGAAAAGTGAAGGCATTAGGGATCTGAAGGTTTCTGACAATGGGGTTGAGGGAAGTTTGTTTTGGTTTAGTGGTTCTGATTGCAGCTGGTTTGTCTGAAGCACAATGGGTAGGAAGGGCAAAGCATAATCACAACCCGCCTGTGCCTTGGCCTAGAGCATTAGCTCAAGTTCCTCAACAGACTAAAACCAGGGTCCCTCAGATTGCACAGAGATATGACAGCAGCAGCCCTGTGTTTGCATCACAAAGGTTTGGTGTTCAGACACCAGCCAGCAGTGACTTTGGAAAGCCTTCTCAAGATGTTTTTGGTGTTCAGTCAAAACAACCGATGCTAGGTCCAGCGACAAAACTGACATGGAGTTTTCCAAGCCTACCAGAAGAACCAAAACAGCCAGCTATTCCTTTTGAGTTGGGCCATCCTGTTCCTCCCAACAGTGTAGCAGCTCAGTGTGGAGAGACTTCAATACGTGTGGAAGTGATGGAAGACTTGTTTGGGACTGGACGACTGCTAATGCCCTCTGCTTTCACACTGGGAGGCTGTACTGCAACTGGAGAAGACTCTTCTGCTAAAGTGCTCATCTTTGAGTCTGACCTGCATGGATGTGGCAGTACATCATTGGTACGGTTTGACTGCAGCAAAACAAGTGTTTAAAAGGCACTACAAGTAATCCTCTTCTAACCTTTCTGTTTAGACAACTGAGAATGAACTCGTCTATATATTTTCCCTTGTCTACACCCCGCAAGAAGCTTCATATGGTGGTCCTATTGTCAGAAGCACTGGTGCAGTGGTTGGTATTGAGTGCCATTATCCAAGGTAAAGACTAAATGTATTTAGGGTTTCTGGATGTGCTGATACCATACACTGTAAAAATGGACTGCTTCTAACTCCTCTGTAGAGTGCATAATGTGAGCAGCGATGCCTTAATGCCCAGTTGGATTCCATATGCCTCTACTGTAGTTTCGGAGGAACTTCTGGTCTTCTCCCTCAAGCTCATGACTGGTTGGTGTGATCTTTGTAACATGCCAGTGCTTGTGAACCTGTGCTAAGGAGGTGGGTGTGTTATTTTAATTTTTTTTTTTTTGTTCTCCAGATGACTGGAGATTTGTGCGACCATCTAACCAGTACCTCTTGGGAGATTTTATTAATATTGAGGCTTCAGTGAGGTCATACAACCATGTTCCTTTTCGTGTGTTTGTGGACAGCTGTGTGGCTACTTCAGTCCCTTATACAAGTGCTGTACCAAGATACTCATTCGTAGAGAATAATGGGTAAGAAAGGGTCCTTCAAGCAAGGCTCACTCTTAGTGTCATGTAAGATATGACTTCCTTTCCACACTTTCTAGATGCCTAGTTGATGCTAAGCTCACAGGCTCCCGTTCACGATTTATGCCCCGGACACAAAATGACCAGCTGCAGTTTCAGCTGGAGGCATTCAGATTCCAGCAAGATGCTAGTGGATTAGTACGTATGCATGTGCTTGAACAGTTTGGGTGCATGTTTGCATTGACTACAAGAGAGCTTTCCCTTTGTAGGTATACATCACTTGTCTGCTAAAGGTAGCTGCAGCATCCACCCCTACTAATGTTGAGCAGAAAGCTTGCTCCTTCTCTGCTAATCGGTATGTTGCTACTGAATTGAAGTACCTGAATGACTGTGAGAATCTAATGGGTTGTTTATCTGACAGGTGGGTGTCAGCTGATGAGGATGATCAGGTGTGCAGCTGCTGTGATACAACCTGTATCACTGGGAGTGGACATGATCAACCTCTTAAAGGCATGTGACTTAAGTTTTACAAAGGTGACCGTGTAGACCATATGGTTCTGCTCTTGTTTTCACTACTTCTCTTCTGCAGATCTGCGGTGGGACAGTGCGTTTGTTGGACCCATCAGTGTCAAGGACTTTGGTTTTGGTCCAATGTAACTTTACCATGTCTACACCAAGCCAAAATAAAGTGATTTTAATTGTACTGCATTAGTTACTGGTTTATCTACTAGCTTTAGGTGGTAAAATTTAGAGAAAAGTGTCATGAGCGGTCTGAAAGGGAAATTTTGGTTCACCCAAAAATGAAAATCGTCATTACTTGCCCTCATGTTGTTCCAAACCCGCAAGACATTCATTCATATTCGGAACACAAGTGGTGGTGGTTGTTGTTGTTAAAAAAAAAAAAAAATATATATATTTTTATATTATTATTTTTTTTTTTTTGGGGGACATCAGAGAGCCATTTGACCCTCCATAGACTGCAACTGAAATGCTGCACATCCAGAAACGTAGTAAAATACAGTACAGTAAAACGGTCCATGTGATTATCAGTGGGTCAACTTTTTAGTTTTGCTGTGCTACGAGATTTTTTTTTTTTTTTTTTTTTTACCCTGCCATTTTTGTTCCGTCTTGCGCCTTCTGCCTTTTTGAGAGTACTGCAACGTGTATGCAAGCTTCAATGTATTTGACCTAATCAGCCTAGTTTACATTCAGGGGAAAGTGCACGTACATAATCTGCAGTTGTTTACGCCTGGTGGAAGTCATGAGGTGCTAGTTCAAATTTAAAAATTCTTCTACAAAAAAAGCTTAATCTGCAGATATGTTTAGGGATCTGTGCCATTGTGCATACAGAGATCTGGCTGCTAAATGGAGATTGTGTTGGGATTTTTTTTAATTTTGAGTATGTAATATTTCAATACTTAATTTCTATGATCTAAATATTTTCAGGAAAATTTAAATGTTCGCTAAAAGTGTGTAGGCCTTCTTTCATTACTATGCTGTTATTATGATTATACATGCAGTGACATAAAATGGTCTTAATTACAATAATATCAACGATCACAATTCTTTATAGGGCAATATATCTTAAACCTGATGTGCCCAATTTTTCCATAACAAATTTGCAACCAATCAGTATCTTATTACTGTGCTGAACTAGTCATAGTCCTGTTTAATACAGAGTAGATGCTATACATGTACATACTAATGTTGTGAAAGCCAAACAATAGTGATTTGGAGGCATACTGCATTGAGAACTAAAGCAAAACAAACACAAAAATCTTTCCTGATAGTCTTAATTGTCAGCTGCAGTGCTAGTGTTTTCCCACCAGATGGTGGATGCTAGCTCTTTCCCATTATACTCCCTGAATGTTATACTAAAGAAGCCAGTACCACATCCCTTTGCAATGAAAAGTGACTCCTGAACATCTGTTTCCAATAAGTCAGTCACCACTCTCTAACACTGATCACTGATGAAGTCATCTACCTCTCATTTCACTTTAGTTATGCTTTTTCTCATAAAAATCTGCTTGTTAATTATATATATATATATATTTTTTGAATGGATGGCCTAAATTTTGATCTGTTTTTCACCACCCGGAGCCACCTGAGGCATGTTTAATGCTTTATTTGACTACTTTGTGGTTGTTGGAGAAAACACCCATCAATTGCCAATTTAATGCACGGGACAGCAAGGATTATTTTTAATATAGCCTAACTCTGATTGGATTAGAAAGAAAAATATATATACAGGATGCCTTGAGGGTGCATGCTAATTTTTAGTTCTGCGTGAACTACCCCTTTAAGTGCTGCAAAGAAGAAAGTAAATACAGGCCATACTGGAAGGACATGACGACCGACGAGTAAAACATGACAGTTACTAATCCATCGATATTGATTACCTTATAGAGATCAGTCAAAGCTACATAATTGTATACATGACGATGACTATGAGCTCTGCTACATTGCCTCTTACTTACCTCAAATATTAGTCACTAATGACTGAATAAAGACAGCGGGAGAGGAATTAGGAATCCGTGAGGTAATACGGCTATTTCTTGCAAAAGTCTGCATGCAGCCTACCTAAATTCAGAGGTGGGAGGAGAGCGCGAGGACGCGGCACGAGCTGCGTCCAATCGCGTGCGACATCCTGCTGAGTAAAAAAGGCGTGATGAAGAGAGAGAGAGAGAGAGAGAGGAAAAAAACGTCCGTTGAAAAGAGAGAGGTGGGGGAAAGCACGTCAGGCTCTGTAGACGGCTCGAATGATCACAGCGTGTGCTGCTGGTACGTTTCATTTAGCGCAACCGGAGAAGTTAATCGTTTAGAGCAGCGGAGGAAACGAATGAGATTTCAACCGAGTTGCGCTCAGTGAGTGGACCGGCCAGGGCAGCAGCAACCCCTTTTCTCTTCCGCGGACCGATAAGGAAACCCAGATGGTGAGTTTCTCCGCTTTGACTCAGCTGCAGCCAGTGAACCCAGCGACCCCCTCGTCGTCTATTGTGGTGAGGTGCGCTAGCTCCAGTGCTACCAAGAGCTAATTCTGGGATGCTGGGCTCAGACTTACTAGTCTTGCAATGATCCATTAAATCAGATGATTTGCTTATTGTGGACATGTACCGATGTGAAGCGTTTAGATTGGATACAGAAGATGAATACTAATCAGTCCGGTGCTGTGGGAAGCTAGGTCTGGGGTCCAAAGCTGTCATGTGTCTTCTTGAAGATGCGTGTTTCCAGACGAATTTAGACCGAAAACGAAGCCTTCTCGTTTTGACACCTGGGTTTCGTCGACCCAGTTTAGTTCGCGGAAAGGCGGACCGGTACAGAAGCAGCGGTAAACTTGCAGGGCTTTTTAACAATGCGTTTTTTGTACTTGCTCTCAGTGTAACCATTGCCGTTATGTGATGCTTGATTACATAAAATAGTAGCTGCGTAGCCCAGCATGTCTGTGTCTAATGCATCTCCTTGTCTGACCACATTTACGTTTATTCATTGTTTGGTGCGTGACATAGTAACGTTAGTGTATTCAGGTTTCACACAGTTTCTGTGACATTATTAATTGAGACGTTGACATTCATTGCTCAACCTAAGCTGTAGACTGATCTCATGTAGACAGACATCCTTTCTTTTTGTCATTGTATCATGGAAAGCAGCGACTAGGCACAGGTTTAATGTGGAAATTTATGTAAATGCTTTTTACATGTGAATCTCAGCCTAATGTTGTCATGGTTACTCCTGGCCAGCATCAGTTGGCCGAAACCATATATGTGCACAATAACAAAGGGAACAAATGTATATTGGTTTATCGTTTTGGGTTATAATGAAACTGCAGGTTAGCCCAGTTGTGATATGCATTATTTATTATTCATAACTGCAGCATGAATCCAAGTCCTAATAGCCTGAATAATAGCGTCTAGTGTTGCAGACACACATTTGCCATTCATTTTTTTTACAATGAGAATAGTTGTAAAAGTACACATTTTGCGTGTTCTTTGTTTGGAATTGTATGTGTGGACTTCAGCGGCAGGGCTTTTCTCACTACCCACACACTAATGAGAAAAAGCACGCACCCACACCCACAAAAAGCTCATGTGTGAAAGAATATGTAGATGCTTTGACTTCCACTTTTACATTTAAACATTTACCCCACTTTCGTTCTGCATACCCTAGACTAAAGTGAAATGTCACAGTTTTACATATATATCACTACAGAATCAAATCCGAGGAACTTGCCGTTGTATAAAGGTTTATTTTTAGCAATTATTAGTCCAATAAAATAGACCAATAAAACGTATATGTGTGTATCTGTAGTTTTTAAAGCTTCCATTTGTTTTGGATGGTTCGGTGCTGTCATTAGGGATAGTGGCACTTTGTTTTGGCGGTTAAGGATCACCATCTGCCAGTGGATTGTCTGATCAAACATGTGTACGGTCTCAGTTAAATTGGCTCCATTGGGCATTCAGCAGCACAAGGAAACTGCCTGTTTCAGCAAATGATGTGCATGAGAGATTGCGAAAGCTCAAGCAAACGGTACAAATAAACTTGAATGTGACCCCTTTCGGAGTGTTGCTTTTTAATGATGGCTTCTTTCATTAGAGGTGTCAATCTCTCTTGTCCGCTAAAGGTAAGAGCACTCAGGGTTTTCAGATGAAACTAAGCCCTGAAGATTGCACACACCGATTATTCATGTGGAGATCACCGCCTGCGGCATCAGCTGTCCAGTTGTCAGAAGCGAACGTGGAGGCATGCCATTCCAGGTGTTTCGAATTGTTGGAGCTTGCAGGGTTAAGTTCCTGCAAGTTACAACAATTTGAAACGCCTGGAATTTGGGAGGCCCCTGAGAAATCATCCATAGCGGATTTTTTTTTACATTTTTGTTTCAAATTCTTATTTAAAGAATATCAGATAATTTAATCACGGGCATCTAGGTGTGTCCATCCATTCATGTCTGCTCAAGTCTACCTTTAAATGCAGTGTTTTCTTTTGTACAGTGTTTTTGCACGTTGTGCATCAGTGATGTTCCTGTTTGAGCTGAATGTCACACACTGAGGTTCTAGTCCATGGGCTACTCTTAGTCTCTTGACTATTCTTAGATCTCCATACTAATGAAATTATGCCAACAAGGACTCTGGGACAGCCTCTGCAGAGTGATAATGGAACCCTTTTTTTCCTTGCAAAAACGGTCTCCTTATATGGAGAAAGAGCAGAAATTAGGCTTGCTCCATAGGCCTAAATAGAACTTTCCACTGAGTGACTAGCTGTAGTCGATGCTGTGGTTATCTGTGGTGTCCCAGCAGTACGGTTTTGATGGCTTTATCAGTATTTGAGGTGTAATATGTACTTTTTAGTATGTTAATGCAGGTGTTTTGAGTCTTAAGTATGTTTGGCATGTCAAGCCCTTACTGACATGGAGTTTAAGCCAATTTGAGACATATTGAACACTTCTAGCTTTCGTACAGAGGCTCTTTTGTCGCAGACACAGGTGCTAAAATGGCTTTCCTGTGTGAAGATGAGCCTGTGAAAGGGCAAAAGAGAAGAGGTTTGCAATCTCTACAATGTTTGTCAAATTCCATTGAAAAGAGCGATGTCTCTTGGCGGTTCTTCTGTGTATGCCTTATGATTTCTGATTGCAAAACGCACTCCCTTCCTTGTGATAAGATCACGGTATGGTAGATGCTGATGGCTGTGTTTTGTGAAGTACCACGAAGTGCCTAGATCAAGTTTCGAACTCTGTCTGAACATGTTTGAAAGGCTTCAAAATGGGATGTGTCCTAGCAGTACCGTTCTAAGTTAAGATCAAGTGGTTTTCTGCTCATTTTTGTTTGTTTTGTGATTTTATTTTTATGGCAAACATAAACTGAAGATGCTGGGGAGAGGGTTCCTTTTTAAAATGTGTTTGAAAGCAATCATTATTTTTGCAGTTGTGTTGTAGTGGCGCCACTTCAGCTTTAACAGGTGAAATCTTACACCGTACACTTTCTCTTGGTCGAAGGTGTACTCTGGAGTCAAATGAAACATTAGACTGTTCCTCTTCAACCTGCCCACAAGCCTTCTGTTGAAAACCTCTTGTTCAGTTTTCTTCAAATTTGTTTTCTTCCTGCCTAAACACTTTTACAGTTTCACATCCGTGTGTAGACTCCAGCATCAGCTTCTGTCTGCGGCTCAGTGCATTGACGAGGACTTTCATGTTCTTCTTTAGTATTTAAACATGAAAATACCTAAACGCAATCATTCACTCTGACACAGGGTGTTTCTGAACTTAGCAAGAATTCAGTCAGCTCTGACTTATGAAAATGAGCACTATAATGATTGGAAAAGCACTTAAGTCCAAAGTACGTAACAAAACACGAGGTAGAAATTTGGCTAAGCCAAACTGAAGCTTTCATTTAAAACATTATATAACCATCATATATCTAGATACAAGAGTAATTGGCAGCCAAAGGCTTTGAGAATTGGTTTGTTTTTTGTTTTTATCTCATGTGAGTTATCTATCTAAATGTAAAAGCAATGCAAAATGACTGAATCTTTTGGAAAATTACTTATTGATAAACGCAAGAGGAGAACGACTAACCATAATGTGTCATTTGGTAAATTAATGGATGTGTTTTGTTGCCAGAAGGCTCATTTTGCTTTTCTAGTTACAGAGAGATCAATCATAGCTTGAGTTTTGCAAAAATGTGCCTTCCAGCGTCTTTTAAAACATTGCTTCTCATTCATGGAGCCCAGCCAGACTCCCTCAGGGTTGCTGCATGAACATCCTATCTGTGTTGCCAGCAGTCTTGACAAAAGAGTTTTGTCTTCTAAATCTGACTCATTTCTCTTGTTCTTTAAGAATTATTAGCTCGGCAGATTCTGGTAAAAGGGACATCAGCCAAATGTTTTTTACCTAATATTCCAGAGGATCCATCCACAAGTGGTCACCCGAAACAGATTGCCATTTACACCCATTATTAACCGTCATCTACAATGCATGGTACGGCACATTGAGGCAGATATTCTGTGGGCATTTGCTGTGGTAGTACACATGTAATGGTTCTGTGCATCCCAGATAACATCTGAGAGATCACAAGATGCATTAGACACAAGGTGAACAGAGGTTGCGTGTGTTGCCTCTTCAGTCCACTGAACTCCTGCTTATTCCCCTGGCTGTCTGGACCCATGGGGAGCAGCTGATGCGATTTTGTTCAGCTAATGAGATTAAAAGAGTGTCTGCAGTCCAGTACTATAGAGGAAGAGCAATGGAGAGTGAATGCTGTGTGTGTGCAGTGTGTGGCTGTGGGAGAAAGTAAAATACTGACTTTTGGTAATGGCAGGGCATCACAGGGCTCTAGACTAACTTTTTGGTTGCACTGGTGCACCTAACTTTTTTCCAGGCTGTATTCACATTAGAGTGCGGATCGGGCTGCATTTTTCTGTCCGAGCCCGGCCCGCGTCCGACCTCAGCCCGATCTCAGCCCAATCTAATTTTCTGATACTAGTGACACATGCACTTTTTTGTGTGGAAAGCCTGCTTTTATTAGGGAACTGTAGCAAGGTGTTCGGAAACGTCAACAGATGAGAGCATCAGCGCACACGAGGCAAAAAGCGCCATTATAACACAGGCGCACATTCACGCCTATGTGACCGAGCCCGACCCGAACCAGAGCATCCTTTCTAAATATCTGTCCGAACCTGGCCCGGCCTGTCGGGTACCATCAGTAAATTTTCCGGACTCACAACCGCAATATCAGAACACATGCTCCATTGTCCGCTTAAATTTAAAAGCTGCTGCTCGGTTAATGAGGGTTTGAATAAAATAAAAGTAAATAATATAAAAGTTTGATAAAATTGGACTCTTGTTGTGCCAAAAAGTGATATGACTTTCAGTTTTACGGACATCACCATCTTTGATATTACTGTGCTTGATATTATCAATTCTGTGCTTAAATGATTCTCGGACAGATCAAGCCTTAACTTAACACTCTTAATAAGTTGTGAATCGTTCTTTTCATCTTCTATTATCCACTCTATTTATCTGACAGGCCTAGGCTACTCTCCTCTCTCTCGCTGTATCTGCACCGAACGCAAGCAGCGCAGTGGACGTGACAAAATACAGTAGAACCTATTCTGCTGTCTATACTGGATGCTATGCGGTGCAGCAAATTCCGTCAGCTTGTGTGTCGTTGAACCACAGGGAGACCTTCAGAGCCGCTGAGACTTTTTTTTCTTCCTCTCGAATGGCTAGTTGCACCGGTGCGACCACAGATTTTTTTTTTTTTTTTAGTCGCACAATTGAGAAATGAGGTCACACTCTAGAGCCCTGCATCACAAATCTTTCAGTGTCTGAGACAGGGGCAAAGGTTTAAATATGTATACCCTGGGTCACAGAATGACCTGCAGCCCATCTGTTTGGCTCTATTGGTAATTTTGGATGATTAGTTCTGTCTTGCTCACTCTTTCTCTCTACCCCACTTTCTATTGAAATAATTGAATGAATTTCTTTTCTTATCAGAAAAGATTTGATGTCATCCTTCAGAAATGAATTAATAAAGTGGATTTTTCCATTTCTAAAATTAGTTTTTGCAACTTCTGTGACTTAACTGTTGCGATGGCCAGTTACAGCAAACTTAATGACAAGTTTATTATTTTTGGTGAATGAATATGAAAATGTATTTTATGTTGTAAAAGGCAATTATCTTAAATATTATTTAAAATAGTTTTTTCTTGTTTTACTTTGTAGATTTATGTTTTCATTGTGCTTCATATCATGCATAAAAATACTCTTGTCTGTGGTAAAACTACTCATACACAGTGCAATGTTTGAGGTGCATATTTATTGTCATTTTTTGAAGTATATGGCTATATCTAAAATTCCTATTAGAGTATTAACAGGGTCTGAAAAAAATATTTAAAACACTGTAGCATAATGATCACTTTGTTTAATGGCCTGATTGCATTTATTTTCTGGTGACATTCACACGCATGGTAGTGGTTTTTGAAACAAGGTTGAAAGAGTTGTAAAGAGAACATGGTTTTTTTTTTTCCCTGAGTGTCATTGTGAAACCCAGAAGAGCTGGTAATGTGAACTAGAATGCAGCAAACCTCGGGGTCTCATGACTGCATAAGTCATACAGCACTAAATCTGTGTCTCGGTGTCAGCTGATGACTGATTTTTTGGGGGTCTCTAGGGATGGTGGATTGGACCTCATCATCATAAAGTGCATGAGAGCACAGCACAGGAAGAAGATGTGTCACCACTCCTTCCTGCCACAGTGCAGACGGTTGGGCAGCAGTGTTATCTGCATGTGTGTGCTGAGGGAGTGTGTTTTACTTCATCTTATGTACAAATAAGGCAAAAAGGGACAGATGGCACAAGCTGAGATGGTACCCTGCTCCATTACTTTGAGTGCTTCTCTTGTGTGTGTGTGTGTGTGTGTGTGTATTAACATGCTCACACATCTCTAAACCCTGTTTTTGCCACCAATACAACTGTGACTGACCCAAGCATCTTTGTTTTGGATTGAATAGTTTGTGGCATCATTTTATTGCATTTCTATTAACTAGAAGATAGAAAGTGGCTTAAATTTATTTATTTATTTTTTATATAAATGCCAGTATTTGAATTTTAAGTCTCCATTTTATAGTTCCTTTTTAAATGTACCTTTTTGTTTTTGATACTGCTGAATGCACACAAATATGTAAATATATCTGGCAATGACTCTGAAACAAATGTGTTACACAAATGCTCTGAAACAGGAAGTGGGCTGAGGGTTGTCTTGCACTAAGGGTGTGTTGTGACTTTATCAGATAAAGCTCAATCATGTTGGCTTCTCGTTTTATTGCATAGCATTGGCTAATACATAGTAAATGGTTCTTTCTTTATTGCCCAGGGGATGACCATATTATGCACCGTGCACAAACACTTCACAAGCTGATGCAGGCACACATTGCACTTCCTTTTGCAACACATGTTTTGAAATGTGTCAAAGCAAATGCAGAACCGTGTTACTTACAAAATGTACAAAAATGTTGTGTGTGTTTGAAAAATTTATAATTACACACATTCTTAATTAAAATGACTGCACCTTATTTTTCTTCTAGTTTATTACCTGGAGAAGTTCAGGAATCACAAAATAGCTTGGTTTCACGTTGATAAATGAGATGGTTAATGTGAAGATGCAATGATTCAAGAGAATTTGTTAGTAAAAAATGTGACTTTACAGTAAAAAAATAAATAAATAAAATTCTCATAAATGTACCGTAAGAATATGGCAGCAATATGTGTTTTGTACCGTTGTAATACACTGATGACCACCAAGAAAAGTTGGTGATGAGTCACATGATCAAAGCTCATCACAAACCGAGATAGTAAATACTAATATTTAAATATTAGTATTACTATAAATATTAAAGGTGCGTAGTGTTGTTCACACAGGCACTGAACACAATCTTACTGAAATAATACAATAAACATTTGTTGAACATTAGATAAAAGATAAATCCATAATGTATGCAACTGAAGGAAAAAAAATATATATATATCTATATATCTATATCTATATCTATATATATATATATATATATATATATATATATAT
>JAUMHI010000035.1:10197173-10230074 GCA_032359435.1 Enteromius unitaeniatus
TCCTGAGGATTTCCAGCTCAGCTTTTATTGTTATATTGCATGCTCTTGGTCGCGAGAGGTCCACCTGTTTTGCCTTCGCACGCCGGGCAAGACAGGTCAGAGCATCTTACAATGGCGAGTCATTTCTGTCTCTACATTAAGTTGCGCTTTCTGTATCACGCACGGTGCAGATCCGCCACACACACACACACACACATAAAAGTGCATGCGCCGCACACTTAAGTGAGCACACTCCCGCTTTCAATAGTATTTGTCAATATTTAACCGCAAAAACAGCATTTCTTTCATTTGAGTAAATCTATCATCATATCATGTATACACAGAACTGTATAGGTATTCATGGCAAGCCGTCAAAATAAAAGTTTGGACACGGCAGCAGAAATTTTACATTCTATAATGATAAGGCTATTGTAAGAATAAATAAAGAAAAGGACGTGACAAGTGGCCAGGTATGTTTTCCCATACTAGGAATTTGTGCTGTGCATTTAACCCATTCAAGTGAACACACAGTGAGCAGTGAGAAGTGATCAACCACACACACACTGTGAACACACACCCAGAGCAGTGGGCAGCCATTGCTGCGGTGCCCAGGGAGCAGTTGGGGGAACGGTGCCTTGCTCAAGGGTCTCACCTCAGTCATGGTTTTGAAGGTGGAGAGAGCGCTGGTTCACTAACCCCACCCACAATCCCTGCCGGACCTAGGACTCGAACCCGCAACCTTTGGGTTACAAGCTATTTGAACTTTATTAAAACCAATTTGCATTCCATTTTTTTTCCATGCAGTGGCTCAGGAGATGAGGTGTTGAGTCTGAAAAAAAAAGTTAGAAGTGTTAAAAGTGATTTCCTAAAATTGGAACTCAAGGTATCGACATTTTTTAAATGATACCCAGCCCTACACATAGACATTAACAACTCTTTGGTGGATAGTTCACTCAAAAATGAAATTTCTGTCATTAATTACTCAACCCTCATGTCGTTCCAAACATGTAAGACATTCTTTCATCTTCAGAACACAAATTAAGAAATTCTTGATTAAATCTGAGAGCAATCTGACCCTGCATAGACAGCAAAGACACATTCAAGACCCAAAAAGATAGTAAGGACATCATTAAAATAGTCCATGTGACATCAGTGGTTCAGCTGCAATGTTTTGGAACTATGAGAATACTTTTTAGGAATGCGCTAGAGATGCTGACATAGGAGAGAAAAACATCCTTTTTTTTGCAAACAAAAAGTATTCTTGTAGCTTCATAACATACACATCTTGGATTTAATCAAAAATGCCTTAATTTGTGTTAAGAAGATGAACAATAGTCTTGCGGGTTTGGAACGACACGCGACTGAGTAATTAATGACAGAATAAAAATTTTGGGGTGAACTTTCCCTTTAAGAAAAAGGCTTGTCTGTCTAGTCGAGCCGCCCATCCCTCATGTCTTTAGTCTCTCCAGACAGGAACAGATGAATGGAGTCGCTGACTGCACGTCGTTAAGCCAGTGTTTGTGCATGTGTAGCTCAGTTAGAAAGCAGACAAGTGTTCCTTCGGCCCAGGAAGTGGTGCACTGATAACATTACCATGACAACGTGCCTCCAGAGACTCACACCCCTATCACTAAACAAAGGCTCAGATGCACGCATAGGCTGACATGCACACGCTCACACGTGCTGCTGTCCCTTGGTTTTTTTTATCCATCACATATTTTTAGTGGATACAGCATATTGAACTGTGTAACGGTTGAGCTGGAGACTGAACAGCACCTTTGTGTGTGTGTGTGTGTGAGTGAGTGAGGGCAGGGTCTATATTTAGAGTGGTTGATGGCCTGCTTTAGTCAAGAGCTGAGGGGGGTCTGGCTGACTTTAATCATGCTGTTCTGTCTCCAGCTTTTCTGTCCTCCTTCTAGTCACTCCCTTTTCATTCCTGTGACTCTTCCTCGCTGCTCTGCATTTGCATTACTTTGGTTTGATCGTTTGTCTCCTTTATTGCCTTTCTGTTCATTGTTGCATCTGGGTTAAAAGTACAACGCATGACGTTTTGATTTCTTTCGAACAGTGTGTCATAAACAGAGAGTATCATTAAAGCCTTGTAGTCAAAATATAAGTGACCTCTGAATGTTCTCGGTGCATCTCTGTGTTTGTCTGAGTGGTTTGGAAAGTAGGGAGTTTAACCAATTAGAAATGATCATCAGGGGTGAAATGACTCATAGCAGATTGACTTGAATTTGAGATAAAACATCCTCACAAGTTCTTAATCGAATCCACTGTTTACATCTTTTGGGCTGGGTAAGATTTTTGAAATAAGCCTCTTTTGCTCACCAAGGTTGCATTTATTTATTTAATAAAACATACAGTAAAAAAATTTAATATTGTGAAATAAAAGCTGGATATTAATTTTCTTTCACATGCTTCTTGAAATATCATTCTAATATGCAGATGTATTATAATTATTATCAATATTAAAAACAATGTGTGCAGCTTCATATTTTTGTGGGCACAGTTTTACATTTTTTGGAATTATACGTGGAAAGAGTGGAAAGTTTAAAGAACATCATTTATATGGATTTTTTGGTAACATTTATAAATGTCTTTACTTACTGTTGATCAGTTTGATGCATCCTCTTTAAGAAAGTAATATATTCATAGACATGGAGGGTTGTCAAAAACTCTTCTGAAGAAATTTGCATGGAAGAATGGAAGGTTTTTAATTGCATTAATTTATTTAAACTGCTTCCTGTGTGCTTATTGTTTTGAATTCAAATGCTTGAAATGAAACGAAGATGGAAGTGCAGTATGGCATTATGATTTTCTCTTTTTTTAGGAGCGCTTGTGACAGTGCTCTTGAAATAGTTTTAGAATGAGTTTTAGATTTTTTTAATATGTAGATAAATATGGGAACTTTATTTCAGCGTCAGATAAACAATTACAGAGAGCCTGAAAGAATGTGTTACAGCAATCCAAGGTCTCGCCTTTTTAACAGATTTATGTTTGCTCATAATCATGGATTTCAGACCCCCTGAACAGCAGCACCTGTGTGTGGGAGTCTTACTGTGTGTTTGTGTAAGTGTGAGTGTGTTTGGACTACTCACAGCCCTCACGTTGGTATTTATAACAGCTCTTCATGAAAACTAAACTATTCTTGGGCTCAAACATCTCTTCTTGCTGAAGTCTCCGTCACTCGGTTCATTCTCTTTCTTTCCTGTGTGTGTCTGTGTCTCTCGGCCTTTCAGGGACTTGTAGGCCGTGTTTGGTTGATGTCGTTCCAGTAAAGAATGAGGAAGGAGTCGTAATCATGTTCATCCTAAACTTCCAGGAGCTTTTAGACCCATCCACGAAAAAAGGTGGCATCAAACAGCGAATGGCACACAGCTGGCTACGGGCAGGTGCGTGTCCCCCTTTTCTCAGTGTGTGGGAGAGATTCTGGCCCTTTCTGTAACAGCCTTATAAGGTAAACACATTGACTGCTGTGCTTGGTGTGACGGTCCATGTGTAGGTGTAGCCAGAGGCAGCATTTGATAAAGGTGGTGTTTATGTATTTGTTCAGTGTGTGTGCGCGCGCATGTGTGTGTCTGGACCCCAGTGTTGCTTTAACTTTCATATTAGAATCTATGAGATATTTAGATAAAAAATTACACATTTAGAATGATACATGTTAATTTAAATATAATTAAATATACAAGTCAATTAATATATTAATTATGGATGGCTATATTTTTAGAATGAACTATAAAAATGCATATCCAAGTATTAATAGGCAAATAATAACAGTGTATAATAATGCATATAATGTATAAGCTTTTGGTTTTAAAAATAGATAGACATTTTTAACAATACTTTTTAATACTTTTATTTATAAAAACATTTTGTTAATTAAAATAAATAAATAAAATTGAATGTATTTGAATAAATAGATATAGTAAAAATAAATGATATATTGTTTTAATAATAATAATAGTAGTATGTTTATCCAATTAAATTAATCTAATAAATTGTTACCTAGAAAAGAAAAAAATGAAGTCAATGAGTCAGCGAACTCACTTTAGAGAAAAACTGATTTAAAGTTTCTTGAAGGTTCCAAAGCAAATTCACCCATTACTTACTTATTTTCTTAATAATTATCACCATATTAATAGTAAAACATTCTATATTAATATTTCAATCAAGAGCAGCGAGTGATTTCCTCTTTTCTTTCATGGTTTGATAAATTTAAAGTGACTGACAACCAATATTAAGCACAGATCTAATATAATGTTGCACATCTGATGTCTTTCCCCAATAGTTCCCCAAACATTTACATTTACATATTTACATTATAAATATATTTAGCCTACTATAAATCTGTTTATATCTGGATATAATGGAGTGGATTGCGGATGCTTTGGATGACAGTCAGTGCAAGAAGCGAACGGAAAAAATTTACTCCTCTCAGAAAACGATTATTTTTAAATGTTTAATTATTTTTTGGAGCATTAGGATCACTAGGCAATAGGTTATTATCATTTTTGTGAAAACCTCAAATTAATTTTTTTTTGCTTCCAGAGAAAAGACCTTACTAGTCTGAAATGTGTCTTCCATAAAGCTTTAAAGAGATCTCGTCAGTATCTCGCACTGAGCTGAGATGTGTCAGGTCTGATTAAAAGGACTTCAACATCAGAAAGGCAAGAACTCACTTTGAGCAAGAACATATTCCTCGTGTTTGATTATGTACCTTATGTTTGTGTCTCAGGTCAGAAACGTAAGATGAGGCTGCGAATGCCCTCTCTCCGAGTCAAGCGGCAGCCGTCCCTCCCTAAGGACCACTTTGAGGGGGTGGTGGTGGACTACCTACAGGTACATGTGTGCATTTATGACACACAAGAGAGTTCATATCGTCACAGAGACATGATCTACAGCTCCCCTCTGTGTCCTGCAGCCCTCTCAAGAGGAGGTGGCCATGAAAGACCTCCAGATGTCTCCAGACAGCTGCCTGAAATCAGAGACCCAGGCCCTGATTCAGCAGACCCCCTCAACATGCAGTTTCTCCTCCCCACTCCCACGGGCCTTGGACCGGCTCGAGCCCAGCGGACCCCCTCTTAAACACAGCCTTTCCAGAGAGAGCATCCGCAGCCTGCGCCGAGCCTCCTCGCTACACGACATCGACGGCATGAGGGACCAGTGGAGCGGTACGACTTTTTGTGCTCACAAACTTTATTATTTATACATTATCAGACAGTGTTTAGGGGTAAAAAAAGACTCTAGTGTCTAGAGTCTAATGTTGTTGAAACATCCTGTCTTAGTAAGGTTGGCTGGTTAATTAAAAAAGATGATATCCCACCCTAGTAAAAAAGATTATATTCAAAATGTGTTTTATACTAAGTACAATTTATATCTAACATATTTACTGACATATCACTTGGGACTTGCTGATATAATGCTGATAGATTTAGACTTTTTTTCTTGTGCAAAGTCCACATTTCTTAATATTGCACCTAAAATGTGTTTTAATATCACTATTGATGCTGATTGTATGGTCTTTGAATAATATTGATATTTAAATGCAAGATATTTTAAGTGTACTTGATACTTGCAATAGCTCCACTACAGCACAATCAGTATATAATTAGATGGCTTCAGCACTCCTTCTGCTCAATAAAAGTCAATTAATCTAAGTTAGCAGACTTCACATATACAAGTTTAGTAGAGCAAAATTTATATAATGGTAAAATAAAAACATTATATTACTGGGTTTTTGTTATTAAGTACATTAATATGTAACTATATTGTACTTAAAATGACCAAGTAACCCAAACAAAGCAATGATTCATGAAAACAGATATTTTACACGGTGCCTGCTTTCTTCTCCTCTTCAGAAATTCTTTAAAAGCAAGCTCTTTAAAATTGCAACTGTCCAACACTGATTTTCTCTTAACGCTTAACTTAAACCTGCTACAGTCAAAAAACAAAGCATATTTTCCCTCACAGAAATCCATTAAAAGGAGTTTAACATACAGATATACATATAGGAGTTTAACATACAGACATTGTTGGTTTACTTTTTCTGCAGAAAATATTATATTTAACAGCAAAAAGCAATTTTAAGCACCAGTTCAGCATATTAGAATGATTTCTGAAGTATCAGGTGACATTGAAATTCAGCTTTTGAATCTTTTTACATTTTAAAGATATGAAAAGAAAACATTTTAAATTGTAATAGACATAAGGAGATATAAAGATATAAGCGATAGAGTCATACAGTGTGAAATAAATTAGCAATTCATTTTAACAGATGAGCTAAAGGCATAATATTGATGGAAACCAACTTCCATAGTTTGACTTTCCAATGTAATATTTGATCTTTTGGGAGATATTGTGTCAGTAAACGTGAGCTGTTCCCCATAATAGCCTTCTACTGCGGAGAGAAACACATAAACATTGTCTGTACACTTGGATTGCTGTGTCATTAGCAGAGGATAGTGTTTATAACAAGGGAAGTGTTAGTGAATATTGGTTGTTTTTTAGAGTGACATCCTCTGTAAATCATGTCATACGTCAGAGCATTTAGATCATGTAAAATATGAGCGAGGGCCCCCAGCCGGGATGGAGCGGAATAGATGCTTGTCAGCTAAACACCACACACTGCCCTGCTTGATTGTGTATCTGGTGTATCTGCTGTGATTAAACTCTTCCATTAGCATTGAACAGGAGTACCACTATGAGGACAGGATGTGCTGGAAATGTAGTGTTACATTTGAATCTATCCTTGACTACATAAGTCTGATTAAAACCAATTAGTCTAAAATAGCAGAAGCATTTAATACAAGTGAGCTTGTATCCTTTTCTAATGGAGTCTGTGGAACAACTCCAAAAAGCAGCACAAAGCGTAATGAGCATAACAAAGCGCTCCATCCGGACATGTTAAATTGAAACATTTAAGTCTCTGAGTGTCCAGAATGAGGCTTGTTGGTTCCCTGGTGAAATAGTCACATGTGGTAGCCTGACAGGCCTATTTCTGTAGCTGTAGTCGTAATCAACTCTTTTGTGTGATTGTGATTACCCACAGCCACCCCTGATGTGCGTGTGTGTGTGCACGTGCATTGACCTCTGGACCCCCTGTTTTGACATTATACAGGTGTCTGTATGACTCATAGATGTAAATGAACATTTTTTCCATTATTGCATACTCAAACAGTGACATTACTGGCACTGTAATTGACAGATGCATGCTATTCACACGGCAGGACATTGTTTTAATCAAACACAGTGATGATGTGTTTTGATAGCTGTGATTTTTATTTTTCAGATCTGAAGCCCAGTAACTTGAACTCCACCTCAGACTCTGATTTGATGCGGCACAGGGCTATTGGCCGCATCCCTCAGGTGACGATATCCTTCGGCCCAGACCGTCTCAGACCGCCTTCCCCCTCAGAGATCGAGATCATAGCACCCAGCAAGATTAAAGACCGCACACAGAACGTCTCGGAAAAGGTCACTCAAGTTACGCAGGTAATAAAAAAAAGTACTTGAGAGCTCATTCACTTATTTCAAGTCAAGTACATATACCAGATTCACGGTATTGTTCCTTAGCTTTTTGTTCGCTTAGTGAGATTTTGTCATCTGATCCTATTTATTTATGGTGTTGTGAATATACAGCTTAAGATACAAAAAGATTGTATATTGTAGAAACGTCTGTAAGGAACATCGGTGAAGTGTTATGCAGAGTGTGCCAATGAACTAATTGAATTAACTGTCATGTGATGTTTGATATAGAGCTAAGTTTTGGGGTTGGTTAGATTTTGTCAGGTTTTTGAAATAAGTCTCTTACGTTCACCAGGGCTGCATTGTTTGCTCAAAACTCCAGTAAAACTGTAAGATTTTGAAATATTACGATTTGAAACGCATTGTTTTCTATTTTAATAGATTTAATATTTAGATTTGTTATGTAATTATTTCCTGATGCAAAGCTGACATTACTCCAGTCTTCAGTGTCACATGATCTTTCAGAAATCACTCAAATATACTGATTTGCTGCTCAAGAAACATTTTGGATTATTAGAAATGTTGAATGAAATCCGGAAAAAAAATGCAACTATGTAAAATCATTACTGTGGTGTTAACATTTGGTGTCTTTTTTGAGACAAGAGTATTTTGTTGCTATAACAACAGTTGCATCGGTAGCCTAGCACTATGTAAAGTTTACAGGAAGGGTGACATCAGTTCACAATGACATTTGTGGGTGCATGACATTATATGGGGAAGGAAACAGTATGGTGCTTGCTTTCATAAAAATTAGTCCCAGACCTGTTTGCCATTTTTTTAAAGATCAAGTTTGTGCTCATACAGTTCATTGCACTCCAAAACTAGTATGATCTGTCTAACGTTACCAGCTATCTTCTCAATATTCTTGCTGTTTTTGTTGTTATGGAAATGACTCACCACTTGCTTTTACTGGTCAGCTGTCAAAAAGGCGCTTAACATAAAGAATATTTTTTTCAATAAAGTTTAACAATCAAGCATCAAAAGAGATGTTAAGTGTGAACACGTCATACGTCTGGGAAGACAAAATGATGATAGCTTGACAAAGCATTAATATTTGATGCTTTTAGTATAGACAAATAAACTGTATACTTTTCATCATGTGTTATATATTTGTCTTTTTAGTTAATGTTCCATGAAAATCTGCCTTTAAAAAGATGCAATATGATTGATGAATCACAAACAAAAAGAACTGCACAAGTTGACACGACAACAGCTTTACTAGTCCTCGTCAGGCAACGAAAATGTGGGTGACATCCTCTACATGATTTAGTATTTTGTAACATCTCCACACAGGTCAGTTAAGTGACCTATATAAAGAGGCCACTGAGTCCTGTACTGGTGTGGGCAGAGCTTTATTTGGTGTGTAGGGAACGGACTAACACTGACACACTTTTCTACCCCTGTGTTTCCTGTCTGATTACAGAGAACTGGGTATACTGGACTGCATGCCTATGTTACTGCACGTTATGTATTTCACATAATAATTGCAAAGATTTGCCATGATTCGCATAAAAGCCTAAAAGATGATATGAACTATTTTTAATTGATTAGGAGATAAAGTAGTACAAATGCACCAAAACCGAGAGGTGTACAGTACAGTACAGAGAAAAGAAGAATCAAAGAAAGACACTGAAAATGAGAGAAAGAGATTGTATTGGTGACGTCTCTCTCCATGGACACACGTGGGACGCTGTTGTCCTACCAGTGGAAAAATCAATCATGCTGACAAATCTACTGCCAGCTTGCACATTCCTATCATAAAGTCTGTGTGTGTGTGTGTCATTAGTTTTTAACACAGCGTATGACACATTTCCACAGGTGAACTAAACATTTCGCTGAACTGTCAGCACAAACCATGTCAAAACAGTATTTTATTATATTTTTCAGAAAGTCTTAATGCATTTGAGTACATTCACAAACTCTTATTTTAAGAGAGTTGAAATCCAGAATGAAAATCTTGTCGTCTTTCATTGACTCTCCTGTTGTTCCAAACTTTGACTTGAAAGAATGTTGGTAACCAAACACAATGAATTTCTCTAAATATCTTCTTTTGACTAACAATCTTCTTTGACAGGTGGACAGGTTTGGACTGACAGGTATGGCCTCAGATTTGTTGATCCCATTGTTTAAACTGTATTTTGAGAATTTTAGGATCATTTTAATTTGTGTGTGGGTGACCCGTGTGTGGATGACAGTGTGTGTGTGTGTGTGTGTGGGGTTGCTCTCTGCTGGTGACCTTGGCTTCGAGGGCTAATGGAAGTAGAGGGCAGTGGTAGCAGAGGCCAAAGAGACACTGACTGTCTGTTTCTCTAATCACACACACATCTGTGATAAGTCTGCACGCAAACACACACTCTTTCTCTTGCTCTCTCTGCTTACTCTCTCGTTCTCACTATTGTTCTTGTCCTTTCTCTCCTTTTTTTGTTTGCATCACATTTATTTAGTTTGTGTTTTTAGATGCTATGCCCTCCCCTCTCACAAAACTTTCTCTTTATGCATTGTTTAGTATTAATTAAGCCAGTTTGAAGCCGATAATGTAGGTAATTAGTGTAAAGCTTGTATGTGAGCAGTTGGAACATTTGTCTGATGTTATGGTATTATGGCATATGTGTTGTCTGTTGTTTGGCATTGCTTCCTGAGGTACAACTGTAACAGGCAATTCCTGGCTTGATAATTGGACTTCGATTTGACACTGAGCAAGAAGGGAAATGATCATCTGCATTGATCTTTGTCGCTACTGATTTGTCTACATAACATGACGTACCTAGTTATGTGACCAGCTGCAATGTTTTTAGTAGAGCAGTCCGCATGTGAGGAACATTAACCTTTGAATGAAGTATGGGCAGAGATATGTGGATTCCTACAATCACAGACAAAACCTAGAAATGTTAGCGAAGTCATGGAAAAGTCATAAAGAATTATTTTCCCCTCATTACCTATTGTTTCCTGTCTCATACCGTCCTGTCCGTTAAATTTGGGCAAAATAAAGTGTATGTTCCTTATGTATTGTGTACAATAAAAACTAAAAAAGGGGAAAAAGCTCCAAAAATGTATACTATACCACTAAAACAGGGTTAGGCTAGATAGGTCTGTTTTTAAGTGTTTTTTGAAGAGGTCTTTACTACTATGTTTATCGCACAAGGGGCAATTTTATTAGGGCATGGGCAGCCCATTATGGACATAAGAGCACATAACAAAAAACTGAATGCCACACACACACACACAAATAATAATAAATAAATAAATAAAGCTTTCACATAGTTGCAGATTGCAATAATACAAAGTGCACCAATACGGCATGCTTCACAGTAAATTCAGCCATTTCTACAACTCTTAAAAAATATAAAACATTTTATACTTGTAAGTCTTGAAATTGTGCTCACCATGGCTGCATTTATTTGATAAAAAGTACAGTAAAACACTGATATTGTAAAAGAGTGTTACAGTTTCCTTGTATATTTTCAAATGTCAAATTCCTGTAATGGCAAAACTGCACTCTCAGCACCCATTACTCCAGTCTTCAGTGACACATAATCTTTCTGAATCGTTTTATGAACAGAAGGTTCAAAAGAACAGCTTTTATTTGAAATAGAAGTCTTTTGTAACATTCTTAATGTTCACTTTGATCAACTGAACGCATTCTTGCAAATTAAAAGTTTGCTAAAATAAATAAATTAAGACCAATTCTTCTTTTTTCCTGCTTTCAATACAAATACATTCTTTTGTTGGTTTGCATGCTCAGTAAAAATGCTGAATGATGACGTTTCGGCATGTTTTTGCAGTATAGTATCATTTGAATAAATAAGCATGTGACTTGCATGCCACAGTGCAGCTGCAGAGTGCAAATCCATTGACATTGTGAATCCCAGAATCCCAGTGCCAAGCATACGAAGTATAGACTGCAGTGACACTGTTCAATACATGTGCGTCATTTACACTCTCCACACAATACACTTTCCTTAAGCAATTACAGTTTCTTTATAGATATGGAGATCTCCATTATTTTACTATTCTTTGTTTTACACTAGAACATATTGTTAATATAGTCATAAAAAAAATCAGATCTTCAATTCTTTCAAAAACATGTTTTGTAGCGGTCTGAAGCAGAGATAAAGGGATGCCATCGACTACACCAGTTCAAATAATGCAATATGTTAAAAGGCACACAAAATAGGGAGAGTCATGAGAAGTGCATCTTTTCAGTGTCTGTATCAGATCCATATTCTGTCTACACAGTCTAATCATTACACAAATGGGATGGCCGTCGTCTGTTCCACACCTTTATCAGTATGTGTGTGTGTGTGTGTGTTTGCGTGCATGAGGAAAAAGAGAGCGAGTGTGAAAGGGCGGTGTTTCCCTGAGTCAGTGCTCTGTGTGTCTGTCTCAGCACGGCTCAGAGAATGCCACCATGAGCTTGAAACAGAAACTTAAGCCTGTAAGTACCATCCTTGCCTTGACCTTTATTTATCTCCTCTTTACCCACTCTCTCGTTTCTTACCTTCGCTGCTTAGTGTTTCTCTTTCACTCTGTCTGATTTTCACATTCCACACCTGGTTGGGAAAAAATAGGTCAGGACCAGGATGGCTTTGACTGACAGCTGATGCCACTCACATAGATCACCGTTAATGGTGTTGTTTCAGACTCTTTGTGACTTGTGAGACATATGCAAACCGAGACGTGTTTTTGCCTGAGGTCGCGTCCCTTTATTTTGTCTGTGTCTATGTCTTTGTTTTGTCTTATTGCCGTTCACCATATGTTTGCTTTATTTGTAATTGTGGCACATAAATACACATCTTTGTTTTATTTTTGTTTGTTTTTCCATTTTTTTTGTTTCGTTTTTATTTAAATTCCCACCTACTCTGTTTGTTTTGTTTGTTGTGGTTGCTTTAACGTCCCTTTGTTTTATTTTACTTGGTATTGTCTTTTTTTTTTCTTGTTGCCCTTTGCCTTTTTTGTTTCTATTAGCTTGTGAACACATCCTTCATGCACTACGCTTTTGTTTTGCATGTTGAGGTGCAATGTTGCATGCTAAAAGCTGTTTTTTATTTTTTTCAGAGAGCGGTGTAATTTTTTAAAATCCAAACAACATGTCACGCATCAACAAAACACATCATGGAAATGTTACACTGACCTTAGCTGTACAAGATAAAGTTTTGCACAGTGCATGTTTTACTTTTGCGTATCTTTGTGTATGTGTGTGTGAGTTTGTGGCTGTAGTCAGCATGCAGACAGTGAGAATGGATTTGCCTGGTTCCATCATTATGAAACAGAGTGTTAGATTATATCAATAAGCACGGATATCTCGGTCCAGTGAATTCGTGTGTGTGCATGTGAGCACCTTCTGTCATTAGGATCTCTACAGCAAATGGAACTGAATGTGCATTCACACAGTGTGTGTGTGTGTGTGTGTGTGTGTGTGTGTGTTCGCAGACATGTGCAGACGGTTAAGAAAGGACGTGACTCCACATGATGAGTACATGTTGATACTGTTATAAAATAAGTTTAATAGATGCAGTGTTTTAAATGTGAATTGATATTCAAAGTGAGAATGGGCGTATTTGTTTTGAAGTTTGCAGCTGTTTTGTGTGTGAGCTGTGAATGATAGTTTTCAAGGCTGCTGGCTTCTTATTTTGCCACAGAAAACTGAGCAATGTGTGCTTGTGTGTGAGTCTGCGGAAGGCTTAGCTACTGTATGGGATGCCTTTCAGTTGCTGGCAAAATCATACTTATCGCTAAATCTGAAGTCACTGGCCAATGCTGCATGTGAAGAAGAAAAAAGATGAATAAACATATAAAATAATGTCTGAATGGACATCAAGATTTATGTGAAGGGAGCACAGGAAATATTGGTAGCTCAGTATAAAAACAGAAGTCGTGTTTGGAAAGTCCCCATCTTTATCAGTAATCTAACATACATCTGCAATGATGTGTGATGACACTTAGTAACTTACACCTTTTGGCAACAGCTATTTATACCATGTTAAAAAAGGTAGATGTGTTTGTGTTAGGGGTAAATACTCATAGATGCCATGTGCAGTACATAAAAATAAAAATAAAATGCTTTTAACTAACAGTTAAATATCTGAGTCAGTGAAATCACATTAATCAATTGGTGGCTACTCAACTTATGTTGACTAGACTTTCTCTAGTGCTTAATTCTGACCTGTACTCAGCATAGCTGTGCATATCAAATAATACAATAATTATAGCTCTAATTAATAGTTTATGTTGGTTTGTTTTATTGGTAAGAAGCCATATGTAAAGCAGATAGTGTACTGGCAGACGCTGAATGGTCATTAAGGCCAAACAGACCCTTGGTCGTTGCGTCAGAGTCCTGAGCATATGTTGAGGTTTATTTTCAGTAATGACCATCCATTATGGCATACATGTATCTGCTTGTTGTTAGAGACCTGCATGTAATCTCTACGTCTTCCTGGCTGTCTTTAAGCTCTGAAACACATTTTGAACTCTTTCTGTGTTTAAGAGCACAGGAGATATTTGTTGATAGTTACTTTGTCATTTTACTCAGTAGAGATTCATCTAAAAAGTCGTAGATCAATAGTCAATCATCTGTTTATTTTTATTACAAATAGTTTGGCTTCTAAAATGGTATAAGCTACAATTAGGCTAGCATGCTGATTGTAACAAAAATTAGTTTGATATTGCTACATTTTCAAATTCTGTCAGCTTTTTTTTGGTGCTTCTGAAATACTATATATTTCTAAAAATAATAATAATAATTTCACGTTATTTAAGCAGAATACATACCCGATGCTGTCCACAGACTAAATTAAAACTAAACCACAAATGTCTACCACAAATGAATTAATTTGAAAGAAAACTTGAAATGTTTTGAAATGTACCTATTGCATGTTGCACATTATTATAGTATGTTATAGTATTAATTAACCTTTTGAATAAGATTTAATTTTTTTTATTTTGTTTTAATTTTAGTTTATTTTGATACTTTTTGCTGTACTCTTAGTTTTAACAATTTTTGTACTTGGACAGCATGGAAAAATGTGTCATTTCCTGGCAGTTTTTCATCTAATATTTAAAAATATAAGTTTTGGATTAGATTTAGTTTGGCTTCCAGATTTAATAAATTAACAAAAGCAGTCTTAGTTTTAGTTAACAATAACAACAATTTCATATTAGTGCAAAATACAAATGAATATGTTTTGGATAGACCTTTTATATTCACTCTTTTTTGAACTCAAGAATTCCTATAATCTATATTCCCAAACTGACAAGGGTAGCAGCAGGCACCTCTCGTGCCGTACTTTAACAACTAATCAGTGTTAGAGACTCTTTTGGCCTATTTAGGTCTCATTTGGCTTGACCTGTTTGAAATGTTCCACACCCTCCTTCACCACTCCCTTTCCTGTCGATTTTTTTTCTTTCCTATAAATTGGTGCATTTAGGCAGTTAAGCCTGTTTGTTGAGCTATGTCCAGCTTTTTTTTCCCTTGGATTCAGGAAGCTGGCATCATCCATCTATGCTGTACTGCTTTCTTTCCTACTTTAGATCCGGTGTGTTTGTGTTGCATGTGTGTACTAAAGATGACTGCGATGAAG
Source organism: Enteromius unitaeniatus (assembly GCA_032359435.1). Taxonomy (NCBI): domain Eukaryota; kingdom Metazoa; phylum Chordata; class Actinopteri; order Cypriniformes; family Cyprinidae; genus Enteromius; species Enteromius unitaeniatus. Next base: position 10,212,257 of record JAUMHI010000035.1, read on the forward strand.
TGTTTAAGTTTTTAGGCAGAACCTGTGGAGTTTCTTCTGTTTTTCTGTGGATGTTGTGAGTCAGCATAACACCTTGGAGAACATGGACAAGGAGCCTCTCATTGTCGTACCGGTCAGTACAGACTGCAGTTTATGCAAGATGCACATTAATATTGTATTCCGAAATATTTGATAAATGTGTACATAATTGCAAATGATATGGCTACGAGACAGAAACATTTATCATAGATTCCTGTGACGTCAGCTCAAATAGTTGGCAAGTGGTGGCATGTAAATAGGTAAATTACATTAAAGCTCTATTCTAAGCTGCTACTTGCTGCAATTCTGCAAGTGCTAAAGAGTACAAATTACATTCAGACAATCTGAAATAAGACAAATGCATGACTCTTCACGTCACTTGACAGTCAAACTGCATAAGGCTGTGATTTGCATTAGGTTGTCATGTGTTCTAAAATTTGTATAACAGATAAAGGAAGACTGACAAGAAAGTAATGCTGTGTGCATACTCATTTACAATACTAACTTTTTAGTTAGTAGATTTTATTATATATATATATATATACTTATGTTTGAATACCACGGCAACTTTATAGTCTTTTACAGCTCTTTACTGAGTTGCCTTCAAAATAGTTGTTTTCCATCCCAAAAGAACTCTTTTAGATCAACAACTTTTTCCACATGACTGATGTTCAATGATCAACTTGTAGTTTCCATGGTAGCCAGTGGTTGCCATGGTCGTCTGTGTGAGCAGTAATCATGGGCTGCTAATGGTGTATTAAAGGAGTGATTTTCTATTGGGGAAAAGCTCGAGCAGAAAATAGGTCTCAGTGTGAAATACATCCTGTATGTAACCCACTGTTTTCTGCATACTTGTTGACATACTGAGTTACACATAAAAAATACTTGTTGTATAATGTCTTTTATGTTGGTTCTGTTTATTCTGTTGTTTTTATTTTTGGCCTTTTTAGACAGATGGTACATTGGAGTTTTTCATTTTTTTCATTCATTCATTTAAAAAAAATAAACATTCGTGGAATCTTTCCATTGCACAAAACATTCTTTAAAGTGTGAAATGATTCTTCAGATTATTAAACCGATTTTCACACTAAGAAAACTGGTTCTTTTGAAAACTGTTCTTTTGTGAAGCTGAAAAAAAAAAAACCTGAATGGTTTTTCTATGGCTTTGTCATGAAAACCCCTTTGGATCCCTTGTTTGAAAGTGCCATGGACAGTGATTGATCTTTGATCAGAGTAGAAGGAGATAATGGAAAGCTGTAGTGACGTGACAGAGAAGGCTGATCCAGTCCTCTCAGTAAAACAATACAAACTCTAGTTATTATTGTCTGGGAGTGTGTGTATTCATAGTTGACTGTGAATGTTGAAGGGGGAATGTCAATAATATCAAACAGCATCGTTTTTTTTTACTTTTTTTTAAACGAACATCACAATGATAACTGAATGTGGAATCCAATCTGTGCTATCCTTAATTACCAAGTGTTTATATTTAGACTATTGTGAATCTGTCAGGAGAGTACCTGTGTGACTTACCCATAAACAGAGACAAGTAGCTCCAGCGGCAATGTTCTTCTGCAGGAGTGCCAAAAGTTACCGTGTACCTTTAATTTTTCATCTGTTTCTCACACAAATCTATTATGTGACTTGACTTTTATTATCATCATATTTTTATTGTGCATTTAGTTCATTCTTCTTTTGTGATTTATGAATGAAATAACAGCATACAGGTCTGGAGGGAGTATAAATAATGACAGACTCTTCGTTTTATTTGGTTCTTTTAAAGTGTTGCATTTGCACCAGTTGAAGCAGTGTGGTCGATTAACAGAGACAGACACCCTGTGGTGCTTTTCTTCAGTCAGTGCCCTTTAAAATCAGATCTGGTCTTAGGACATGGTCTCTGCCCTTCTCTTTAATAAAGGCTTATGTGAAGAGGAAAAGGAGAATTGAGCACCGAAGAGCAAAGCATTTAAGAAGAACAGATGTCTGCATTTCACACAGAGTCTGTACATCTCTGAAGTTTGTGCGGGTTGAAATGGGATATGACAATACAGTTCAGAGCATTCAGTGAAATGTGTATTTCTTTAAAATGCCATCAAGATATCATCTGGTGGCCACTGTGTGTTTGTTTTGGTCTATTGAGGTATCTTCTGACATTTTGTGCTGTCACTCATAGACGTGACCTCGTAGTGGTCACGTTAGTTTATTTGTATGGCATTTGATTTGGGGACTGAATCATTGTGCGAGATAATTCTGCGTTCACAACACAAGGTTTGCTATGTTTCCAAAACCTTATGAGTTCTTCACTGTTTCCAATCGTAATGTGTAGGCACAAAAAGCAATCTTATGATTATCATTGAACCCCTGAAGTCTCACTGATTATTTTACTCATGTCCTTGCTACGTTTCTGGATCTTGATCGGGTTAATTACATTGCTATCTATAGAAGGCTGACATAATGTTCATTTTTGGGTGAACTAACTAACCCTTTAATATCCCAAGAATACAATGGTCACTTATTGGGTAACTTGTGAAAGGTATTAAATGTGTGTGTCTCTCTTTTTTCCTGAATGCGCCTCAGAGCGCAAAGATGAAATGCAATAATACACCTGCTGTCATGTTATCTTGTGGACAGTTGCTTGATGTTTGGGAACACGGTCGTGTGAGAAAGCTAGGGAATGTGATAATACCAAATACTTTTTGATAAAGGACTTTGGCTCAGGCATTTCAAAAATATCTATGGGATCAGTGTGCTGGTTAGTTTGGTTATCCAATCACAAAGTATGTTGAGGCAAAGTCAAATGCATGCTTTCAAGAAATGTATTTGGTAAATGTGATTCTAATGTCATTTATGCCCATGTCTTGTTTTTGGCTTAAAAACATGTTCAGCTCAATTGATTGCTATTTATGTGCATCTCGGCACTTTCATCCAGTGCTTTTTATGCAACATCCCAAATGTGGATATTAATAGGTGAATGAAAACATAGCTATTGTCTCTAATTTTATACTTTTAAGAACCCTTCAAATAAAATCAGCTACTTGAAAACACCCAGTACAATATAAAATTAAAGTCAATTTATGTATTCACAAATTCAATTTTAATATTTGTTACAATATACAATAACAACTCTGTCCAGACGGTGTAGTTATAATATCTGCCAGCCAAACGGTCAGCAAAAGGTTCATGCTAACCTTGACCCCTTGCATAAATCGAACTTCAATTTAAAACACAGCTTGACATCCTCTGATCGGGTGGTTTCTCTTTCATTCAGGTACTGTCGCTCGGAGCAGATGTGCTTCCTGAGTACAAGCTTCAAGCTCCACGCATCCACAAGTGGACCATCCTCCACTACAGCCCGTTCAAGGCAGTATGGGACTGGATCATCCTGCTCCTGGTGCTCTACACGGCCGTCTTCACACCCTACTCGGCCGCCTTCCTCCTCAATGAGCAGGAGGATGAGAGGAGGCGCACATGCGGCTACACCTGCAACCCCCTCAACGTCGTGGACCTGGTGGTGGATGTCATGTTCATAATCGACATCCTCATCAATTTCAGGACCACTTACGTCAACCACAATGACGAGGTGGTCAGCAATCCCACCCGCATCGCTCAGCACTACTTCAAAGGCTGGTTCCTCATAGACATCGTGGCTGCCATTCCCTTCGACCTGCTCATTTTCAGATCAGGGTCAGATGAGGTGAGGGTTATTACATGCTAACTAGGTGCTATGTTAATCAATATTATATTTCGAATGCACTGCTAGAACAGAGCGCACAACTGTTTCTAATTTTAGAAGAACCATTAAGACTAGTCAATGAATCATCTAGAATTTTGATCGCAGTGTAATAATGTTATTTGCTCTTGTTATGTGAATGTTCAGTCGACCTGTAGATACAGTAAAGGTGAAGGTTACTTCCACAGAATCGGGCTGCTGCCATTTGAAATATTATCACACAATGGTTCCTACTACTTAACGAGTGCAGAAGTACGTGATTTGAAGTTATATTACATAAAAAAGAGTTTGCAGGTTAACGCACTGGAATTATTATTATCTTTGTACCATGAAACAAAAAAGGAGAAATTTTAAAAAACATCCTAAGCACTCTTCTCCATATAAAGTGATAAAAATTGACAAAAAACATCATAGAAGAACCTTCTTACTTGTAAACTTAATTATAAGTCTTCTTAAAGGTATAGTTCACCTGTCAATGAAATTCTGTCATCAGACCTATATGAGTTTTTTTTCTTCTGTGTAAAATAAAAGAGGATCTTGTGATGAATGAATGAAAAAATGAAAAAAAAAGTTATGGTCCCCATTGACATCCAAAGTATGATCCATAGAAAATCCATCCGTAGAAAGAATACTGTGTAAGTGAATCAAGGCATTACCAGCATTCTTGCAGTAAATGATGATTAAATGACAGAATTGAATTCATATGATAGATTTGTATGAGGAACAAGTCAAAGTGTAAATCTTGGGTCTCGACGTGTGTGAACAAAGTAAAATCTTTTGTTCAGAACAGTGGTCTGAATGCTGATTCATTCTTCAATTCTTCAGATCGTACTAACTGACTGCAGTTCACGTGAGGAATTGGTGAATAGTGTGTTCCTCACATAAAGCCATGCAATCACTTCAGAAGACTATTTCACAAGACCTTTTGATGTTTTTTAAGCTTGACAGCTCAAGTTCCTTGTTAGGTTTTGTTACATGTATAGAAGGTGGAAGGGCTTCTTCAGAGATTCCCCTTTTTGTGTGCAATGGTCATAACTCTTCGGCAATCATGTAGACTAAATTAAATGCAAACTAATGTATCCTCTCAAACTTGTCCTTCCAGCCTCAAACCACGACTTTGATTGGTCTTCTGAAAACGGCGCGGCTGCTGCGATTGGTGCGAGTAGCGAGGAAACTGGACCGTTACTCTGAGTACGGCGCAGCAGTGCTCTTCCTCCTCATGTGCACCTTCGCTCTCATCGCTCACTGGCTGGCATGCATCTGGTACGCCATCGGCAACGTGGAGCGCACCAGCTCTGCCCGAATTGGAGGCATGAAGATCGGCTGGCTGGACAACCTGGCTGACCAGATTGGCAAACGTTACAATGACAGCGATACCTTCTCCGGCCCCTCCATCAAGGATAAATATGTTACTGCACTGTACTTCACCTTCAGTAGTTTGACCAGTGTGGGATTCGGAAACGTCTCTCCCAACACCAACCCTGAGAAGATTTTTTCCATTTGTGTCATGCTCATTGGTTGTAAGTGCACTACATTCATTATCTGTATTAGGCATGACAACTACAACTTCACTTCAGCAACTTAAATATTATATTATATTACTCTACAAGATCGTTTTGGTCACACCTTTATTTTAAAAGATTGACTTGTGTTCAGTATTTTTTATTTTTATTTTAAATGTAATTGTTTTTGGAGATATTTCCAAAAAGTCTTACTGACCCCAGTATTTTAAATGATAAGTGTATATAATACGAATAAATGAAATGAAAAATATACATTTTGTTTGCTGATGATAATCTTAGTTCTTCTTTCTTCCCAGCCCTGATGTATGCCAGTATCTTTGGCAATGTGTCCGCTATAATTCAGAGGTTGTATTCAGGCACAGCTCGCTATCACACTCAGATGCTGCGAGTGAAAGAGTTTATCAGGTTTCATCAGATCCCAGGTGGCCTTCGACAACGACTAGAAGAGTACTTCCAGCACGCCTGGTCCTACACTAACGGCATTGACATGAACGCTGTGAGTTACAAACACACACATTACCTTTCAATATACCTGAAGTAACACATGAATGTACTTTTATGGTTACTAGTGGCCTAAACAATGTTCAAAGTAAAGGGAGAGGACTTCCGAACCCCTCATATGTGTTATAAAGCTCCCATAATAATAAATAATTTTTATAAAAAATAAAAATAAATAAATAACCCATTGTCAGTTTCCTGGGTTTAATGCAAATGTGAAATATATTGTACATCTTCAGTGTTGTATAATGTTGTTGCTTTCTCATATGTCAGGTGTTGAAGGGTTTCCCGGAGTGCCTGCAGGCTGATATCTGTTTGCATCTGAACCGCAGTCTGCTGCAGAACTGCAAGGCTTTCCGGGGGGCGAGCAAGGGCTGTCTGCGAGCTCTGGCCATGCGTTTTAAGACCACTCATGCCCCACCTGGTGACACTCTGGTGCACAGTGGAGACGTATTAACTGCACTGTACTTCCTCTCCCGCGGCTCCATAGAGATCCTCAGAGAGGATGTGGTCGTGGCCATTTTAGGTTTGACTATTAGTTTTATTTTCTTTCCTGTTATTTATTTCAACCCACTCAAGCTTGAAAACTAAGAACTGCTGCCTTAACTTTAGCAAATATGTATAGATTTTATTAGTGATTTAAGCTCGATACTTTTATACACATTTTTTATTTTGCTCAGAAAGCTCTCTGTTACTCTGTTTCAGCTTACACTACTTTTTAAAATGTTTGGGGTTGATGGGATTTTTGTATATTTGAAAGGAGTTTCTAAGGCTGCCTTTATTTTGCCCAAAAATACAGTAAATCAGTAATATTTTTACATATATTGCAATTTGAACAGTTTTCTATTTAGAAAATTTGTATCTAATTTATCAGTATCAAGTTTCTTCAGAAATCATTTAAATATGCTTTATAATATATTTATTGCTCAAGAAACATTTCTTACTGTTATCAATGTTAAAAACAGTTTGTTTGTAAAATACTTTGATGAATAGAAAACATGATTCAATTTTAATTCAGCATTTATTTTAAATGGAAATGATCTGTCAAATTAAAAGGTGTTCCTTGTCACATTTGATCAGGTTAAAGCGTCATTGCTAAATAAAAATATTAACAATTTGGTAACACTTTACAATAAGGTTCATTATTCAACATTAGTTAACAACATTAATTAACATGAACTAAGAATGAAGAATACTTCTACAGTCTTTATTAATATTAGTTAACGTTAATTTGAGCTTATAATATAATGCATTATTAATATCACTAGTTGTGTTTTTTAACATTTGTTAATGCACCGTGAGCTAACATGAACTAACAGTGAACGACTGTATAACTAATGTTAACAAATATGAATAAATTCTGCAATACATGTATTGTTCATTGTTTGTTCATGTTAATTAATACATTATGTTAACAATGTTAACAAATGACACCTTATTGTGAAGTGTTACCAATAAATTCTTGACAAAATTGACCCCAAACATTTGTATGTATTCCGGTAAAATTTACAAACACATTGTTTTATAAAAGATTACACACTGACTGGAGATTAATACTAAAAAATAAAACTAAAATGATTGTGTCAGGATATCATGCTGCTGCTTCTAGCTGATTTCTAGGGTGGTCCATCCCATCGGCAGTGTAGGGTCCCAAAAATACTGAAAACACTGAAGTGCAGCTGTATGGTGCCCCTTAGTGGTTGAACTCTTTTGGTATTAGATAGCATTATGAAGCCTATTTGACACCCAAATGTGATGCTGTTCTTACTATTTTTCTCTTACTGTAGGTAAGAATGATATTTTTGGGGAGCACATCAGTCTATATGCCAGGCCGGGGAAATCCAGTGCAGATGTGAGGGCTCTGACGTACTGTGACTTGCACAAGATCCTCAGAGACGACCTGCTGGAAGTGTTGGACATGTACCCTGATTTCGCTGACAGTTTCTGGAGTAACCTAGAGATCACATTTAACCTTCGAGATGTAAGCCACTCAAACTCACACAATATGTAGGACGCCAATGTGTGTTTTGAACAGTAGCGAGTTATTATTCACGTTTCCTGTAATTATGTGAGTTACTGAAGCTTGTGTGTATCAGGCAGACAGAATCATGCATGCAACCCCAAGTGAGGACTCAGACTGTGGGTACCGTCGACCCAGACATCGGAGGAACCCTTTACAGCGAAATCGACCTGGTAAGTGTGCTAAACTTGTCCAGGAGGGACGCAAAAATGAAACAACATGCTATTCTGATCTCTCTCTTCTCTCTTACATCACTCAGATGGGATGGACCGAGATGGGATGGACACATACCCAGTCCAGTCCTGTTCACCTGTGGGCAACCACCGGGGGGCAATACCGCTCTCACACTGGGAAGAGTTATGCAGCAATACCAGCGCTGCTTCCTTGTCCAGTGAGGAGGACATGAAGCTCCTGGTATCTGGTCGAGGGGACATGTACTCGCCAGGGACAGAGATGCAAGAATACTCCCCTTCTGCTGTCAGCCTCATAACCCCCGGCAACAGCACAGCTTCTGCCATGGGAGGACCACTGGGAGGGACACATCCATACACAGGTAGCAAGATTAGGTTTGATGCTTCCTTAATCATAGTCAGCTAAACATATTATCTCATATATTCATATTTATGTATTTAGAGATTTTTTGGCGACTTTTAATCTCAAATTGCAATGTCAAAAAAAAATGAATCATATGCCGTAAATAACCATTTAAACATAAGATCTAGTAAATTGATTTAAAAAGTAGACGGGATGAATTTTAATTTGAACTTTATTATAGCCAGCCAGTATGTACATTCTGAAATGGGAAGAAGAATGCAGATTGGTGTTCAGCTACTGTTTATTTTTTATCTGCAAATTGATTATATTTTGTAATATTTTTAGTCATCTCCGTCTGTACCTTATCTGTTACTTTGTATCTAGTTATGTTCCTCTTCATTTTCCCACTCATTCTTCATCCGCACAGCGTCTCCTCTGAACGTGTCGGGCTTATACGGGTATTTGCCGGAGCGCAGGGCCAGTCAGTACTCAGAGGGTCAGAGGCGTACCTCTGCAGTGCAGGCCTGCTACCATCATCACAACCCCTGTGGGGAGGACCGACCGAGCCAGCTGCAGGCGCGTCTGGAGCTGCTGCAGTCACAGCTCAACAGGTCTGATGTCCAGAGGGCCAAAAAAAAAGAAAGCTTTGAATGACAAAGTCTGCATTTGCCTTACAACTCCACTTTTCCCTCTCTCTGTCTAAAGACTGGAGACCAGGATGACGGCTGATATAAATGTGATCCTGCAGTTGCTGCAGAGGCAGATGGCACCTGTACCCCCTGCCTACAGCGCAGTCTCCTCTGAACCGCCAGCCCACCCCGCTCATCCCGCTCATCCCACCAGCCTGTACTCCTCAGCAACACACAGCACTATGCCATCATTACAGATCAACAACAGTTCATCACCTGGCAAGGTAGGTTATCAAGTGAGCCATGAGGGATGAACATTGGTTGATGAAGCACACATTACGAAGATGAACAGTAGATATTAGTGTAATATATAGTGTCTGTATTCCAGAAGCAGTATCCATATTTTTTAAGCCATTTTCTATGAATGTGCAAGACTTCTGCTTCATTAGATGCTGTAGGTTTTTTTTGTGTTATATAGTTAGTTAGGATCGTTATGATCTTTACTTGATATAATAAGATACTTGTCAGTTCTTACATCATCAGCTGTATAGATGAATCGTTGTAGTGGGCATATTTTGTGTCTGTATTGAACTAGACCTGTTTTATCCACAGAGCCCTGACTTGGACAGCTTTAAGGAGAAGTCTCCAGACTCTTTGTCCAGTGGGATTCATCTAACAGTTGCCTCCAATGACACCATGTCCATGTCCCCAGAGACAGAGCTGGCTGTGCCCACGGGACTGAATCCCCCCGGAGAGCTTCATCTACAGCCGCCGGGACTGCTGTGCAGAAGCCTGCGCTTCCCTTCGCTCCCGGACAGTCTGGAGAGTCCGAGCACGCTGGAGGGATCACCAGAAATCCAGAGGCACGTGTCCGATCCAGTCTTACCTGGAAGCTAGAGGCCAAAAACAGACTTTTCAAACGGCTCAATATTGCACTTCTGCAATCAAATATATTAATGTTACTCATTAGTTAAAAAGGTGTCCAGTAGAGAAACCGGTGACTGTAGATTTCTCTGAATCTCTGAGGTGTTTTGTCTCATATCCCTTCTCATTCAGAACTCGACTTTTGTGTTATTGAATATGAAGAGATGCACAGTGGGCAATAAAGACAAAGTCAAAGAGTCAAAGAGAAGACACTACATTATGATCACCCGCCTCAGTCTTTTAATAATTGTACATTTTTGTGGGTCTGTTTGAGATTTTAACATTACAAACTAAACTAAACATCTTGTCTTCTTCAGTCTGCTGAGATTCGGAGGTTGGACCCTCTGAGAAAGTGACACATATACCTGGGCTTTTCATTTATAATGAATTGCTTGTGTGTGCTGACATTGCAAAAATGCAGTTTTCTTTTCAGTGTATAGATTTTCTAATTATATACATTATATATATATAATTTATTTATTTTTTTGTGTGTCAGGTTAGGTGTTTGACCCAAATCTTATGTATTAGCCTACTACATCAGATGACATTATGACTGGCACAAAAAATGAAGCTTTATATATTTGGATTCATAGTTACCAAATAGGTGAATGAATTCAGGGTTATATTTCTCACTGAGGTGGTTATTCTGACTGCTGATGGGTGGTGTGACTGTGTCTGTGTGTTAAGATGTGTGATCTTTTGGAAATGTGATCATTTTGAAAGAGAAGATTTTCTGACTGGAGAAAGTGAAGGACTGTTTTTTTTTTAGATGAAATCAGTGTAAAGTTTGTTATACCTCTGCAGTCTAAGCAGATGAATGTATGTAAAATTATTGGAAACCTTTATTGGACTGTGAAGGTTTCCAAAAGCACACGGTTATTATTTTTTAGATTAAACATTATTTATAAATGTTGCACTGGGTTTAAGATATCAGTATTCTTCACCATTTTTTAGTTTTACTAGGGATGCACTGAAATCTAAAATGCTCAATACTAAACATCTAAGAATAAATTAATCAACTAATGCTATAAGCAGTGTTATTTTAGTAGCTTTATGTATTATTGCAGTATTTTTCCATGACAGCATCTCTGGTTATAAAAACTAATTAGATTATATTAAAATACGTAGTATAAAAATTGCCATTCATTAAAAAATTTGCTAAATATTACATTTAACAGTGTTATTAAACAGTGTTTTAAAAAATATACTTGGTAGTGAGCATTCAGAACATGATCAGAACATAAAGGATGAGCGTGCATTTCCAATATCTAACCAATAAAAAAATCTCTAATGTCAGGCAATAACAAGTTTGATATATTGTACACCCATAAAAATGTGTTTACTAGCCTTTACTTGATTAATTAACACAGAAAGCTTTATGAAAGAACAAGAGTTTATTAAGTGAGTTTATTAATAGAAAAGCATCACGGCTGGACACACACAGAACTACTTACATTTAAACACTCCATCTAAGAGTGTGAGGTGAGGATGAAGATCCCACACAGCCTCGCAATTCACTTTTGATTCAACCGAAAAGTGTGGCGTTACTACTACATCGTATTTGCATAACAACAGAACGATTTCATGGATCGACCAATGACTCGCAATGCAGTTATTCTGTGACGCTTTTGTCCTACCTTGTACATAATATTTATATAAGTATACAGTACACATTTCACTTCGAGCACAAGCATGCTGAAAGGGGACTAACTTTTTTTTATTTATGAAAAATAAAATGGGGAAAATATAAGAGGAACTTTCAGTAATGCACATTTAAACGAAAAAGACATTGCCCACTCAAACATTGACGTCGACAGCGCAACTAACGCTATGTGAGTCGTGAGCATGTCTGATGAACAATTATGAAGGTTTTGCAGTGATGTCAAGCATTTTATGTCCATACTATCCTGTATTTAACAATTTCCAAGGATAAAAAAAAAAAAATGGCACCTTCCAGAAATGAAAAAACTGGATCTGAAGTTCAGAGGACCTTTAAAATTGTATTAAGCTTTGAAATAAGTAATTACATCTTAATAAAATGGTAGTTTTATATCATCCATGTTGGCAATTTTACAACTTTTCTGATGCTAGTTTTCAAAAATGTTTTTTACCGGTCAAACAGAATAAACCCGTTTCTTTCCCCACACAAATGGCCTTACAATCATAGTAATTACAGTTGTGTTTAAGATCCCATAATGAGGACTCTGGGACACCGGCAAGTAGGAAAACAGACAAATATAATATATTGTGCAGAAACACAGATACTCATTCACACTGCTTCATTCTCCCAGACAAAAGTTGCACACACATTGTTCAGACTGTTGTTCCCATAGGCCCGTTCATCCAGTTTCCCGCTTGAAACTCCCAGACCTCAGGAACTTTAGAAAACAAGTCTCTGCTCCATGAAAGACTCTCTTCCAGTGGTGCTGGAAGCACAGAGGCGCGCTAAGCCTCGGCTCTACACCCGCAGGATCTCCAGACAGTTGTTGTAGCAAATGGCAATCCAGTCAGGCTGAGTGGAGGCCCACTGCACGTTATTGATCTCTCCCTCGGCCGTGTAAGCCAGGATAGGGTCCTCGATGGCCCGCGGCATCTGCTGGATGTCCCAGATCAGAGCCTGGTGATCGTCCGCTACAGTGGGATTTAAAAGAAAAGGGGGCCAAGTAAAGGAGACTTGTATGAAACAGCACTGTCACTACTGCTACCGACCAAACGAAAACAATACTCACACAATCGGCCCATTTCACAATTCAAAACTATTGCATGTGCAAACTATTTCATGCATGTTTATGTGCAAGTTAATGTTTGATTTAAACTAAATATAAGCAAATGCTCAAATTAATGTGTCCCCAGACAACCAAAGCAGTCATTAGTGGCACAGGTATATTTCTAACAATAGCCAACAATACATGGTATGGGTTTTTCTTTTATTCCAATCATTAAGATATTAAGTGAAGGTCATGTTTAATTTCTAAGTCTAACATCTTTTATTGGTTATATGCATCGCTAAGGACGTTTTGGGCAACTTTTCCCAGTATGTAGATTTTCTTTGCACCCTCAGATGCCATGAATGATGAATGATGTCTCCCACAGACGTTGCATTAGAAACACCCTCATGATAGCATAAACTACTTTTTTGTAAATTAATGCAAAGGTGATCTAATACAAAGAATAGTATTATAAATGTACATACATTATTTTAAAAATACAAAAAAGGGTCCATTGCTGCGAATCCAAAAATGGACCCCTAAGACTGGTTTTGTCACATGATCCTTGAGAAATTACTCTTATATGCTGATTTGTTGCCCAAGAACAAATGAATGTTGAAAACTGCTGTGATTTCCCTGAAAACTATTTTGGCCCAATATATACATATAAATATATACACACAAATTTGTTGGGTGTGTGAGTGTATGTAACCGGGCTGGTTTCTAACCTGCTGTACATATGTGACAGGAGGAGTGGGGCGCCCATGCGATGCCGTTCACACAGGCACGATGATTATTGAGACGAGCCACCGGTGTGCATGGCACACGCACGTCCAGAATCACCACCTGACAAAAACAAAACGTTGCATTGCAAAAATGAGGGACATGATGAAACAAATATAAATAATGTTAACACAGTAAAAGGGACTTCTAGAGAGACCTCCATGCCATCCATGGCCATAGTGGCCAAGTAGTTGGGGTCCTGTTTGTTCCAGCACAGGCGCAGCAGCGGGTGATGCTGAGGGTCCTCGTAGATGATGGTGCTGTGCTCCAGGTGTCGCAGATCAAACATGCGCACGGATCCGTCTGCTCCCACAGACGCAAACATATCTCGACCCCCACCCGCACGGCTGAATGCGATGTCATACACCTGGAAGCCAAAGAAAAATGCTTTTATACAGAGAACGCTACTGTTCTGAAGAATCTGAAGCACTAGGCCGAGTTTTCCCTCACCTCCTTGTCGTGAGCAATTAGCTGTGTTTTGACATGTCCTGACACCAGGTTGACCCGTCCTAGGACCTGTCCTGTCTCTAAACCCCAGATCGTGCAGGTGGTATCAATACTAGAAGTGCCTAAAAACACAACACATACATACATTAAACCATGACCATCTTTTAAAATGACAAAAATAAAACATTTTATTATTAACAAAATATTTTTACAAAGAGCTTTTATATATTTTACATATTTCTTTTTTTTTATATTAAAGCTAAGTTCTATTTTCATATTTTCCTTTTTGTTTTAATAACTTTAGCATTTAAAACAAACTTGCCAGTTTCCTAAATTTGTTATATATTTTTTTTACTTAAATTAACAAAAATTATTTCTAAAGGTTTTAGTAAACAAACCCTATCACCACCAGTCCATTAAGTTTCCAAAATGCAAGTGTGACATTCCTAGCATTTTATTATTTAAATTGTATATATTAAGCAATTATTAAATATGTTTTTAAAAATACATTTTATATTTTTTTATAAGTAAGTTTTCCATATTTATTATTGCTGTATTTCAATTAAGCACAAATGACTCAAAATAGCCTATTTTAATGGTCACAGCAATCTCCGCATGGCAGGCTCTCACCCAGAAGATTAGGATCCACTTCATTCCAGTCAAAAGATGTCAGAGGTGCACAGAAATCAGAGTTCTTGTTATTATTCAGGAGACATTCCAGACGGGTCTCTGTGTCATTCACCTGACAAAAGATACATACAGTACACTTACTTCATTTATATACACACAGAGTCTGCATGTTTCTACAGTTCTGTCACGGTAAAGCTGTTACATTCAAATTTACCCCATTAACCTTCTTAACACATATTAGTCTTACTGTGAAGAACTGGGAAGTGCACATTTATTTGAGACACTTAAATGGAGCCAGGAAACGGAAAACAACATCGCAGGAACAGCATTCAGCATTTAATGAAGCCATTACGTGAATTAAACCGATGCAAATTTTTGGAAAGCACCAGATGCATGTTCACAGGCAGACCACGAACATGCATTAATGATTAAATAGGCTGAGTTTTCATCTGGGCTTGTGCGGTGCAGTCAAGCATGCGTGGCAGAAAGTGTACATACCCTCCAAATGCGCAGATAGTCTCCGCTGGTGGCCAGCAGGTCTGGATAGACACCCTTTGTGTCAGGGATCCACATGATCTTGGTGGTTGGGTAGGGATGATCGAAGGTGTTCCTGCACACAAACTCTGAGCTCTCCTCCTCAAGACCCACCAGCTGGACCTGAACATCACAAAACATGCAGCTGATGCAACAATCTCCATCTACTGCATCTGACAGCTGTCAAACTTTTATCCACAGCCAAGATACAATGTCATCAAGCGACACACTGTTTACAAGGGAGCCTTATCAAACTCTACGGTTGACATTATGACCAAAACTGTTACTGAACACCATTAGATCTCGTCCATCTGCATCCGGCACGTTGCTATACATTTTCAACCATGCTGCTGTATACAACAGCAACACAAAGCGTAAAGACATGACACACAGCTTGGTGTCCCGCAGCTGTTTACCTTGTTGTTATATTCCTCGACGAAGCTGCCGAGCGCCAGGCGAAAGCGCTTGTCTGGTCTGACGCTCCAGTTCATGGCATAGACGGTCCATGGCGCCTCGTATTTGTAGATCTCTTTTCGTTTGCCGTGCAACGACATCTTTCAACCCCTCGATCGGTGAGAAACGGTTAGAATTGGGTCGGTAACAATACCTAGATTCGCAGGGGTGTCTGAAAACGCTCTTTCAGCGAGAAAGCTGCTCTTCGGTTTGTGCAGCACGAGACAAAGAGAATGTCATAACAATCCTCTCCGCGACGGACGCGAAGACGTCGAGCTGCGCTCTGCGACGACACGAAACCTGCTCAGTGAAGCACACGGGTCACCGTCTAACAATCAAGACTGCGTGGAGCTAAAGGCCCATGTTTTTTGCGTAGTCCCAACGGTTTTAATTCTAACTTTAGAAAGCCCTAAATAGGCCCGACCGCTCGACGGCGCTTTTGGACTGAGGAGGATGCGCGTGTTTCAAAATAAAAGTCCTCGATAGAAAATGGGGGCTGAGCGCAGAGGTTATTTATAGATTTGTGTTGCTACTTGATCATTTTACGTTCACATCATGTTGGGCAGAGTTTCGTATTTTTTTCAGTAATTCTGTTATTAGCCGTAAAAAACAACAAACTGTACAATAGAGATCAACTGTGGCTCAAGATATAGATAAATATTAGTAAAAAAAAAAAAAAAAAAAAAAAAACATTAGCCATAACAGAACAAGAATCCTGAAGACCTGAGCCAAATAACAGATTTCAGAAGTAATTATAAGAAAATATCAAACAAGGGTCAATAACAAATATGGATGCCCGAAGTGCAATAAATAAATGAATTCAATCTCTTGTGCCGAGCCTTAGAAATGTGTGTGGCTTCGGCGAGTATCAGCATTTACGTTTTCAGTAATAATGAATAATGTTTCTTGGGATGACTCTTATTATTAATCTTATCTTAATATTAAAAAATAATATTAAGATAACAAATAATTTTATATATATATATATAATACCAAGTGTTACATGTCACAAATATTATAATTTAAATATAATAAATTAATTGTACCAATGATATTTTACAAATAAATTATTGTATGCAAATATATATAACTTTGTAATACATAAATAATAAAATGTAAATTGATTGTATTATTAATACAATTATCTAACTACAATATTGAATATGGCTGTCGTGTATACTTCAGTAATAACAGTAGGCTATTTCCCCCGCGGTTTAATAATAAAGGGTTAATCATCAACGCCCCGATCTTTTCTTATCCTTGTTGTCAGGCTTCGCACAGCATTGTGGGTAGAGTAGGTCAGATGACCCTCGCCTCTCCTGTGAGGGGAACAGTTGCTGTCACGCGTTGAAGGGAAACGCCGATATTTACAGGTAAGCCTCCGTGATTTTGACGCTACCGTCGACTTTTTGTTTTAAACGCGTGAGGTGAAGTGATCGACCGCGCGACAGCGGCGCAGGAAAGTCGCGCGTGGTTGCCGTGCAACGAGCGCAGTCAGCGAGCTAGCCAGCTAGCATCAGTGCGAGAGTAACAGACTCTTGGGGGATGGGCTTTTCTCATTCACACTTCAGATTGGTTTGATTTGCTCACGGAAAACCTGTGTGGTATGTTTTATAGCAGTGGAGCGATAAAGTTTTATGTCAGCGAGGCATTGGCGCTGGCATGACGAGCCTTTCCGAGATTACAGGTTAAACTGGGTTATGATTTAACAGCAGTCACGTCCTCACTGACTTCACGGCGTGCTGTTTCAAGTAGTTATTTACTAACTTACCAGCCTTGTAACAGGTGGGGAATAACTCGACACCATGACATGCAGCTCGTAATGAGTGAGTATGAGCTTCATCTTCCTCCCTCACTGTCCTGTCAGGATTTGCGGGTTGGATTAGGCTCTTAACATGCCTTACATTATACTGTATGTGAAGCAGGGACAGGAATGATAATGGGGAAAGCCTTGCAATTCAAAATGTGGTTTCCAAAAGCCCTTAGAAGAATTTTTATTTAGTGTTTTATTTCTGATAATTTTTTTATTAGTAGTAGTATTTTAGGCTTGTAGGAATATTCCCTAAAATATGACTTCATTGACTAGCTAGTATGGATAACGTATACATATAACACACATGGATCGAAATGACATGTGACCTCAAATGTCATGTTCCTAAAAAATGGCAAATCCCCTTTAAAAAAAAAAGCAACGACCCTGATAATAAAGAGATTTATGATCGAACCCATTAATTTAGATTTAGTTTTGTTTTTGGATTTTGTTGTTCGTTCAATTGCTTGGCATGAAAAGTGGACAAAACGTATTGTGCTTAATAAAAATAAATATTTAAATGTTTATGTTTTAATGGATTTGTGCCTATTTTAAGTGAGTTATCTCATACTTAAATTGT
>JAUMHI010000035.1:10230174-10266126 GCA_032359435.1 Enteromius unitaeniatus
TAAAAATAAATATTTAAATGTTTATGTTTTAATGGATTTGTGCCTATTTTAAGTGAGTTATCTCATACTTAAATTGTCCATAAGATCTATAGGACTTTAAAAAACTAATCAGCTTAGTGTATGGCCAGCCTGACCGTGCCATGTAAAGAAGTTTAGCCAATTACAAGACAATCATTTCAGTGAACATCTGAAGGGCTTAGGCTCTCATAACAATACTCTGAAAACACTGACTGACTCCCTCTTCCTTTTATGTTTCTCCTGTTGAAACTGAAACACTGCAAGCGTTAGCTGTTATAAGTGTATAATGTCCTTAATGTGAGCCAATGCTGTATCTGGCTTAAAACGTTTGTTTCTTTAAAATCTAACCTAAATAAATGTGACAGGGAAGAGTGTTTTTACTTCAGACGTTTGCAGTCTAAACATTAGTTTTCTTGGTATTATTTAAGAGGAACACCTCACAATCAAGTCTTGTTTGTCTGTGCTACAGCTGATCATAGCGTAAAGTACTATAGGCATATCTGGAGGTTGAATGTTTTTGGTTATACTCCAAATAATGCATAGGGCTACTTATCATGTATTTAATCATTAGTCATGCGGTTGTCAGATATTTACTCTGTGTTGTTCGTTTACACCATCAACAATTACGTTAGTCTGTATACCAGCAAATAAGACTCTTTGAGATCAGATAAAGATATATTTGAGATCAGTATAAGAAAAAAAAGTTGATTCTGCTGGGACTTTTGTAAGGTTAAAAGAATTTGTGCTTCAAATAAATGCTTTCTGTTCATCAAAGTATCCTACAAAAAAAGAAATTGCCGTTTCCACAAAAAAAAATTAAACTGCACAATTGTTTTCAACATTGATAATAAGAAATTTTTCTTGTTTTTAAAGTCATCATTATTAGGATGATTTCTGAAGGATCATGTGACACTAATTGCTAGAATAAGGACGCTGTAAATCCAGTTTTGTCATCACAGCAATAAATTACATTTTAAAACATATTAAAGTGGAGTTTATAATATTATTAAACTGTTTAAATGTTTAAAAAATATATATATATATATACTTTTTAAAATTCAAAATACAGTGGGGAAACATACATGTAAAAATTAAAATTAATGTAATATATATATATATAACAGTAAGAGATAAAACAATTTATATTGTTTTATCATTTTATTTTTTCCAATGTATTTTGAATTAAAATAAATGCAGTCTTGATGAAAAAGTGACTTAAAAAATCTTGCCGACTTTATCCTTTTGAGCAGTAAAGTAATTAATCAAACTATTTGTTTAAAAAGAAGTTCAGTTAATTTGTCATTGTGCAGGTGGAGCCATGAGGCACCTGGTCTTCCTCCTCCCAGCCCTGCTGCTGCTGCTGGCCCTGCCGGACACTAGGGGTCGCTACAATGACGACTTTGATGACGGCGAGGACATCGCTGAGTTTGATGACAACGACTTCGCTGAGTTTGAGGATGTCAGCGAGGACCCAGCAGTCGATGTGGAGAAAGAGCCGCCTCCACGAGTAGCCCCCTCATCCACACCCATAGAGGAGGATGAAGACGAGGCCACAGTGGAGAACGAGGACAACCAAGATGAGTTTGAAGATGCTGATGCACAGGTAAAGATGTGAAGGCACTCGTATTTCTGTTCATCTTAAATCATTGTTAATCTTAATGTGATCTGATCAATGTTACAGGATCAAGACATTTACAGCAAGTACGACAACGAGGAGTTTGAGGGCTATGAGAAGTCCAATCCTTCATTCAAAGACACTCTTATATACAGAGAGGTACAATTCAATGAAAAATGCATTTGGTCTTTACAGGCACTTGACTGGCTTTCTTAAATGGCCGTTTGTTTTTACGCAACAGGTCCCAGCACACCTTCAAAACAGCTGGGAGAGTTATTACATGGAGATCCTAATGGTCACGGGTCTTCTGGCCTATATTATGAACTACATAATTGGTAAAAACAAGAACAGCAGGCTTGCCCAGGCCTGGTTTAATTCCCACAGAGAACTTCTCGAGAGCAACTTTGCCCTCGTGGGTAAGTGTACCTTTGTTTCTTCTTAATATGCTGTTTCCTCTGCCCCTGTTTTTAACTCTCAAACATGTCCTGATTCTTAGGGGATGATGGTACCAGTAAGGAAGCCACCAGTACAGGGAAACTGAACCAGGAGAATGAGCACATCTACAACCTGTGGTGCTCAGGACGTGTCTGCTGTGAGGGCATGTTGATTCAGCTTAAGGTAGCATGTTCATTTGAGTAAGAGACAGAAAGGTGTTTGATAGATATCTGTGTATTCACCATGGTGTCGCTTTATTTAATTGCAGTTTTTGAAAAGACAAGACCTGCTGAATGTGTTGGCCAGGATGATGAGACCAACCTGTGACCAAGTGGTAGGCACACAAACAAACTCTGATGTATTAGCATAGGCTCATTACAAGTAGTGTGTCAAAAGGATATTTCTCTTAGTCTTCCTCTTCCTTATGCACAGCAAGTTAAAGTAACACTGAATGATGAGGACATGGATACGTTTGTGTTTGCCGTGGGGAGTCGGAAGGCCATGGCACGCATGCAGAAGGAGATGCAGGACCTGGTTAGTCGTTAATGATTTACTTGTCTTATGTAAAATATTATTTAGACTGCCGTTCATATGTTTGTGAATATTTTACTCTGAAAAGATGCTTCAAACTTTTATGATGTTGCAGGAGTTTCTATTTTAAATAAATGCTTGAATTTTTGTTTATTAAAGAATCATGAAAAAAGATCGTGAAATTACAAAAAAAATGTCAATTAGCTTTTTAAAACTCATAATAGCTAGAAATGTTTCTGGAGTAATGGCTGCAAAAAAATTAGCTTCGACATCACATAAATAATTTTTGTTTTAATATTAAAACATAATTATATTTCTTAATATTACTCTTTTTACTGCGTTTTTTTTTTAAATTTAGCCTTAACTTAAACATGTCAACGATTAGTGCTTTTAAGATTATTTTGTTGGCTGAATTAAAGTGTTATTTATATATATATATATATATATATATATATAAAATAGCCAATGTTTGTCTTTAATTACGATGTTGTTACATTGTCATATGATCAACCAGTGACTAATACAAATGTAAATTTTTGGCAAACAATAAACACACACAGAAATAGTTTTTTTGAGCCGGGCTTGACTGAAATGAATGGCTTGAGGTTGGTGAGTGAGTCCCTGAAGGGTTCAGTGAGTTCATTTAGTGAAGGAACCAATAACTCTTGGTTTTCTGTGCAGTTCATTAAACATACAATTTGTTTGTTTGCAAATTGAACCGCACTACTCTTGCTGTATATGTTTTGTGTGAGGCAATAGAAAGATACACCAGGGTTTTTATTCTTGTCATCAGGAACTGGTCTGTGCTAACTTTGTTGTTTTATGTTCTCTTCACAGAGTGAGTTCTGTGGTGATAAGCCCAAATCAGGGTCAAAATATGGCGTTCCTGAATCTCTGACCATTTTATCAGAGATGGGAGAAGTCACGGATGGAGTGATGGACAATAAGGTGAGAGCAGAACATCAGTCTTCCAGATAATTATTGAGTTTGTCTTAAGACTGGGGCGGTTGACTCTATTATGAAACTGATGTGGGAACTAAAACTTTTAAAGGAAAATTTAAATGTTTATTTGCCAGCAAACTAAATAAAAGTTTAAGCTGAAGTTGTAAAATTACGGAAAATATGAATAGATATTATATAAATTATACTAAAATAGCGTTGTTTTTATTCTTCTGCTTTCAGATGGTACATTACCTCACCACTCATGCTGACAAGATTGAGTCCATCCATTTTTCGGACCAATTCTCTGGTCCAAAAGTTATGCAAGAGTAAGTTTTATTTATTTATTTTTCTCTCCTGGTAGTTCTTATTCTTCCATTATTTTCGACGAGCTACTACTGGTTAATACTTTCTAAACTATTTTTAGGGAAGGTCAGCCCTTAAAGCTGCCCGAGACCAAGAAAACACTGCTGTTTACATTTAACGGTGAGAGAAATTCATAATCCACAAATGGCGATTCTCACACTGAAACGTTCCTCGTCTGTCAGTGTATTAACACGCTGTACTTCGCAGTGCCTGGGATGGGTAACACATCTCCCAAAGATATGGACAGTCTGCTGCCTCTGATGAACATGGTGATCTACAGCATCGACAAGGTCAAGAAGCTTCGCCTCAACAGAGAGGTGAGTGCACACGCACGATGTGAACAGCAACATGTTGGTTTCGTAACAGAAGGTTAACTGTTTACTTCACTTAACGGTTCAGGGGAAGCAGAAAGCAGACAGGAACCGTGCTCGCGTGGAGGAGAACTTCCTGAAGCAGACTCACGCTCAGCGACAGGAGGCCGCTCAGACGCGCCGCGAAGAGAAGAAGAGGGCTGAGAAGGAGAGGATCATGAACGAGGAGGATCCTGAGAGACAGCGCCGCTTGGAGGTGTGTGTTTGTACTGGATAAGGCCAATCGGTGCTTTTCTCTTTATCTGCATCGATACATCATTTTCTCCTCACTCTTTGATTCAGGAAGCCGCCCAGCGTCGCGAGCAGAAGAAGATGGAGAAAAAGCAGATGAAAATGAAGCAGATTAAAGTGAAAGCCATGTGAGACACGCACACACTCGTTCATAGTCATCAGAGAAAGAATCTACTACTTCCACACCTGCTAATGTACACTCTTCTACATGAATGTGCATGCCATTCGATTGGCTGCTATTGCACCCATAGAAACGCTCTGTCCAATCAGGAGAAAGCAGCTGGTTAAGGAGTAAATCTGTTCTTTAAAAGACAACTGGGTTGGAGATGTCTGAACTGCTTGAATATGTTTTATTGTAGCGGTCATTTCAAGCATGAGCTGTCTGCGTAATTGCATGGTGGTTTTTAATTGCAAGACTTGCTTTTTGTGGGCTTTGCCATAATAATCTGGACCTTTTGGGCCTCTCTTCAAAGCAACTGGCCACTTTAGCCAACCTTTTCCAATTCAGTTGTCTCCTGGAGTTCAGTTTGGACCCTCTGAAGCTCTGCGTAGAGGACCTATGCTTTCATTTCTACTCCCAGAGATTTAACTTCACCTCCTTAAAGTTTCAGCTGTGCTTCTTTTAAAAGTGAAATCCGGGAGTGTTTTTACAAGGAACTGGGTGGGTAAGAAAGCTACCTTTTTTGTACTACAGTGCTTCCTTAACCCTATTTCTAAGAGTTCATGATTGCAAGCGTTTTATAGATGAGTAATAGGCACATTGTCATTGTACTTCAATCTTTCTTTTTTTTATGAGCAAAGGCCCACTGTGAATTGTCACTGTCAAGGCAGCACAAAGTCCTTTATACGTATTTAACAGAGGTGAAATTTTAATTTATCATTAAGTTAATAGTCGATCAGAGCATCCATGAGCTTACATCATGTTTATGAGTGAACATTGACTGTAATCTTTTTTTCTGTAACATTTGTTAATGAGACGCTTAACTAAATAAAACATTCACTGAAAACTTTTTTCTCATTGTCACTGATTTTTGCTGGTTTTTAAATATATTCTAAATGCATTTACTGTAATGTGCTGTGTTTCCTATAAAACTATTTTTAACCACATTTATTATGAGACCATATTATATTTGTTTGGACGTTTAAATCACTCATTTCGGTCACGTATCTCATTTGTTGCACCGATGAACCAATTAAAATAAAAGTACCTTGGGTGAGTTGCTTAAAATACGCAGAGACATATACTACTGTTCACATTTTACAATTTTTTTATGTCACAAAAGATTAAAATGCCGTTGCTTCTGAAAATCCTGAAAAAAAAAAATGTTAAAACAAAATTAAGTTCCTGTTTTCAACATTGATGTTACTTGAAAAGCAAATCAGAGAATGTGGTTTGTCTGGTAATTAAGAATTTATTTAACAATCATCAATCATTTTTCACAGCCTGTGCAACACATGCATGACAACAAATAATGGAACAAATATGAGAAGTGTTCCTGTGTTTAAGAACAGCCTCTGTTCAAATTTTTGTAATCTGTTAGCTACATCCAAATCTACACATTTTCTTAAGTCTATTATAGCGGATGGAGAAGTGCAAGAGTTACAATTTCTTCATTTTCTCCTTCAGCTGCCAGTATTGTGAAATAAAGTAAAACAGTGTTTAGTTAATGCATTCAGTTTTCCAGTGTTATGAAAGAAGATCAGGGGCGTCACAAACTCTGAAATCTGGACCGCTAGCAGTAGAGGTAGAACCTGACATGGCAGATGTAGCCAGTCGGCTTTACTTACTGAGAAGTAGATTAATACACAGATTTGAGGCAGAAAGTATACTGATGTTACAATCAAGCTGTTCAAAATGTACCGAATAGCGGTCTGTTTGATTTTGTCAGGTCTTGCTGTCGGACTGCCCTTTCCCAATCCAGCAGGCTGTAAAATAATCAACAAACCCAAACAAAAGATGAAACCCACTGGCACTGACACACAAAACGAAGCCATAGTCAGCGGATGGTACATGGTGATCTTCAGATAGACCATGACTATTCCCATGGTGACGACGTGCATCCAAACAAATGTACAGAATATATGTGCATGTAATTGTTTGGTGGACGCTTTTTGGTTCACATACACTACAGGATGAGCCACGGCAACATACAAGTCTAGAACCATGCCGTTGAAGAATAGAGATCCTCCAATCAGACTGCAGCTGTGGAAGGCTGTAATGTATTCCTGTCTGATTTCCGTCACCCCGGCCAGGTTCTGGATGATGCTTAGCAGAACTCGGACGTAATATAATGAATGCGAGCAAGCTAGATGAAGAAAGAAGAATTCACTCTGGGAAGAGGGAGGAGAGTTTCCTGGGCTTGAAGGTGTCCTGCATGTTCTCTGAGATAGGTCCAGAAGCACGTAGAGGGTTATTGGAAGATTGACAATTAGGATTAGGATATCGAGGATCGGGCTGTATGATCCTATGCAGAGCTCATCGTGGGATGAAGTGTTGGAGAAATTCCCATCTATTTTCTGGGAAGATGAGATGTTTGTCATCTCCATTCTTGATCCACGTGGGAGCAGGAGCGTTTGGTGCTTCTTAATGGGGGACAGATTTTTATAGTACTGATGTCTGGCTGTGATTGATGGGTCTGTCATCCATAATCTGTGATATATTTGCATTAAGAAGGTCAAATGGCCATTTGCAAAACCAGCTAATTTCCCACTCAAACCCCCCCCGAACATACACCTGTTTTTGACAAAACGATTTAATGGTGACAAACAAACCCCGCACAACACTTTTGGCTGAGTTCAATTGTGGCCATGCTATCCTATGTTTTGGTTTTGTTAAATTTCAGCCATTATTTACAGGTATAGTTCACCCAAAAATTAAAATGTTGTCATCATTTACTCACCCTTATATCATTCCAAACCAATAAGGCTTTGGTTAATCTTGGAAACGGAAATGAAAGCTGAGAGGTTTCCATCCCTTCTGTGAAAGTCCAGGTAATAACTTTAAAGATCTAAAAGATTTGTGAACTAAATCCATTCGAATCGCACGGTTTAATCCAGGGACCAGTTGCATAAACGTGGCCTTCGTGTTAAGACAGTGTCTTAAGAGCTAGTCTGACCAGCTAGCAGTTAGCCAAGAGTAATGTTTTATTTTTTGTATTAACCTTAGACTAATATAGATTTTTATGGAACTGAATTTAAATAATTGAGTTCAAGAAAAATTTAGATGACAACCTTTAAAGACTAGTCTTAACCTTTTATGCAACCAGCCCTTAATCAATTTATATTATGAACAGATTTAGGCTTTTGTTCTCATATAAACATGCATACATAGAGAGCATCTTACATGGTAAACACAGAAGCTTTTATGACCAATAGAAGGATAGAACCCTCTCATGTTTCATTAAAAATATATTTGTGTTTTGAAGATTAACCAAAGTCATACAAGTTGACTAAACAACAGAATTTTGGGCTGAACTATAACTTTAACTACAATTAGGGGACAAAATACTTGGTTATTATTTACCTACAGCAAGTGAACAGTTTGTGATTATTAATCCTTCATTTTATTAATAAAAACAAACAAACACAAAAGATGAAGAAAAAAAAAACTACAACCACGACCATTCTTGAAACCTGCCTTATTCGTTAAACTAGTTAAAATCATGTTTTTTGTTATACTGATTATTTGGTAATTCCACTACAATGGTTTTTACAAAAAAATATAGGGGCAGTTTCCCGACTGGGTTCCCGATGAGTTTAAGACTAAATGTTAAGAGCTGTCTAAACTGGAAAAGTCTTGCACTGAGATATCTTAAAATACATCATTGTCATTGTTTGGTCTTAAAATGCTCACAGATAAATGCATTTTTATCCTGGCTTAATCTAATCTCTGTCCAGGAAACCGGCCCAAAATGTGTACTATACACTTGGTAAATCTGGGGCTAGTGTGGTTTTACTGCAATTCCTAGATGAGGAAAACACCTGCATGCATCCAGTGTACTCACATATTAGTTAAGAATCTAATGGCTAGCATTCACATCTTTTGAATGATTGACTTCCCGCTTATTGTGTTGCAGATCTGTGACCTGAGCTCTGCTCAAGAACATAGTTCTTGGCATAAAGGGCATGCAAAAAAAAACCCAACAGCATACGGCATTAAAAGGCTTTCTCTGTCCTTTTAGATGACCCTCACCTGTGGCGCTGAGTTCAACATGAAAAATAAGTTGTTTCATACCCTGACAGACCATGTTCATTTCTGTCGATGCAAATTGTAGGAAAACTACCATGACATAGCAAATGAGAGGGAAAATCCACTTTATAGCTGAATTATGTTTAGATTATATGGAAATGTGACTTAACAGGAACAAATGATGGCATATCACATGCAGGATTGGCTATTCTGACATGCGCATTGTTGAAAACCCATTTATCATACATAAAACAGGCATCAGACCTAGTGAGAACTTCATTTGGACAACTTCAAAGACAAATCTTTTCAATATTTAGATTTATATATATATATATATTTAGTTGTATCTTGGCCAGATATTGTTCTGTCATAACAAACCATACATCAATGAATAGTTTATTCATTTAGCTTTTAAAAAATGTACCCTAATGACTTATTTTGTGCTCCAGGGTCACATATACATGTACTAAACCATATACATGTGTATGAAAATAAATGGTGTCATTTGTTTATTGTCTGATACCTATTGAACAACCAGAACTGTACAAAAATGTGGCTTTTAAAAGCCTAGTAGATGTGCTCTTTTATTCTCAAACAAATACTGTGGTCACAAGAGACTGCAACATTTAGTGTTACTGATATGGACATGTCAGCCGTATGTGCAAATGGCTGGTGTCAAATGACCACAATATGGCATTACTTCATAAAAATGGCACGTACAGCATAAGTAAGAGATATCATCAAACCTGCAAATGCGTCTTAGGAGGTTTCCTTTACATCAACATCAGCATATAGACATTTGGTTACCAAATTTGCGATCGAAGCATAGAGTAGCTTTAAAGGATTCCAATGAAGTTCATAACACTAGATACAAGTCAACAGAATGAGATGACTGCATTCATTTCCTTTGTCATATCCTAAAAACATGATGAAATAGAAGTAGAGTCAGATGGGCTTCATCTGTATTGTGATGTAGATGCAGGAGCAACAGATTATCAAAAAAATGCAGGGCTGGGAATCATTGTTAGTTGATTTTGACATGGGAAAAAATATGGGAAGATCTGAACTTGAACTTGAACTTGAGCTTGAAGTTGATTGTGGGTGGATTTGAGCAAACTTACTGACTGAACATGTTTGATGTTTCACTGAAATACTGAAGAGTTATTACATTTTGATTAAATATTATAAGGCAAAAAAGAAAAATGTGCAGAAATGTTTACATCAATATTAATATATAATAATATAAATAATAATGCATTTATAAAATAGTTGAATATTCATTTCATGTTAACTTTAAACAATTCACTAAATGTATTTAGACTCCCATTGGATCAAATGAAGCTCTAAATACATGCCTAAAAGTCCATACAGTTCTAAAAACTATTCCGACTAGTCTGAATCCAATAATATCTGCATTAATCACAAACATAAATAATGAGAAATGACAACAGCATCAATTATATATTTTTAATTACAGTTTTAATATTTATTTCACAATTATACTGACTGCATCAGTGTACTTTAATCTGTGGTGTATTTATATGATTTTTTTTATGCCATTAAAAATTCATGTGTTAGTCCTGGACCGTCAGAGTAGCAGAGCACAGTGCCTCCCCGAGTACATTAGTGGCTTTGCAGGAATACAGGCCTCTGTGGTTCTGAGAGATGCTCTTTAAGGTGAGAGTACAGCTGCCGTCCTCCTCATAGTCCACCTGCGCAGACTCCTCCTGCAGCTCCAGCAGCTCTCCGTCCTTCAGCCACACCACCTCAGGGTCAGGGTAGCCTGAAACATGGAGAGAAGAAGCTGTGATATCAAGAAAGACTCATTATGATGTCTGTGGAGAACATGCATCGGTGCGTCCTGACCTGTGATGAGACAGGAGAGCTGGACGCTGGAGCCCTGCGGGACAGTCAGGTCAGATGGAGTCTTACTGAACTCAGGCTTACTCTGAAGCTTCAGCTCCAGAGACTGCAGTGCCTTCTCTGTCTCTATAACTACAAAGAGCAAGACAAATGTATTATTGATTATACTGTAAAAACATCCATCGCTATATAAAAAAGGTGTTTGACAGCTTTAGTCAGACATGTCACAATCAATTTCGGTCTGCAATACAGTGTTTTACTCTGGTTCCCGATCACTTTGATTCAGATTCTTTTATGTTTGATTTTCTTCTCACCATCCACAGGGCTCAAGCTCGCAGAAGCCTCTGGTTTAGACAATATAGCCATCCTCTTCAGAGCCAGCAAAGCTTTTCCTGTTTTCTAAAAACAAAATCATAAGAATGAAGTTTATGTGCATTCATGAATTTGATTAATGAAGACATGGCTTGAGTCAGTTGTTCAAATGAATTGGTCAAACGTGACTAATCAGTGAAGAACATGGTGAATAAACAAGCAAATGACGCAGACGGTGTTATTTATACAGCCAGGAAGTAAGATTAAATTCTTAGTGCTTGTAAATCAATGTGATTTGGTATGCCAGACCACTTACATACAATGCAGATGGATGTGAGTTGTCCATTTTTATCACCCAGTAATATGTTTTAGTAAGGTAATACTTAAATGCTTGCTCTGTAGTTGTAATTGGATTATATAATGCAGTACAATAGGACAATGTCTGGGAGATGTACAAATAGACTTGCTTTTAATTGCTAAAAAAATACGAAATATCTATAAGAATGCAAAGTAGAAAACTTGGTAAATATGTTTCGTCAAAGTTATGTTGATATTTTAGGGGCTATGTGTTCAATCTGATACAGTAGGCTTCACATGTTAATATAAAAATTAATAATCAAATAAAATAATAACAATAATAAATATACTGTCTTTAATAAGAGCATGCTAGCTGGCCAAAATTCAGGTGTGCCTAATTTTATTTCTCAGGCTGTGGAAAAACGTACTGATATGATTACATTATATTTTAAAAATAAGAAATAGTTCCTTGATCGAATTTTTAAGTACGTGTAAACTAGTTGTACAAATAACAAAAAAACGAGTCTAGTTAAATCAGAGATGACTGCTATGTGCTCTTATTCCCCATCGCATTTCTGAATTACCTTCCACTTCTGCCTAGTCAGGAATTTCTTCATCTTGTCTTTGGAAAGGTTTTTGGCGGAGCTGCTGCTGTTGTCTACACAAGTGTGCACCAACCAGGAATGAGCCAAGCCTTCTTCACACGACATCCTGCGCCTGCAACAAAGTTCAACGCAGAGTTACGAGTCTGTGCGGACACGTTTGTGAGACGTGTGCCCGGAGTAAATGAAAGCACCTGGCATCTTTGCTGAGCAGAGAGCTAATGAAATCCTTTGCCAGGTCGGTGATATCTTCAAAGCTCTCCTCATCAAACTCCCACTGCGCTGCTGTCACAAGAGCCAGAGTCTCTGAGTCACTTTCACCCTGGAACGGAGATTCACCGCTCAACCTTCGACAGAAAATCAGATTCAGATAATGTAATGGCATTTGTCACCACAAGAGGGCAGAAAGCGCTTACGAGACCGGCGGTGTTTGCACTCACAGGATGTAGCAGATGACCCCGATGCTCCACATGTCAGTGGCCAGACAGATGGGCTCGTAGTTGATGACCTCTGGAGCTACAAATTCTGGAGTGCCGTGCATCACCTTCACAGGTGTGTTGGGGTCTGAGAGGTACAACAAACATTCACTGTTAGTTTAGTCTTTATAGCGATTATTAACATTTTGAATTACCTTTAATATTTCTATTTTAAGTTAGAATTTTTATTTTAGTGTAATATTTAGTCATTTTGTCTGTTGTCTTTGCTGTTTTAAATAGCTGCATTATTTAGGTTTAATGGCATTTTCGATCAGTTTTAGTTTCAGCTTTTGCAAATTAGGAAATTGTTATTTTTTTGTTAATTTAAATTATTTAAAAAGCCAGAATTTTTGTTAAGTCCAGGCTTTTCATGAAATATGTATATTGCATTTTATTTTATTTTAACCTTATTTAAATTAACAACAAAAAATATTTTTTATATTGTTATAATATTTGTTATATTGTTAGTTATAATGATAATAATTCAGAGATCCTCTTCAAAATGTTCTGTGTATCAGCATACCATATGAAAAATACCATGGTATTACATATAAAGTCATGGTATTATTGTGCACAAACTTTCACATGTGAAAGCACTTTATTATTGTATTATTTTTATGATTACTATGGTAATGATACATTATGCCACATTAATTGTGTTGTTATATATGTTATTCAATGTTAACAATGTTTATTTCTTTTATTTTTTATAATATTTTATTATACCATGTATGTTGTTGTGTTGAAAACATGGTCAGTAACATTCGTACCCAGTTTGCTAGCGAGTCCGAAGTCAATGATTTTGATCTGAATCCCGGTTCTGTCCACACAGACGATATTCTCAGGCTTGAGGTCCAGGTGGACAATGTTTTGCTGGTGCATGTACTGAATCCCCTCCAGAATCTGACGCATGTAGCCCACGCTGGACACTTCGGTGTGCTCAAAACTATCATCCACAATGCGCTCAAACAGCTCCCCACCGGCAACACTGCACATGCACGCACAGATTAAGCCGTGTAGGTGCCAAATATTATAAGGACACTGTTGAAGTGAATGCATTGAACCGGTTGGTATTTCCGGTAAAACGCCCACATGTAAGATACTCACTATTCCATCACCATGACCATCTCAGCTTTGTTATCATACGCGGCAAGACACTGCACGAGTTTTGGATGGTGTAGGAAATTCATTAGCTCTATTTCTTTCCTCGCAGCCTCTCGCTCCTTTGTCCGACGACCTTTGTAGAACTTCCCAGCACAAACACGGCCCGTCTCTTTATGGGTCATCCGAAACACCTGGCCAAACTTCCCTCTGAGAAAGATTCAGAATTTAGCATGAAATCATGCCCACAAACCCAACATATTGTGATATGATTACTTCTCAACATCCTAACTTCCCATTTATCCAATTCTTGAGAATTAAGTGAATTTGATATTCAACCTTGAACTAGTATTTTCAGGAAAACATTTCTTTTTTCACCTCTGAAAAGTATGAGTTATAGGTTAAGAGTCATTTCCAACTAAATTTACAAAACATGAGCTTCTAACATATCCTATTTCTTCTGGGAATCAGAATCAAGTATATGGGTTGTTTTCACTTGTTAATGTATGCATGCCTGTTTGAACATGTAATCGTGCAAGTTTTGTTATTCTTGACAGGTCCTGTGAGCGTGAGCTATGAGGCCTGCTGGATGTGTGTTTGATAAGGATACTTACACTCCGAGTTTTTCCTGGATGCTATAGTGGTCAGAAAGTTTGTCCGTCGTGTTGATGGTCACAGTCACATACTCCACGGGTTTCTCGTCACAGGGCTCTCCTTTGAAAGACAGCATACTTTCATTTATTGTGGGACCTCAATGCAAAGCCTAACTCTCTTTGACTGCGTACCCTTTGGTAATGACTTTAAACATGTTCTTCCTGTTTCCAATTTGGTTACTGAGCCTTGTTCCCATAAATTGTAGGAAGAGATTAGTTTACAATTACAAGTAAGTAGAGTGCTGCATTAACAAATATAACAAAGAGGAACTGATCTGGTCACCAAAAAATGAAAACTTGCTGAACATCCATTTAACCTCATACTATTCAAGATGTAAGATGAGCTTGTTTCTTCAATGGAAAAGATTTGGAGAAATATAGCATTACATCCCAATGATAAAAAACATTGCAGCAATCCACAGGTAATTGACTTGAGAGATTTTAACTTAATAATTCATAATAATGCTTCCTCCAAGTTCACCCCCCGTTACCTTATTTGTCTTATTCGTTTCTGCTTGTAAACTGTAAACTTGATCTGTGCATATTTCTCTGCTGACTGAGATAAGGTTACTTTTTTATTAGAGGAAGCAATTTTAGAGGACTCGTCATTTAGCCCGTGGCAAATGCTTGAAGTTAGAAACATCTTGATGGATTTGTTTCTTTAAAACATGCCGCCTTTTGCTTTACAAGATATTACTGTTGTCTTCATAGCTGTTTGGACTCTGACGGCACACATTCACTGCAGAGGATCTGTTGGTGAGCAAGTGATACACTGATAAACTTCTCCAAATCTGTTCTGATGAAGAAATACACTGATCTCAACTTGCCTGACCCGAGGGTGAATACATTTTTAGCAAATAGTAATTTTTGGTTGAACCGTTTCTTTAAGTCATCAAAACATTTCAGATATATTTCAAAACATTCTCACCTGGGCTGTCCATCCTGATTGACTCGGACTCTTGGCTGGGTTCGCTGACCCCCACAGTGTTACAGGCCCTGACCCGGAAACAGTATTCTTCTTGAGGCTGGAGTCCTGAGGTCACCCTGAGCGAGGTGCTCTTGCACTGGGCTGTGAGCTCTCTCCACTGGTCAGTCCCACCTGGGCTTTCACAAACCTCCACCACGTATCCCGTCACAGCACTGCCACCATCGTAGGACGGCCCAGACCAGGACAGAACCAGACAGTGAGGGGAGAGCACATATGCCACAGGACAGGAGGCTGGCGGCTGAGGCAGGTCTGGATAAAACACACAAACACACCAATAATCAAATGGTTCTACAGTTTTCTCTAGCTTTTTATTTAATAATTCCAAAAATGTCAGTTGAGTTTACTACTTAGCATTTTAACACTTTAAAATATGTATTTTTGGAGTCATGAATATCAGGAATATCTGTTATATAGGGTTACTCCAGTTATGACTATGTAAATGGAACTTTACTGTACATTTTTATTTTACAAAAACAATGTAGTAATTGAAAACATGCTAATTTATGAAATGTGTATTCATGTCATTGCCTAGCATTTTTGCAATACAAATGAGCATCATGACCCAAATACCAGCTAAAGATTTGCTGACCTTACCAATGACATTCAGGGTTACAGTGTGTTGGGCTGAACTTCTGCGATCTCGTACAAATAACGTGTAACGTCCGGAGTCCTCAGGAAGGGCTTCGGGAATCACCAGAGAACTGCTTTCATTGCAGGACTCGATATGAAACCTGGAGCTTTCCACCACCTTCAGAAAGACACAGCATTATACACAAAAACAGAACGCAACGTGTCTGGGTTGTGTTGTGCTCTTATGTACCTCTTTTTTGTTATAGACCCAGCAAGAAGCTACGTGAGATAGGCCTTTGAACACACACTTCAAACGCGCCGTCTCTCCAACATGCACCTCCAGACGATCTAATGGATCTACAAACTGCAGAGGAGGTGCTGTAAACGCAAAAACACAGGATCATAAACAAGACCTCTTTAATGTCTCTAGACAACAAAAAGATAAGATGGAGAAAAAAGGGAGTTATTTCAATTTATCTTTAAATAATAAAAATGCAAGACAATAGGACAATAAAAACAAATGTATTCAAACCTTTAATTAATTACAATTATTTTTAATATATATTTTTTATATATCAATAAATAATCATCATGTACATGAAAACTATTCTAGTTTACCCCAAAAAACATTCCTTTTTCATTATATGAGATATATATATATATCTCCTTCTCTCATGCAGTACAGCTTTATTAACTCTGGGATCACATTTACATTTATGCATTAGGCAGGTGCTTTTATCCAAAGCAAGTTGCTTTGCATTCAAGATCATTTTTATTTCTTTATCAGTTTTTGCTTTTCCTAGGAATTGATCCCATGACCTTGATATTGTCATCCTGCTCTGTTTGAGCTACAGGAAGGCTGTGGTATATTCTGTGTATGTGATAAATATGAAAACAAACTGAAACTGCAATTATTCAAATCAACACACTGAGCTGCACTTGACCATCTATAGGTCTTTAAACAGACCTATTAATACAGACTGACCACAGATAGCAGTGTGTTTTACATGACTGATCAGATAACTGAAAGAAAACAACCAGCATTCAGTGCCTAAATGCCTTGCCCAATTCCAAACAGAAAATATCATAGTGACGTTATCATTAATGACGTTGGGTGCTTTGATGCTTATAATCTGATAAATTCCTGTTTTCAATGCTTCAGTCTGGTGAGTATGTAAGTTTAGATCTCAGTAAGCTATAAATACACACACAAAGGATACAAATTTTTAACACTATTGGATGTTAAATGTAAGTTTTTTTTTAAAGAATTGTAGGTTTTTCAAAGAATATTTCTTCTGTACAACAAGGATTGCAGTGTTTAAAGGGAATAAAGTCATTCCTAAGATAAACATTAGTCATCAAGACACAAAAGACTGCTTCCTGTTTTACTGTATACAACACTAACAGACTCTGAAGGAGCTAAGATCAACGGAGTAAAACACAGATAGCTCTGAGAAAATGACCCCTTTTTGAAGCAGGTCACAAGTGGTTATACTTTAACTCGCAATTCTAGACAAAATGCATTAAAACCCTGGTGTTATTAGAATATAAAGTAAAGAAGGTTGGTTTGTGGGAGGCTGTGGATAACATGGCCTTCAATAAATGAGAATCACTAGAAACAATCCAAGAAAAGCAACAGAAAGTCTACAATTCAGCTATTAAGTTATAGGATGAAGGACAAGAACAAGTAAATCTTAAGGAGCTAAAAAAAGAGCAAACGTAGAACTGAAAGTACAGGACAGCCATGATGATGGTCTTACCTGTACCTGAGCTGCTCCT
This sequence comes from Enteromius unitaeniatus, assembly GCA_032359435.1. Taxonomy (NCBI): domain Eukaryota; kingdom Metazoa; phylum Chordata; class Actinopteri; order Cypriniformes; family Cyprinidae; genus Enteromius; species Enteromius unitaeniatus. The sequence continues at coordinate 10,247,511 of JAUMHI010000035.1, forward strand.
TCTTTTGACAAGCACCTCTGTAAAAAGACACACAAATATGTAAAGAATCAGCTGTCGGTGTGGGTGCTTTTGTGTTAAAGAGCATGCAAGAGATAACATGAGCTTTGCCTATCATATACAGGAGGAGTCAAATGTTCAAGTGTGCGTCTCTAAAAAAATATTCAACAGATTAAAGAGGAGATGCATAAAACCATAAGTATGTCAATCGGTAAGGTTTCTGTTTGTTCATTTTTATATTTTTGTACAGAGCCTATTCTATAATACATAAACTATGCATAATAATTACAGTATACAGTCTAAAACAGTATTAGCCTATGACACCACATATGGGAGCTGTGATATGTATTAAATGACATATCTACACTTAAATGTATGAGATTACTTCATGGGTAGGGCCATTGTTTGTGACATACCTCTCTTGAGTGTTGGAGAGCTTGTTACAGGACTTCCTGTCTGTAGTGACTGTGGGCCTTTAAAAACACTGATGTCATCTGTAACGCTTTGAGATGAGTTTAAGACCCCGCTTAGCATGGCAGGGGTATGAGAGGAATTAGGATGAGACTGAGATGTGTTGCCAATGTTGTTACGGATCCCAATGATTGTTTCATAGTCTGCGATTAATTCGGTCCATATGGTGTGGTTGCATGAGGAGCAAAGGGGAAGTAAATAATTAGATCAGAGAGAGCGAGAGAATGACATTAGACGAGGTAATTAACATCGATAACTCTTTCAGTTCACACATCTGTATATGAGACAAACAGAAACACCTACATCACAATGTAATTTGAGAGCATACTTGCCTCTCACACACACTGCTGCGCTGCTGGATGTTTTTCCTGCTGTGTTTTCGGCCACACACGTGTAAGCCCCAGCATCCTCTGGGAGACATTCCCTGACTATCAAAGTCACCTCTCCTCCCACTAACGAGGATTTTCCAAACAACACAGGCTCACCTGAAATGGTCGCGGAACAAATGTGAAGAAAGAGTGGCATTAAAAAAAGACAAAATAAAAGTTTTAAAAACTTTAAAATGATATTCAATTGTTTGTAACTGTGCATTTTAATTTTATTTAACAATTTAAATGACTAACTACAGCAGTAGGAAGCTGCATATAAAATTATAACACGAGTCATATATCTACAATGAAGAAAAATCATTCATTGAATTTACAAAATTCTTTTTTGGTAAGTGGTTGCAATCAAGTTATTTTAGGTATTTAAATAAACTAATTTAGTTGACTAACCTTCAACATTTATTTTAAATGTAGATAAAATAAATTGCTTGCAACTGCTTGCCATAACTATTTTTTTTAATGAATTCAGTTACGTTTTTCACTGCATACTCAGACTCAGCAAAATCAATATATAGAACAACTGAACTCACCATTATGAAGCCAGGAAACACTTATTGGCTGGCTCCCTGTGATAGTACCTTTCAGTGTGATGTCATTTCCTTCATCCACTATACAGTCCTCAACGGGCTCAGTGAAAAGCGGTGGATCCAGACCACTAGTATGACTGTGTTTACTACTCACTACCTTGACAGAAGAAAGCAGAATGAGATAAGTCGTATGTATTTATTAGACTACATGTATGCTTTTGAATGGTGAATCATAGTATAGTGGGCACCAAAGTGTTGTTTTTATTTAAAATGAGTCATTATTTTGTTTATTACAAGGTGCTAAATAATCCTATGAATAGATTTTTAAATTATGTACTCAATGAATATGTTTAAAACACCGATTCATCATCATCAATCCTTTATTGGCTACATAAGGAGAAATTTGTGTTAAGCAAATTAAGAGCACAAGACAAATTTGCAAAATAACAAAATAAATAAAGCTTAAATAAATGAGGAATACTTTTACACTATTAGTTGCTTGGGGGCTTGCTTCATTAGGTTTCATTGGGGAGTAAAAATATTCAAAATACTTGGCAATACTTTGTCTAAAATGTAAAAATGTTACTTATTGAACTCTTGCGTAAAGGCAGCATCAAGTGCGGTTGCAGTCCTGAGGGTGATATTGCTTAAATATAATACACTTCTCAGCGGTGTTCTGATCCAGCTGCACATTGGTCTCATGTTCTATGCATTACTAATAATCATGTTATTATGTTAAAACAATTGTAAAATGAGTAATGTTATTTATTTAGTAAATTCATTTAAAACCTTAATATATGGGCATGGTCTTAATACCTTTTAAATCTTATGATGATGATGATGATTATTTTTGCAATGGCAAATAACATTCATATGGACTTGTGAATCATAGACTTGTATAGTGTTTAACAATACGTTCACACAGGAAGAAACAAGGCTCATATAAATGAAGAAATGTGTTTGTAAAGAGCAGCTGTATGTTTGAACATCCTCGCTATCACACCTTCTGTCTGGAAACAGAAGCACCATGTACAAATTACTAAAAGCAACAAATTAAAGTGAATTGTAACTCAAAAAAAGTGACTGAAATTAGACAGCAGGCTTGAGAATGATCTGATACTCTAACAAACCTGTTTCTGTTTTAAATACGGCCACTTACCTTTCATTCAGGGCTGTGGGCGGAGCCTTGTACAGTTGCCCTCCCTTAAGCATTTGCGCTTAGTAACTTTAAAATGCCACAGGCCTCTTTTGTATTTTGTATTTGTGATACTGCCTCATGTACACATAATTGATGTGGTCTCCTTAATCTCATTCAGCTAAGAGACACATGACATGTCATTCCAGTCCTCTTTGCTATATTAACATCTCTGGACCAAACACTTTTGTTCTCACTGACCTGGTAGATCACATGACCTGCTGTCTTTTCCCCTGGCCTAATGTAGCCATGCAATCCTTGTTTGTTCATGCAAACAAGTTTTTTTTGTTTTTTTTTTCCTCTGGTTGTTCTGGCAACTCACTGCATTGTAAAAAATAAAATGGTGACTGCAGTCCTATGAAGAACAAACTGAAATGTTGACGTTTTAGTGTTTGTACTTCAGCTGTCTTGTATCAGTTGATAAGATCTAAGAAATGAAAGGAAGGAACTGCAGTGTTGTAATTGTAGAGTAGAGCACTGCCATCGAACATACATGTCCACCACAAACCAGTGCAGAAAACAAAACAAAATCCTGCTGTTCAAATTAGCAAGGAAGGAATTTCCTGCCAATAGTGACCTCTTGCATGGTCAGTAATTTGCATCCTGAGACAGATAAGATACAGTGGGGTTCCAAAGTCTCAGACCACTTTAAAAATGTGTGATGTTTTTCCCATTTAAACTTGAAAGTGCACAGAAACGTTGGTTTTACGAAGTAAATGTAAAATGAAGAAAAAAAAATGCTTAACCTAAATGTGCTTCAAGTTACAGCAACATACATTTGTATGGGCACCTTAGAAAACCTTCAAGGAGACTGCAAGTTTAATAACTTTAAATTCAAATTAAAGTTACATAAAAATGATCTACGTTCTAATTACCTTCTGTGTTTTTCTAAACATTCTACTCTAACCTTAAAGTAATAAAAGACAACGTAAAATCATAAAACCTTTTTTTATTATTATTATTCCTCTCAACAACTTCTGAAACTTCTGCAGTCACAATAATATTTGTGGTTAATGAATTCCCTATTTCTGTCTTACACCAGCTTGTCATTTCTACAGCAGATATATCTACATATCTACATACCAGAGACAAAATATTATAGTTTATATGAGATGCTTTTAAATATTGTTTTGCACAACTGCACAATTAAATGAAAAAGGTTGACAATCCCTGGATTAGATCAAGTTCAAATAGATATGTAAGGTTTCAAAAAATAAAAATTGATGCATTTTTGCCCCTAAAATATCAGATATCAGCCTGACAGTAAAAGACAAATCCATTCAGGCATATTATTTGGTGTAAACAAACCACAGGGAAGTCAAACATGAAAATGTTCAGGTTTTTTCTCGTCTAAATCTGACTGAATGCAGTTGTACAGTGAACTCCTCCACCACTTGATTATTTTCCAAATGCATTGAAAGTGAAAACAAAGTGCCTGTCATTCTCTGATGTCTGCTGCACGAACACTGATTATTAACCATGACAGCTCTTGAGAGGGTTTATTTCAAGAACAATGCTTTCTGCAAAGATCACCGCAAGTACAGACCATGTTAACCTCAACATGTTTTTTCAGACAAGAATCCAACCATATACAAACACAAATAGGCTTTCTCAAGTATGCAAATACTGACAGACACACTCACTCACAAACACCTGTGTTTAGCTGCAAGAAATGATGTCCAAACTTGCCTGCGTTGGAAGTCTCTTCAGGCTTCTTGACGGCTGTGGTGATTGTGGGGATCTGTGCGGTTTGGGACACTTGTCCGTTGGCCCCCCTTGACTGGGAGCTTGACAGTTGTATCCTGAATGTGGACACATAACGTGTCTTCCCATCAGCAATACTCATTTCTCCTATGGGTACATACCAGTTTCATAAAATCCAAGTCATTTCCCAGCGTTCTTATCAGGTGGCTAGTATTTTCCTGTGCCTCTTGAGTCTCTGCTATGCACACATGTCCTCTGTCCTGAGCTGTTCTGTGCGTCTCTTTAGTTTCTGGCTCCTCCCCGTTACTGAAGCCTGATTCAGTCGTCTGCAGATCACTATCCGCTTGCTGGGTTCGACTCAGCGCCTTGTCACAAACCCCACCCGCAACTATCACAACGTTTCACCATCTTTAACACGGTTTCTTTTCACACGTACTGTGACTGTTGTAAAAGAGAAAGAGAAGCTGATAAAAGAGAGCCGGCGTGTGCTATGTTTACTAGTACTTTTGAAAAGTAAACGAGTGTGTGTCATGTCAGTGATGTTTATTTGAATGTTTTTGTGAAAAGGGGGACAAAGATACACAAGTAACATATTAGAAACTGAATCAAAGGTTAAAGGCATTCCCCATTCCTTTTCCCTCTGTAATTGCTGTCACGTTATCAGTTGAACTTTGGTTTTCTGTTTGTTTACAATAAAAGAAATAAAAATCTCACTGGTCTCACTGAGTCCGCAAGTTTAAGTACATTTAAAGATGAAAAAGTTTTTTGCCAGACATTTCTTAGGCTCACCAAGAATGCATTGATTTAATTAAAAATACCATAAAAATTGTAAAACTTTTAAATAATTGTTTTCTATTTTGACATATTTACAAATGTATTTTTTTCCTGTGATGGCAAAGCTGAATTTTCAGCAGTGTGGAATACTCCTTCAGGAATCATTGTAATATACTGATTTGCTGTTAAAAACAGTTGTGCTGCGTAATATTTTTGAAGAAACCATGATACGTTTTTGAAAGGAAAGTTCAAAAGAACTTAATTTATTTGAAATAAAAATATTTAAAATATATATAAATATATGTCTTTACTGTCACTTGATAAATTAATTGCTTAAGAGAAAATACTTTTGAACAGTTCTGTGGTTATTTGACTGCTCTGGAGGTAGTATCGTTTATGCATGTCATCTATCATGACAACTCTGAAGATTTTAGCATGGTAATGGATATGAAAATGATTTGGTCTTAGAGAAATAGATCTGCTATATACTGCTGCTGTTGGTTATTGCTGCTGCAGAGCACGTACAGACCTGCTGCACAAATAGAATATATAATAATTTTTATCAGATCTATGCAGGTGGAGCTGGGGAGGTGGAGGGCTTCAGAGGAACCTCGGTGAGCTTCTCTAGTGTATGCTAACTAGTAGGAGTGTAACGATTTGCATATTGTGTATTGTATGGTCATTTGCCAAATCAAGGTGATCATCTTTATTCCCTTCTTAGTGGAGTCATTATTTAGTAGTTTGGAATGCACTTGTCAAAGGGAGCTGACAGTTGTCGATGTGAAGCAGCCATTAGGCCAGAGAATCAAAAGATCCTAAGCAGTGACGTGCCAGCATTTGAACTGTATGCACACCAAATATTTTTAAGGAGTGCAATGAACAAAAATCAGTGTGAAAATCAGATAGGTAAACTCCTGTTCTCATCTTTGTGTGTGTGCAGTGATGTGTGTAATGGGAGCTGTTTGCTTTGGACATTGAAACCCAAACATCCCACTGAAGTCCTTGAACGTGTGAACAGACTCAAACTCGTTTGGAATCAATAATACTGAACACCAGTTGAACTGCATGTGTAGCTGAGACTAAAGCACATACATGTTTGCTGAAAGCTAGTGGAAGTCCCCTGTTTTTGCTTTTTTAGGTAGCGAGTGAAGTGATCCGTTAACTGTTTGAGGAGGTAGTGCACAATCAAGCCATCAAAGGTCTGTTAATGTTCTTATGGCTGGAATGTATACAGGAAGATCCTGGAAAACACTCCATGAATAACGAAACAAAAAACAAAGCATCTGACAAATAAATATTTGACCCCTAAGTCAAACATGGAGGATTTCCTTTACGTTCAAAATGTAGTAAAGTGACAGCACTTTCTGCTTCAAAAGTAAATGGAAGTACAATTATTTGGAATTAATTAATTTGATAATAATAATTATTATTACTTTTATCATTATTTATACAACTAATACTACTATTTCCAATTACAATACTTATCTGGAAACATGGAAGCAATTTTAGTGATTTTTTATTTTTGGCCCAGAAATCACTATTGAGTGTTTTGTGAAATAAAGTGGGCTTCAGTTGTTGCCATAAACAATGGATTTAACAGTGTCAAAACCTTTTACCCTTTCTGTTTCTCTGAATTTAAAAAAGACTTCTGCACACTCTAGTGGAAAGAATGAGCAGTGTCTGGCATGTCTGACTGTGTGCTCTGACAGACCTGAGTGAATGAAAGTTGAAGTAACTCTGATGTGGTTGTTCAGTGATCTGACACACACCTGTGCGCTCCCATATTGTCATGAGCATCATTGTCTCTCCCATTGCTTTTATTGACTTTCTGGGTGTATATGGGCTGAAAACCGGTTCAAGCTTGGATAGAGAGGTATAGACAGTGTAAATAAATAAGGATGAATGAAACAAATATATCAGGATCCATCCATGACCGAACAACACAACACTTTTAATGATTAATGACTCTGAAGGCCATATGAAAATGGTGACGTGCCATGCAGTCATTGTATCGAAGCAGATCTGTGTAGAACTCGTCAGTGATTTATTGTGGTTTGTGCATTTAGTTATATTTTCATGTGTTTTCTCACACTCTGGCTAATATACAAAGTGCTGTAATTCTCCACAGCTGTCAGCATGCGCTGAAAATGCTGCTTTTGAAGTTTCTCTTATTTCCTCAGAGTTTCAACACTTCAGTGACATATTCAACACAAAGCAATGTTGTATATTTACTTGTACTGTTTCCTGTGGTGTACGGAATCCAGTACACAAAGATTTCCTGTTTGATCATTTTGATGTTGCTTTGATTTTCTTAAAATGGGTGGTTAAGACATGAAACAGTTCTGGAAAATTAACATGCTCTAATAAACTCTATACAAGACTATTTCAAACAGAATTTATTTAAATGGGGGGCAGTCCTGGCCTAATGGATAGGGAGTAGGTTCGATAAGTTGCGGGTTCGAGTCCCATGTCCGGCAGGGATTGTGGATGGGGTTATTGAATTCCCAGCACTCTCTCCACCTTCAATACCACGACTGAGGGGAGACCCTTGAGCAAGGCACCGCTCCCCCAACTGCTCCCTGGTTGCTGTGGTAATGGCTGCCCACTGCTCCGGGTGTGTGTTCATGGTTTGTGTGTGTGTGTGGTTGATCACTTCTCACTTCTGTGTGTGTGTGTTTGTGCATGTTGGATGGGTTAAATGCAGAGCACAAATTCCAAGTTTGGGTCACCATACCTGGCCACAAGTCACTTCACTTAAATAGCATGATATTTTTATAGCTATTTTGAGGACTTATTATATTTTTAAGAAAAATCTAAAAGATTGGAGTTTTGGCAATTGGCAAAACCATTAAACTAATAAAGGGAAAACTCAAATAATCAAATGTATTTATTTATTTATTTTTATTAATAGCAAATGTTAAATAACTTGCTGAGACATAATAAGGTTTGCAGTATTATTTTAGTAATTATTTAGTTTTATTTTAATAATAAAATATATATTTTAATAATTTAAATTCGGTTAAGGAATCTCTTCATGTGCTTTTGTCATTAAGTGTTCTTTTTATATTACCTTTTAGCTTTAATGTGTTTCAGTTTTTACAATTAATTTAGGTGCCGAGGCAAATTTTCTAATGTCATTAAATTATTATTAAGCCTTTTGTTTTATGTTTATATTTTACATTTTATTTCAGCTTTATTTAATTGAACAAACATTTTTTAATAGTTTCGGTTGAAGTTTGAGTTAAAAATCATAGCTGTTTTTGGGTCCGGTGCCTCTTTAGACTTAAGAACGTGACAGAGATTGTAACAGTGGCCAGCAGATGGCAGTGTTTCTATGTTAACTCTACTGTACAGTACAGTAAGCAAAAGCTTCATATCATTTTAAATGTTTGCTACAGTTGTTTCATGGATGTCTTCAGGCGGTTGCATGGGTTCTTTCCCCCCCGTGCTTACTTCCTGTTACACAAACATGCTTTTTCTTTATCTTTCTCTCTCTTCTACTTGTAACTTCTTGTCTTTGAGTTCACGCTTTTCCTCAAGCTAAAGGATGAGCTCTCATTTAATCAAGATGTCTGACTGAACTAGTTTTCAGAGATCTGAGAGTAGAGACTCATACTGTAATGCTGTGTGTGTGAGACTAACTTTTACCTCCAATCTGGGGCCTCTTTCTGGGCAGGTCCCAGATGGAAGTGATTACTCTGGGAGGGAGAAATTACAGAGCAAATGTACAGCCCATCAACTTTACACACACACATACACACAGACATACAGACGACAAAGGCAAAAGCGGTAAAACTCCCCCTCACTCTCTTTCTCTGAGTCGAACTCGCACATGGCTCTCGCTGCCGTCATTTTGCCTCCAGCGGTACATTTCCGCTCGGCTCTCTGTTGGGACAACGCCATGCTAGCCACCTTGTCTCTCTTCCTATGCTCTCAGAGAGCATGTGTGGGTGGGAATGGGATTGTAAATTCCTAAGGATGAGCCATTCTAAAGGCCTCTATTAAAGCCCTGACGCAAAGCGACTCGCCTGTCAGGAGCCAGGGCCGTAACTCATTACCTGAGGAGAGGGTGATAGGACTCACATTTCAGCTCCACCCTGAGCCCAAACCTCCGCCCCGGCCCCTGGGTCAGCCCGCGCCAGGCTACAGGACGCATATCCACAATGCAACACAGTCACGGAGAAGATTTCATACAAATACAGGGACTTCACACCAAACTGCCATCCAGCTTTCACAGCTAACTATCACTGTTTGTGCGAAAGTGCATGATCACCACAACTTGACCAATGAAACAACAAACATTTCTAGAGGCACCTTCCAGAAAACGGAATTTGTGCATATTAGCATGCTAACATGTAAAGCTATATTAAATTCTCTATGAATGAAGCGATAGTTCATTCATATGGAAATTCTGTCATCGTTTATTTATCCTCATCCTCATTCCAAACCTGTATGACTTGCCTTCTTCTGCAGAACACAAAAGAAGATTATTTAATGAATGTTTTGACTGTTGTTTGTTTTGTTTTTGTTTTTTGCAAAACCGCATTGGCCCTTTTGACTATAATTGTACAGACAAATAGAACAATGAGACATTTATAATGATGACCTCTTTTGGGATTTGCAGAAGAAAGAAGTCATGCAGGTTTGGAATGACATGAGGGTGAGTGTATGATGTCATTTTTGGATGGACTAACTCTTTAACTTTATTTTTGTCTTTCATTTCTATTGTTAGATTAATGGTGACCCTGTACCACAAAACCAGTGTTAAGTCGCTGGGATGTATTTGTAATAATAGCCAAAAATACACTGTATGGGTCAAAATTATAGATTTTTCTTTTTTGCCAAAAATCCTTAGGATAGATCATGTTCCAGGTATTTAGTCGGAAGGTATTTAGTCAATTTCTTACTAAAAATATATAAAAAAACGAATTTTTGATTAGTAATATGCATTGATAAGATCTTCATTTGGACAACTTTAAAAGTGATTTTCTCAGCATTTAGGTTTTTCTGTTCCCTCAGATTCCAGATTTTCATATAGCTTATCTCGGTCAAATATTGTCCTATCCATCCAAATCATACATCAATGGGAAGCTTATTTATTTTTTCTGGTCATGTATAAATCTTAATTTCGGAAAATTAACACTTATGACTGGTTTTGTTGTCCAGGGTCACAATGCGTTGTGCAAAACCAACATAAAATTAATCACTTAAAATGTTTCTGTCAGTTCTAAAACAAATTCTAAAACTATGACTTTTTGATCATACTTTTAAAAAAATTAAGGCATCAACTGAACTGAAGTTTTCCAGTTAAAATAGATGATTTTCATTTGTGTAGATTTACTTGAGTTCTGAAGTTGAAATGGGATGCAATAATAAACACAGTCATGCCATTTTTGTGACCAACGGTCATTTCTACACAATTGTCATCCGGGACGGAATCATCCGCTGTAATCTCTCAATCTCTGTTCCGGTCCATATCAATTTGTTGCCAGTGCTGATCTTTAGCTCCCAAACATGCAAGCTCACACAGAAGGCCATCATTATCCTCTCTGGGTGTCCTGCTCTGTAAATAGCCATCACACACAGGCACACAGTCATAACACAGCTGTCGTCACTTTTCTGAACAGCAGCTGGTAGCAGAAGTTGTTGTTGCCACAAACACACACACACACACACACACACACACACACACACACTTCTCAATTCTTCCCTTTGGCAAATCCACCCACACACCCAGGCTTACTCTAAGAAAAAGACAAATATGCATGCATAGATGCAAGCTAGCACACATGCACTAGACACATACAGATATCATTTCTAGGATTTATCAAAACCGGAAATAACTGGAATTCATACTTATAAGTATGTTAGGATTATATATATATATATATGTTATATGGAAATAGTTTCTTTGATGATAGTTCAAATAACAGCATTAATTTGAAAAATAAATATTTTTGAAACAATAATGTTATCTTTACTGTCGCTATTAATCTGTTTAATGCATTATTGATGTAAAAAAGTAGCAACTTCTTTTAAAACATCTTTCTTTTCCTTTTTTTTTTTAAGACTTCCCCACCCCAAAAGAAGACGTGGTCACACTGAAATACTGAACAGTGATGTCAGTCTCTCTGTGTCACAGACGCCCCAACAGCTCTATTTCTACACAGGAAGTAATTCTCACAGAGGAAGGTGAAAACAGGAAAACAAACTTCTTCCTGTTTGTGGAAAGATAGTGGGATGCTGATAGAAGATCAGTAAAGTGGTCATTGGCTGGGAAACACTACCGGACTTCCATCACATGCCTTCACACACTGACATATTTAAAGAAATAAAGATTCTTGAACAGACAACATAGTTTTTTTAAAAAATGTCTTTTAAAATCTAAGCTTCCTGTGTGTCTATGCGTGTGATATAATCAGTAGGTGATCTGATGGTTAGCATTCCTCTGCCCACTATTTAGCCTGTCCCTTCATGTCCCAGTGGAGGAGATAAAGGCTATTTATTCAACAAGCTTAAAAAAAGAGTGAATGCACACATCAGAAGATCTAAACCCAACATCGTTTTTTTCTCTCTAATAAGCTGATAAATGATAGTTTTGTCTAGCTTCTCTTTTGTTATGTCTGCTCTCACATTTAGCGTGCATTGTAGGATAACATGTTTAAAAATATCTACATTCTCAAACCTGTTAGAGTTCTGAGAAAAAGCTTTGATCCGGGTGTGTTTTTTTTTTACAGAAGCTGTGAGTAAAGACAGTGGATGTCTGGGAAGAGTGAAGATCAGTATTAACACTGAGCTAAAGCTTCTTCTTTGGCAAACCATCAACATTTGTAACACATGCCACACATGCGCATGCACTTGATAAAGAACACAAATTAAAAACATCACTATGATGAGAATTCAAGTCCATGTCTTTTTTTGCTTTGATGTCATTATATAGATACTCCATAAGTTTTAGATATGCCTATACAATTGGAAAGTTAATAAAAACATTTACTAATACACTGTTACAATCAAAAGTGTTTGGTAATGTTATTTAATGGACATGAGCTAACATGAACTAACTTGTATAAATATGTATAAAGGTAATGGCATTTATTAATCCATTATTAAATTTAAAGTTGTTTCTGATAATATTTTATGGACACGAGCTCACATGAAGAATGAACGGTTGTATTTCTATCAACAACAAAGCGCTGATGTTTTCATTATTTGCCTGTTATATGTTCTATACGTTCTGTTCAAAAGTGTTCTGTTCTCCACAAGATTTTGCTTCTTGTTTATCCTGGACAAAATATACAGTGGGAAAAGAGCTCATTCCAGTATTGCTGAACTTTCCACATTATTATCTCAGCCGATCGCACAAACCCATCATGGAAAGCACACTTTACCCAGCCCTATCCAACTTTTTATTGCTCCATTGTTTCTTTGTTGCATTTGCGCCTTCCTTCTTTGGTTGGAAAGGCAAACAGTGATTGTCATCAAGTTGAACCATACTCAAAAATCAAGCCCCTAGGCTAGTCAACCCTCGCACACACACACACACACACACACAGGATATAAGTTGTCTCTGAGCCAGCCAAACTCATAGAGTGCAGCTCTATACTTGGCCACTGGCTCACTACATTCCCTACTTTCATCTGAGCAAGAGAGAGAATTGGGAGTGGATTGCAATTTGAAGGAAGCTAAGAATATAGTAATACGAATCAAAAAGACACACAGGGATTCATTATTTTCTATCCACACCAACACATTACCATTAATATCATCTGTGTCCAATGTCATAAGACACACTTTTATCACCTGTAACTAATCTGGTACATGTGCTCTAGCTAACCTACACCTCTCTCGTCTCCCCTGAGGGATCAAGGCATCTGCCACAAGAAGAATGAAAGTGATGACAGAGTCTGCAGGAGTATCTTTAGAGAGACATGAATACCTTCTGCACAGATTTGAAAGCACGGTTGAGCTGTCAACAGTATAACAACTATCTCAGAGATTTTCTGAGAAGTCAGCAAAAAAAAAATTTAATGTATGATTTAGAAGAGGCTAAAAGTTTTATCGAGGTGAGTGTTCAGCATTGCATGTTCTTACTCATAGAGACTTGATGAAAGATATATATGTATAATTAATGCTGATTATCAATTTTTTTTAAAGAGCATTAATATAACATCTTGCATTTGTTTTATTTATTGGCAAGCTGTGATTGTCCCTCTTATGAAAAATGCTAGAGTTTGAAACAGTAAAAAGAAGTTAACCTGCAAAAAAGGTAACATCTAAATTAATCAAATTATAGAAATATTTAGCATCACTAAATCAACCTAAATCCATAAAAAAAAGGTTAGATAAAATTGGCTATTTAAGAGGTCAGTTCACCCCTGAATTTAAATCCTGTCATCATTTACTCCCTCAAGTTGGTTGAACCCTGTATAAGTTGTCAGAAGAAGAGTATAACATGGTCTCCACTGACAGTATATCATGGATGTCAATGTGAACCATCAAATGTTTGGTTATCCATATTCTCCAAATGATCTTCTTTTGTGCTCAAAAGAATAAAGAAACTCACACAGCTTTGGAATAAACTGAGGGTGAATAAATGAACAACATTTACATTTTTGGGTACCTATTAAGACAACAACTACATGTTACTTTTTAAAATGCAGTGGGCTAAGAAATATAAACTTATTTAAAATATTTATTTTTCACCATATAAATTAAGTTAAAGCAATCAATAAGTACACAAATTGTTTCCTATCTTGAATATTTTTACTAGTTTAAAAAAAAAGAAGAAAAAAAGGAGATTTTAGAGTTGATCTACTTTCATTTCCCTTCATCTGTGTCATGACATCATCTCCAGGGGAGTTGAATTACTAGTCTATATCTTTCGGGGGATTCCAGCGTTGCGAGTGTGTGTGCACTATATGACTACATGTTTGGAGAGATTATTCTGAAGGAGAGGACGTATCATTTTACTGTTAACACTCATAAACACACATACCTACACACAACATTTTCCATTAACACACAGGTTTCTAGTTCTCCATCATACTATTTGAGGTATCTGTGTCCTCCATCAGCTCGGCTAGCAGGAATATGTGTGTGAATTTAACAGATGTAATGGAGAGCGTGTATGTGCAGAGCAGCGGTTCTCAGCTGGTGGGCTGTGACTAAACATGGTTTATGCTGACTACATTGTGTTTTGTGCGGTGAATTGTTAGCCGCATTTCAGGGGTGATATAAATAAATGTTAAAGATTTTTGTTATTCTTACACATCAAACAACGTAGGTTTGGTTCATTGGATTTTCGGGCTTAAGCACTCAGCTGATGCAATTTACTTATACTTAGCTGCTTTAGTAAGCAAGCATCTGCAGAGAACATGACTATAAAGCTCAATGAGAAACTGCATTTAATACTGTTTGAAACAGCATTTTTTTTCTCTTTGAAAATACATACTTCTATTCAGTTCTGATGTATTAAATATGATTTAGATTGGAAATAAATGCTGTTCTTTTTGAACGTATTGAATCAGAAAAAAATGTCATGCTTACATAAAAATATTAAGCAACATTACTATTATAAGAAATGTTTTTGAGCATGAAATTAGCATATTTTTTTCTTAAGGATCATGTGACATTGAACTAAGACTGAACTGAGGGGCTGCTGGCAATTTAGCTTTGCCATCACAGGAATACATTTTCAAATATTTGATCAATTATAATACTCAGCATAAACCATGTTTAGTCACAGCCCACCAGCCACCTCTCTAATAAACATGAAAAATTTTAGCAAAATTTTTTAGATGCGCTTTCCACAATACATTGAATTAAATGTTAAACACAGAATCTTAGCTCGTTGACATTTTTATGTATAAATTCTAGGGTATACAAAGTGGTGAAAATCAAAACAGGGTATGAAGTACACACAAGGAAAGGGGTGCATGTTAAATAAGCAAGATTTGGCATAAAGGGAAAAGGCAAACATTGTATGAGGAGTAGAGCATGAAATTGGCTGCCCAGGGGCATGCATTAGATTAGAAACCTGAGCTCACAAACATACACTCACAGGCCAAAGCAAGGAAGACATGAAAATCAATCAGCCGTACATGGATTCAGACAAAGTTACATTACAAAAAAATTACTTTTTGCACTGATCACGAACAGACTTCTCCACCATTTTAGTAAAGCATGCTGGTTTGTGACGAGCACGCATACACACACACACACAATCATTTCATCATGTGCTTTCCATTTTTTCCCTGCATGCCTCAGCTCTCAGGACCATGCGAGAACCATTTGCTCCTCAACGGCTGACTGTTTCACACTACAATCAAAAGAAAAAAAAATGCAGCACACTCTCTCTCTGACTCACGTACAACCCAACTCTGAGCTTAGCATAGCGTTTGTGGAAAAAGAGTCTTAAGATCTGCTAGAAACAAAGAATGGTCAATTACAGACATATGGATATGAATTAATCCTAAACAATTCATCCAAAATTCTGTCAGAATTACTCTCCCCCATGTTTTTCCCACTTTTAATCTGTGGAACACACATACAAAAATAGAGATTTTGAAGAAATATTTTTAGCCGCTTAAAAACAACCTTTTATTTTCCACTGCAGTGGCTTAAAGGACAAAAATGTTTTTCTAAAAAAAATATTCTTCATCTTTCTTCACCACAAGAAAAAGGTCATGTTTGAAACAACATGAGGGTAAGCAAATGTTCATTTTTAGGCGAATTGCTCCTTTAATTCCACATCTTCTGAACTAAATAAAGTTTAAAGAGAATAGGAGTATTATTTACAACAACTTTAATTAGAAACAGAGCAAACATGAGTACAGAAGATATGAAAGAGAGAAATTCTAGATACTACAGCGCACCAAATTGTGAAGCAAAAACGTAGACTTGTTTAAATACAAATATATAATAATGTTCAAATACAGATTTTTACAAATATTATGTACAATGTTTTAATTACATTTAGCACAACTGCCTGCTGCCGTATATTAGATAGCAAGCTTTCCAGCTCTCCTTCCCCCATGGCTCTCATTGCTCTGTCGTTTGTTGAATTCCCAGCTGGTATCTCACTTTCCAAGTTGAGTTTTTATGGCCAGCAGCTTATGAGAAAAAACAGGGGGGCAACAGAATGGGGGAGGAAAACATTTCTGCACTTGGTATCAAATTGGCCATTTTTGTTTGAGGAAGTCAAGTGGTTTACGTCCCATTTCTCTTTCCACTTGAAAGTCTCTGCCAGTAAAAATAAGTGTAACCGCTTTTTCGAAATACTGACAACCAAAGGCACTTTAGTATGTTCTAAAATCATTATTGCATGATAATGTGGACCCCGGTGCCCTGTTTCAGACGGTGGTCTCCCCTTGGCCGCTACTGGTCAAACGCGTGTAGAACTTCCTCCAAGAGTGCAGCGTCTTCCCCGACCAGATCCAGAATCCTGAAGTGATCCCTACAATGAGAGTCATGAGGTACTTGATCATGAAGACGGTGAAGTCGGGGGTCATGTGAGGAGCGGGCTGCATGGGGCAGGGGATGGCCAGGCTCTTACAGTTCGTACTGATCCAGCTCTTCTCCCAGTGCTGCCTGAAGGCCTGCTCATAAAAAAAGCAAGCGATGACGATGGTGGCCGGGACGGTGTAGAGAACCGAAAACACACCGATGCGGACCATCAAGCGCTCCAGCTTCTCGGTCTTGGTGCCGTCGTGCTTCATGATGGTGCGGATGCGAAACAGGGACACGAAGCCTGCAAGCAGGAACGAGGTACCAATGAAGAGGTAGATAAAGAGAGGGGCCAACACAAAGCCCCTCAAGGGGTCCAGATTGTTCAGGCCCACAAAGCAGACACCACTTAACACGTCTCCATCGATTTGCCCCATGGCCAGGATGCTAATAGTCTTTACAGCCGGAACGGCCCAGGCAGCCAGGTGAAAGTACTGGGAATTGGCTTCAATAGCCTCATGGCCCCATTTCATACCAGCCGCCAGGAACCAAGTGAGAGACAGGATGACCCACCAAATCGAAGACGCCATACTGAAGAAATACAACATCATGAACAGAATCGTGCACCCTTCTTTCTTTGTACCTTGCACAATGGTTTTATAGCTGTCGGGAAAAAAGCTCTCGTTGCACACTACTTTGTCCCCGAGAAAGTAACCAGCGATATATGCAATGGAAACCATGGTATAGCAGCCGGACAAGAAAATAATCGGACGCTCTGGGTATTTGAAACGCTGCATGTCCACTAAATATGTGGTTACGGTGAATAACGTGGATGCACAGCAGAGAGAGGACCAGATGAGGATCCAGATCCGGGCAAACTCAATCTCCTGGTCCGTGAAGAACATATAAGTTCCATGTGTTCTGGAGGATTCGCATGGAGCGCCGCAGTCCAGCTCACCCAGGAACTTATAACTGAGGTAGGAAGGCACTTTGAGCACTGATGGGCAGCGGAAGGGCTTGTCCGGCGAGGAGTACAGCTGAACGCCGGGCGTTCCTGGAACGGGCATGTGAACGGGCGACACTGTAGCCACAGAGTCGTTCTGGCCCACACAGATGTGACCGTCTCCCAGCACTGGGAAGTGTTCACATCTCAGACGCTCTGGCCACTGGAAGCCAAACTTGTTCATGAGGGCCTCGCAGCCGTGCTTCGCCCTCTCGCAAATGGAGCGGCACGGCGGGATGGCTTTCTCCAGGACCGTGCACACCGGCGCATACATGGAGCACAGGAAGAACTTGAGTTCAGGAGAGCACTGTACCTTGACCAGCGGGTAAAACTGGTGGACCTCCAGCCCTGCATCCTCTTGGTTGTAGTGCCCGACCAGATTTGGCATTATGGTTTGGTTGTAAGCGATATCCGTGCACAGGGGAATGGTTATGGGCTGACAGAAGCCGTGGTCGGGAACAGCTATCCCACTGTCTCCGTGATACTGTCCAGACGCCACGAAACAGCAGGGCAACATCAGTGCCAAAAGCAGACACGAACTTCCACTCGCCTGCATTGTCCCGGAAAGTTGCGCCTAACTTTCACTGAACACAACGGGAGTCCGCAAACTACGCTTTTGGCGACATGCTATCTGCTAATCGATAACAAAAAGTCTCGCGAACTTGAGTAAATCGCATACTTTGTGAGCAATATCTGTTGCGCGCAGGAGCGACTGCGTCACTTTTCCCCCTTTGTCCGTCAGACTGTTTCAAGCTCCCCCTGGGCTGCCTCTCGCTGACTTTGAAGGGAGCATAAGAAGGAGGAGGGGTTTCGGGGGTCTTGAAACAGATTTCTCTCCCCTAAGCCCCCATCACAAGGTCTTCAGACCAATTGAATCGTTGAAGACCCATATCAACACCATATGCCATTAGTCATCTGAAAACATAGAGCACTTGAAAAAAAAAACTTTTTATTCGAAAGAGAAGTTGTAGTGTGAAAGAGCGAGGGAACCTGACTTTGCAAATTCTGTTTTATGAAAAACAAAACAAACACGTCTCATACAAAATAACACTATCTATCTATCTATCTATCTATCTATCTATCTATCTATCTATCTATCTATCTATCTATC
>JAUMHI010000035.1:10266226-10296596 GCA_032359435.1 Enteromius unitaeniatus
CTCATACAAAATAACACTATCTATCTATCTATCTATCTATCTATCTATCTATCTATCTATCTATCTATCTATCTATCGATGAGATGGTGGGGACATCTTGTGGCTATAGGTTGCTAGTAACATTTATCCTTTATAATCTTTCTTTTACGTTTTAAATTAAAATATATCACATTTAAAGTAGTGACAGCTGTTCAGTCTGACAGAATTGACAGGACAGAATAAAAGACAAGGTTAATTAAGAAAAAAAATATTTTAGAAGCAGAGCAAAAGAGAAATAAACAACTGCTGGGGAGAAATAAACAACAACCCTTGACTCATTTTTCAATTTAGCAAAAAATTATTTTTCAAAACACAACAAACAATTATCTATGTAACTCAAGGAATTAATATTATGGCAAAGGTTTTTTTTTCTTTGCTTCTGATATTATATTTTGAATGCAGTGCTTAATTTTGCAAGAGATGTGATGCATTTTGCAAAGTTTAAAAAATGTAACGTTTGAAAAAAAAATATATAATTCATAAAAAATATTGAACATCACAAAAATATTAAAGTAAATCCAAATACACAAACTATAAGAGCAATCTTAAACTGTAGAACAGTTTTTAAGAAAATAAAAATAAATAAATGAATTCATTAAACAAAATAATTAAAAGAAATAAATCCCCATGCCTAAAATGCATGTGATGCCATTTCCATTCCTTTTCAAAAATTAATTCAAGGAAATTATATTCTTCCGTTACCTAGCCTGACTACATCCCCCCTCGCGACCATTTGACCAACTCTGATTGGCTAATTGAAGCGGTTTAACCAATAAGAATGCGGCTCGAGACGGCCAACTCCTCGCTTCGCGGTTAACTTCTTGCAGTCGTAAGGAGACGAGGGCGAGGTCCAGAACTTATACATTTAAGGGAAAGACATTTGTCGTCTTTAATTTATTTTTTCAGTAAATCAATTGACTAATTTGAACAATCGTGAATATTATATATTTATAATTAATATCGCTAATAATTTATAGTGAGAGGCCCTCTGCCTGCAAAGTTCATTGTCAATGGAGGTAAGAGCTAACTCTGAGGAAAATCTGCTGACTAACGATACTTCACTTTTTCTGTCTGCTTGTTAAGTTAACAACATGATACAGATGATCAGGTGTTCACCGTGAATAAGTCAAATATTAAATGACCTTAGCGTAGTAGTTAAAGTGCAGCGATATCGACTCGTGTTTAACTAATACAGATGAAGTCAGAAATGTCGTATCACCAGACAAAAGGAAATCCCCACAAGGCCTCATTTGACTGGATGTAAAACCCATGTGTTTTTTGTCATGTCATTATTGTCCACGGTCATATAGTATAATTTGTACTCTTTTACTTTAAGGTTAATAATGCAGCGAAAAGCAAAATCAATGTGGATACAAATGGAGCAAGAACAGGCTTTGATCGATTTCATAATTCAAGACCTGACTCCTTCTTTTCCACAAACAAGCCTCAGGTGAGATAGGCCTCTTCAGATTGTGGCTTTACTGCATATGGGAGTGTAAAAAGACTTGATTTGCCAATTTAATTTCCTCGTATGTTTGAATTTATAGTAATTGGAACTAAAGTTACTAACATTATCTACTATTCAGAGAAAATTTTGTTACTAAAATGTCTATGGGTCTTTTGTAAGCTTGGTCTGTTGTGCGTTTCTATGGTTTGCAAAATACATTTTATATGAATTGCAATATTTTAATTGATATTTGAACAAAGCAGCATTTGTAATAACAGACTAATTAAAAAGCATGTTTTTATGGTGTTCATTTTGCTTACTTTTACACCCGTAATGACATTTTTAAAAATGTATTTTAAATGCATATATTTTATCTAGTTAACAACCTCTTTGTATGTCTTTCATGAACAAATGCTGTGTTCTTCGATTGCAGAATAGCTTCAGAGACAGTGGATTGCTGTCATACAACCCATTCTTGGACTGCCCGGGTCAAGACTCTTCACCACTGCCTTACACTGTTTGGCCAACGCAGGATGAAGACTGTAAATCAGTAAACTGGCCTCCACTCATACCTAATAACAGGTTAGTTACATTTATTTTACACTTAGGCTGTTAATAATACTCAAAAGAAAAAGTGACATATGAACATTCTACTGTGAACCGTTATTGTTATTAAATAAAAAGAAAATAATTTATCTTGCATAGAAATCTGGTAGATGCTAATAATTGTGGGAGTGAGGCTGATCTTTACGGATTAGTGTCAGACATCTTGGAAGAACCAGATTCTATGGACCCATACTCCTCATATGTCTCAGAGAGGTAAGTTCTCCCTCTTGATTTATGTAACAGAAATTAATTATTACTAAATAGTGTAAAAAATAGCTCATTTCAAAATCAAATTAATTTAATAATATTAAATGTACAGGACTGTCAATGCAGTAAACATAGTAACAAGTACATCATTTGGTGTACATTTGATTGCATGATTCTGCTGTAGATATCTCTTATGTAAAACTAATTAATAGGCACATTTGTAATTTTGAGGCTTGCAATTTTTCTCTTACAGTATATTTATGCAACATCGCTCTTTGTTAAAAAACATCAGATGCTACAAATTCTAAAACTGCATCAAAACCAGATGCATCAATCATGGGAAATGCAAATACAGCATCACAAAATAATTACAGTATCAAAAATATTTTTAAAACAAATTTACATGCCTCAAGATATAGTCCTTTACCTTTAAGTGACTTTACATGTGTTGTGCATCCTGTTTGTATTTGATTTATGGATAATTAACCTATAAAGAGAAATTTTAAAAGGGTGCTCCGCTATAGCTATGTCAAATGGATCATTTGTATGTCAAATTATATAAATGCCCTTACAAGTAAAAAAATAAGCACATCAACGTGGAACATTAATGAACTGTTTTGTGTTAACATTTTATGACATATTTAGTTATTTCTTAATTTAAAGGGTTACTTTGTTCATCTTCAGAACATGATTTAAGATATTTTGGATGAAAACCGGGAGGCTTGTGGCTGTCCCATTGCCTGCCAAGTGAATGACACTGTCAAAGCCCAGAAACGTATGAAAGAAAGCATCAGAATAGTCCATCTGCCATCAGTGGTTCAACTGTAATATTACAAAGATACGAAAATACTTTTTGTACAGAAAGAAAACAAAAATAACAACTGTATTCAACAAATTCAGCACTGTAGCATCGCCATAGAACCATTTTGGAGAGAATGGCTGCACGCAAGTAGTGCATACTACGAAAACATCTGTCACAGAACAGGCAGGTGGACTATTCTGACAATGTCTTTTCATACTTTATCTGGACCTTGACAGTGTTCATTACATGGCTTTCAATGGGACAGTGGGCTTTCATCCAAAATCTCTTCAATTGTGTTCCGAAAATGGACAAAACTTTGAAGGGTTTGGAACCCTTACTCTTAAACTCTTTAAGTCAAAAATCCACCACCTTTTTTTAAACTTGATGTTTTGTGTTTAGTAGGCTACCATCTAATCTGAAGGGTGTCTGGTCTCCAAAGTTGACAAAAGAAGACAGGATGCAGTACTTCAATAATGAGATACAGATGCCGCCCATTTCTGGATTCCCAACAAAACATATTTGTCCTAAACAAGTCAGCAATATTTCGCCTCAGCCTGCTGGTAGAGAATCTCATCAGTGGGCTGAACTTCAGAATTGTAATGGTTTTGATTCCTTTGCACTTCCCTGCAATTTCTCCACCTGTAACGGAGAGGCCGACACATATTCTCCTCCAGATCTCCCTCGCCCTCCAGGCCTGAGCACACCCCCAGCATTAAGCTCTAGCCTCTACCAGACCAGGCCTGGTAAACCTGAGTATGTGACACCCGCTAACTGCCTTTCAGATTATATAAACTCAGTCAACAACTCCTGCTGCCCTCCACAAACAATGGATGACTCCTATTTCAGTTCATCTCATGAATTTTCATCTGTGGGCAAAGATAAACTGAAAAACATTCAGTCGATCTCTGTGCAGGATGTCAGTAAATTGGCCTTTCTCTTGGCAGAGCAGGATATGAACTATTGCAGAGAATCTACCCAGAATGGTCTTCTTGCACAGATGAATTGTGAGGAAATCATGGCAGAGCAGAAGAGTCATGCCTTTCAAAGGATGTCAGAGCTTATTACTCAAACACCAGATTGTAGGAATGAGGTGACACACAACCATATGGAGCAAAGAGGAGCTAAAGTAGCGGAGAAAAAACAAAGTCATTATGCTATGAATGAATTTTCAAGGTTTGGGCCACCAAAGTCTTTTTCTCCTACCATCGTGCCTCCAGCCTTCTACCCAAACGTAGAAACCAGCCTGATAGGAAGCAGCACCGCCCAAAACAGTGTAAAGCAGTACCAGCCTATCAATTCAAACCATTACCAAAAACAAGCTAAGATTTCAGCAAAGACCACCAGCAACAATGTATCACAGAGGTTTGCAAAGCTCACAAACACATCAGGGGCTGTTCCATTGCTTCCTTCCCAGCAGTTGTTCCGGCCTGCAGCGAGAGTCTCAGCTGATTTGAGTCAGGGGAACACAGTAAATCTGCATGGTGCGATTGGCCAGGTCAGTCTTGGGGATTTAAGGAAGGATCCAGGAAATGTGGATATTTCAGATTTTGAGCTCCAGCTGGAGAACAACAGGTTGGGGCTTATGCCCGATGGCTGTTTTCCGCCCAGATTTAGCATGAAACCCAAACTTCCTGGTTTCCCTAAAGAGGCAGACAAAAAAACAGGACTCCTGCAGGATCCGTATCAGGGACTGGCCAGTTTGTATGGAGGACAAATGAGACACAACGGAGCAAGTGTAAACTCGTCCAAAGCTATACCATCACAACTTTTCCCATTTCTATACCAGATGGGTGATCTCAGAAAAAGCACATGCAGTCCGATTCAGTCACAGTTGCCCTACTGCTCTGTGCCTCTCATTGACATGAACGAACGTCTGCCAGATGGAGATATCTCGCCATTCAGCCCTTATCTACAAGAATGTATTGGGCTAAGCCAAGCATCAGTAGATGGGCCATTCTCCGGTTTTCTGTCGGCCGTGAATATACAGAAGGTTGGCAAGGCAATCGGAAGCCCCAACAGTCAGCTACATTTTTACTTGGAGGAATGTTACGAGCAGTGGAGGATGCTGGAAAAAGAGAGAAAGCAAGTAAGTGTAATACTTTTGAGACATAAGCATATTCATGTAGTTCTTGTATAAATGATCAGGTTTTTGCTGCAGTGTTGTCATATTTCTTGTTGTGAAATAACTCCTGAAATTATCTTGTTATTATTTCAGGCAGTTATAAGTTAAGAATAAATAAGTTAATAACTTTCGTGTACAGATTCTGTCTTGTACTCTAATTTCACAACCACGATAAGATGAGCAACTAATGTAACATATTCTTTCTGACAGGCAGAAGCTGTTCTCACAAAGACGTACTCAGGAAAACGTGTGTCTGTGGTGACCTGTGGTGTTTTACACAAAATACCTCCAAACCCTTCCAGACTGGACCGCCTCATTGTAGACCAACTGCGTGAACAGGCCAGGGTCAGTCCAGTATTTCTTTAAGTGGGGCTTTGAGAAAGTGCTAGTGAGTCTGCTTTAAAAAATTTTTTTTACTACAACATTTTTTCTTTACTACCTACACTGACATCATGGCATTATTGACATTATTACTGTGCTTTCTAAAAATCATGACATTTATGACCTCATGAAAGAATAATCAAAATGATTTTATTCTGTTGGCATCCATAGTGTTATGTTGACTTCAGGCTTTATATTTAATAGTAAGTAATAGTAATCTCTTAGTTGTGGGTGGAAAAAAAGAAACTGACAACTTCATAGAAAGTGAATCATTTACAAATATGTATAATTTCCATTTTTGCCTATTGTGAAATTATATTCTAGAATTTCATTGTGTTTGTAGGTGGCGGGTTTGCTAGGAAAGATGGAGCAGTTGCGCAGTTTTCCGCTTCATGCTAATATTGGCTCAGCATTGGACAGGCATCTTGAGGTCATCTACGTCACTCAGGCACGCCGCAAGGACGAATTCATCAATGCCAACAGCAGACAGAGGCAGCCGGCAGCCTTCTTTAGAGAGGACAGGGGTTAGTGAGTCAAACACTGTAACAAAACCAGTTATATAAAACTAGTGTGAAACCACAATCCTAGAAGAGTGGAAGATGACAGGGCTTGGTAAAGTCCCGCTCGGCCTTTGTTTAACTGCTGAAGGCTGGAACACACTACACAACTTTTACACTACAGATTTTAAAATACTGGGCATCATATACTTACCAAATTGGAAAACTAGCCATCACACACTATACGACTGTGGATCATAACCTAGCATGCACTTTCAAATTGTTCCCATCACAACAAACTGATGCAGAAACATGTGCATTGTTGCTAGGAGACAAACACAAATGTGTGTTCTAAAGGTTGTAAGTGGCCATGTACACATTGCATTTAGATTTGGTTCTCAGCTCACCTTTTAGTACATAACAACACAGATGTTATCCAATGATGTTTATTTCATTATCAGCAGCTAAAACCAAACTCACTAAACTGCGGGCTACAGTGCGTTGCTATGGTTTCATGCGTGTCAATCATCACAGATGCGGGTGCGAGTCCTGTTCGGGACACGCATGGAACGATCATTTAGGGGATTCACTCCTGAAAATGTAGTGTGTACGTGATTTTCTAGGAAATCTGTCACCTGAAATCTGGCTCTCCAGATGCAAAAATCATGTAGTGTACTCCAACCTTTATTTACAGAAAGTGTGTTTAGTTAACATAGATGATTCTTGTGTGTTAAAAGGGGAAACCATATTTTATTTTTCACATCTCACAGAGATCCTTCTGTTGGCATCTGCAGTGAAGGACCTGTGCAGCAGCACCAGAAAGGCCCGGACCACTCTGTGGTGTGCATTACAAATGACTTTGCCCAAAACAGACAGTTACCCAGAAGAGAAAGACAATCTGGGTACCTGTTCCCCTTTAGGCCAAGACAGTCCTGAGCAAAGCAGCTTGGAGAGAGCACTGACTGGACTGTGATCAATTTCTGGCAGGTATACAGTTTTTTTTGTGTGTGTGTGTTTTTTGACACAAAACTTCTATTGATATATCCTGTCTAGAAAGGTGCAAAAGGGGATGGGTTTGCTTTTTAAGAAGAATGCATTTTAAGAAGAGTTATTTAAGTTATTCTACTAAAGGGGTGTGTTAGGCTCAGTTGTGGGCAGCAGAATTCTTAGTTCATTAATATTTATCAGTCTTCTGTGAAAACCACCAATCAGATTATAATTAAATTCTCCAAAAGACATGGAATTATGGCAGTAAGATCAGTACTGAGCTATTTTGCCCAAGGACCCCAGAAGAACTGCCATTATAAACAAGGTGTTTTGAGAGAGTATGAAAGAATGATTTAACAGTGACGGAAAGAGAGATGAAATTAGAAGAGGGACCTTTTAACTGGCTAATGGTGATAATGGAACAGGATGTATGGTAGGAGCAAGATCTGTGGCTTTGGAGTATATGGGGATATTTTTGCCCAGTTGACCTAGAAATGAATAAATAGTTGCACAGCAATAAATAGTTTTTTTCTTTTTGACAGTTTAATTAGTGTCTCCTACAGCCTATTCAGAATCCTCAGCTAATGTTAGTTCATTCAGGCAAAAACAGTATTTATGATTTTACTTATTTATGTGCATGACTCTTTGACATCAGCACTTGGTTTTTAGTGGTCTCCCTGGAAAAGCAATGACAATCACAAACCTTTCCTAAATCTGTTTGTTTTGGGGAAATTTGAAAGTGAATTTATTTATTTGAAGTTTGTTTATCTCAATTCTGAATTCAACTCAGTATTCCCTATTATCTGTGTGGTCAATCTGTCTTTGATGTAACTCATTTGAGGACATATTGAGCAGATGAGAGTAACATCACTCATGGACTGAAATAAATGATGTCAACATGTTATTAGAAAATGCTACAGACTGACATAGTTCATATGACGAGTACTCATAGCGCATTTGTTTTTTTGCTTATGCTTTTGTTCAAGTTATCAATTAAACTAACACAACACAAAATCACAGAACTTGCAGAGTGGTGCATAAAATGACTGTTTATTTAATTAAACATTGGTTCACAATACAGTGTTAATCAATGATCTAATTAAAATGGGTATGTAGTGAAACTGAAATCATTCGGTAGAGCTGCAGTGAATTCAACGGTTCACTTACAATAATGTATGTTTTTAAAGACCAGTGTTATAATCAATTGTTTGAGTTATGACAGCCATTTGTAAACAAGTTCCTAACTCGCATTTAGTCCTATAAATCCTAAATATTTACCCAGAAAAGTTGAGGCATAACAGAATAAACAATACTGAGAAGTGTACGTCACTAGATGATTTCCATGATTAAATCATTTAGACAAATTTGACACCTGAATATGGTAAATATTTGACCGTATAACATTTAAATTGTGTTGATATAAAGAAAAACATCAGAGGTAAGCAAAGCAGTGTTTGGATAGATAAGAATTGTTTCACCAGTCAACAGTGTTAAAGAGACTCAGCTCTTGTTGCATAAATAGAAGATTCATTACAAATTATAACATCATCTGCAAGTGGCAGTGACACCCAGAGTTTACAAGCAACGTATAGCTTCTGATGATCCCTCTGAATCAAACTGAGTTGGTAGGATAAAAATAAAATGAGCCTTACATTATCAGTTTTAAAAACACCCTGTGACTATAGAGAACCTACACATGACACCAAGGCAGAATAGTCTATAGTCTCTGATTTAAGTTCTGTTAGTCATGAGTCATTTAAACAAATCAATTTATTGTACCAATTTCAGGATATTTTTTTAAAGTACAAAATCTAACAGACACTAAAGGTTTCTCATTGTAGTAAATGAGAAGGCAGTCTACAAGGTATTGGCACAATATGTAGCAGCTTCAAATGAACAGTTGTCAATTGATATATATGTGCACACAAACACATACCTTTCTCACTTTAGGTTCATCACTGTCCTACAAAAAAAATAAGCCACAACTCAGACAGAAACAGCCACCAAGGGCAAAAACCAGTATAAATGTAGGCTCCCGCCTCCTCTCCCATTGATATGAAGTTTTGTTTCTCTGTCTTTGGGTTGTCTCCGAGCCCTCTTCCATATATTGCTACAAAAAGAAGGCTTCCATTGGTTTCTGAAAAAGCTTGTGAGCTATATATATATATATATATATATCTCTTGAGGTGTTTGTTCACCTATGAAAAACAAAAAAATGGTTCACAGGTTATTTGTTAAGTCCCTCAAGGCAGCAAGATGAGGATTTATGTTGTTTTTAGACACAAGAAAGTTATCCGCTGGTAAATGTCAAAGAGTGAATCTAATAGAAACATGTCCAGGTCACTTTACAACTGCCTTGCCACATATATAGATGTACAATATATTGTAAAAAGTATTGGGACACCCCCCTTCTAATAAATAGGCTTGTCGACTTCATTTCCATGAGTACAAATCCTAATGTTTAAGCAGATCATGATATTCTAGGGAATTGTGTATTTCTTATTTTATACCACATGATAATGCCTCTGAGTATAAGGTTCAAAAAGAAAAGATTGATTCAGTCAGTGTGGAAGAACTTGACTGGTCTGCAGAAAGTCCTTATCCCAGCTGAACATCTCTGGTGTGACTTTGAAGGAATAGACTTTAAAGAAATTCTGTCATAATTTCCTCACCCTCGAGTAGTTTCAAATCTGTATGAATGTCTTTGTTCTGCTGAACACGAATGAAGACATTTTTTTGAAAATATATAGATTTTTATTTTTAATGGTTTTATTTTTTCCTACTATGGAAGTCAATGGTGACCTAAAACAGCCTGATTACAAACCATCTTAAAAATATCTTCCTGTTGGTTTTAGCTGAACAAAAACATTCATACAAATTTGGAACTACTTGAGGGTGAGGAACTCATTTTTGGGTGAACTATTCCTTTAAATGAAGACTGAGACAAAAACTCACCAATGACTAGAACATATGAGTGCAGTTATTCTAGACGCTTCCAAAAATGTTACAACAGAGATGGAAATACAATATTGAAACGTGTGAATTGTTTCCATCTTTTTTAACAGTACCTGTCTAAAGAATTGGGTGTCCCAATATGCTCGTCCATACGGTGAACGTAAAAGTCATGTATCCACACACACGCACACAAACACTGTGAAGATGTTTTGCATAGCCACATTACTTTCATTACGATTATACTTTGCAATTAAAATGTAACACAGTAATGACGATCAGGCAAACGGTCTTTTAACCAAAATATTAATTATGATTTTTGGCTTGAAATGCAACCTGAACATGTTTTGGAAAGTTTGTGTGAGATTAACCCTTAAATAAGTAGCACAACAAGTCAGCACCTGTAAAACAAAAATGACGTAAAAGTCATGATACAATTCTCACTCAGTTTGCCAGTTGTTTTTTACAAGCCAAGAAAATAACTAAATAAGCCCAACGTTATCTTTCAATAAGCACCATCGGACCTAAAACTGTATATGGATGCATACATTGTTAGTTGGAACATCGTTTGCAGAGGTCACATTGTGTTTTTCTTTTGTAAATAAATGGTATTGTATAGTTCACAAAAGTTTGCTTGCTCTATATTTTCTCTCTATCTCTTGCGCTCTCCCTTCTGTGTGCGTTTCTTTTCTTTGTCCTTGCGCTCCTGCTTGGCCACTTTGTCTTTCTCGCGTTGCATCTTGTCCTGTTCTTTCTTCTTCTGTACATCCTCTCTGGCCTGGTCACGCTGCTGTTTGCGGCGGCTCAAAACATCCTCGACGTTGGTGTTTTTGAACAAGGCTGGGGCTGCCAGTGAAGGGAACAGTTCATGTAGACAAATATATTTAGTCTAAACACTACAGATCATACAATACTGCACTATATATACTGTAGAAACCTGAGCAGAGATCTCCTGTTTATTACATCATAGAGTTATGGTGTAAAAAAAAGGATACATTTGTCACTGGGTATCCCCACTGCAGCTTGCTCTTCCTCCTCATCTTCAGTACAAATGTTAAAGAAACTGCTTCACACCGGATGATTTGAACCCAGATCTCAAAAGAGACTCTGATGCTTTGTTTTTAAAGTGCCAGAGAAACGCAACAATACAAAAACATATGTTAAAAGGATATTCTTCATCATCTGTGACATTAGCATACTGTGCCAGTAGTGCCTCTTTCCTCTTCTTGGCTTCCTCTGACACCCCCTTCTGTTTGACCACAATCTGCGCCTGCTTCTCTATCAAACTGGCAATAGCCTGAACCTCAGCTGAAAATAGGGAAACAAACACAACAATTCAATTAATAAAAAATCTAAAAGTGATAAATAAAAGTAAAAAAACAAAACAGGAAAATCGTGACGCATTATAACAAAACATTCTGAATTGGCTTAATATATTTAATAGTATTCAGTAAAGCTCAATTTTCAGCAGCCGCTACTAAAATGAGGACTTGCTTGAGACAGATTCTTCTTATTTGTGCAATAAATGATTGGCTTTTTAACAGTTCAAAGCTATTTTTGTAACATTATAAATATCTCAACAGTTCCATTTGATCAGTTTAATGCTTCCTTGCTGAATATTAATATATGAATTAATTAAAAAATAAATCAATCTTACCAAACTTGTGCATAGTGCAATTACGCAATGTAAATTCAGATCCCTCACAGTAGTACATGGGGCTCTTTCTAATAATAGCCCTCCACTTACCATCCGCCCGAGAACCCTTTACTGCAGATCTGCTGCACTCTCTCCACTGTTTCAAGATCTGCTGGCAAACCTCCTCCAGCGTGTCTTCTTCCTACGACAATAAAGTGACCTCTGTTTACTAACACAACATCTACATGTATTTGGACGTTTTTCGTGACGTCACGCCAATCTTTCTCTGCACACACATTACCTAAGCCTACATTTAAAATATAGTTTCCAACATTTACGAACAAGTTGCTCGAGTTAGATTATTGTTGTGTAGGTGATACTAGTAATAATAAACTTAATACCAGTTGAAAGGCAACAGGCGTTTAATCACGTTTCACACTTGAACTGTTCGTATGCAGGGCCAATAAAGCAACTAAGTTTATAACACAGAAGCTTCTTTCGTGTTTACGGTGAGCTTTTCAGAACAACTGTTAGATGTTACGGTGTGTTTAACAGTGAAACGTGTTGACAGCTGAGTTGAGCGTGCGAGCGTCACGCACTGACCAGAAAAGCGGACAGAATGCCTTGAAGAGCGTCCTTTTGCTCCTCATCGTTTTCCTCTTCTTGAAGCACTCCGAGAATATATGCTCCGTAAACTTCTCTGTCTACTTCGAGAGAGTCCAACCGCTCGTTCAGCCAGTTTTCAAACTCCCCGGCGATTTGGTTGGGCGTCGCCATGTTGCCTGGCTGGGGTCCTGACAGCGAGGCAGGACGTCCGCGCAGAATGCCAGGCACAAATGCGCTAGACTAATGTTAAAAATAAACATCCATAACGTTACCTTGCGCACCCCTTTCACTGCGAATCAATTTGCGAACTTAGCTATTGAATTATTTACATTTAATATGTACTGGGAGATTGCATTTAGCTTGGTGTTCATATAGGCGAGTGCCGTCTAGTAAGTGATACGCTTATATAAATGCTCAACATTTAAGGAAATCATGTTTTAAACATACATTGTTTTTATAGTACAAGCGTCCCGTGCAGCTACATGATATAAAGCAGATGATGTTCAAATCAAAGCTCACCACTAGAGGGCACTAGCTGCCAATTTACTCCTGAAGGCCGAGCGCTCAGGTGCACATCCGGGTCCAGGTAAAGAACTTTTTTCTTTTTTATTATTATTATTATTATTATACATCCAGGTAAAGAAGTGTTGGATGCTGCTGTATTAATAAGCATATGCAGGTACTATGATTTTTTTTTTTCTTTTAGGATTTTGTCAATAAATTAACACGTTTTCATCAGGTGTGTGCATTGGTATGTCTTTTCACTTAATCATAATCAGGTTTAAAATATTGGTCTATAAAATGAATATATATATCATAATCAATATGCTGAGACGCCTACAAATCAAATAGTTTCTAGAATGCTTGTGATAGGTCTGTGTAAAAGCCAGTTCATGATTGAGACTGTATAAATGACAAGATCCGCACAAAATTATTATTATTGTTTCAGTTTGGCCTCTGTTTGTTTTCTTCCTCAAATGTACGCTCCATATTTTCGCTACATCATATAATAGTCAGATGTTTGATTCAGAGTATGGCACACTTTTTACTTTAGAGTTTGTATGAAGCTTCAACAAATATTCTAATTAAAAAATGTGCTTTATTATACTGTATTGCACTGTACTGACGTTTACAAGTCCTGTGTGTATCAGTGTTTGTTTTGTGGTTTTAACCAGTGAGCAAAATGCATCTGCTTTCAACAGTTACTTTAAGGCATAAGTTCATCCAGTAAAAACAAATAGGTTGCACACATAAAGGAACAGTGTGATGCATTTGGCCTGAGCATTTTGATTTTAGACTAAAATAAATTATGTGCTCATATGTTTTTCTCGTTTGATAATGTTCATGCTCTATCTGGTAGAGATGTCATCTACAAAGATTACATTTTTTTTTATTGGGAGACAAAGTTTGAGCCTCTTTGAACATTTGACAAGATTTTAGTTTATATGACTGATAAAGAGAAAACATGAAAGTGGAAAGATGTAAAAATATAAGGCCATTCCCAGACATAAGGGTCCAGGGTCGTTGGTCAGGATGTTGCTTGTTGCTGTGGGCCACTATTTTAAGCACTATTTTTATCAAGGGGATGCAGATTGATACAAAGCGACAAGAGCCAGGGGCCGTGGCAGAGCGTGCGGGTGGGCATCTACATGCTCGGGTCCAAAGGCAAACACTCACGCTCTCTTTCAAAGATCTCTATCTCCCAGCACCCATCACTGAAGCCCCTCCGGGACCAATACTGTGTCCTCTCTGTCAGTACCCCGGCTATACACATCTGCATGTGACACGAACCTCCGGCCCGCTTCGTGATCAGCGGCTGTGTGGTCGTGACTGTTTTGAGGGTGTCCTTAAAAATATTCACATGTATTACAGTCATGTTTAAAAGTGCTAAAAGGTTAAGTGTGTTGAAGTTTTTGAATTGTAAATGAAAAGAAACGAAGCGCTTCATAGAAATGATTATTAATACTTTCTTGCATTGATTAACTTAAACTTTACAGAATTTAAGTCATTACATAATGTTTTATCTTAAATATTAGTTAAAGTGCAATTTAAAAAAAGGCCTATCAAATGTTTTTCATCACAATTTTTAGAGTTCCACTGAATTCATTGATAAAATGTTTAAAATAAATATTTTTTGAGTATTGTTTTTTTTTTATGATATTGAAAGTTGATTTTAATGGTACTGTTTTTTTTTTTTTTTGCATCATAATGTCCTAAAAAGGCTTATGTTTAATCATTATCATTAATTTAAGCATGCAGTAGATACTGTATTTGCTTACTGTTTGCTTGCATGTTAGCCCTGGTTTCCAGCAACACCAGAAACATCATAATATTTAACAAAAAGTTTTTGGATTTGTCCTGGCTATATAAAAGACGGTCAGCAGTCCAATAGAGATGCAGAAGGTCACATATGTAGCCATTTTCTGGCATATGGAGTGGACGGCAGAGCAGAGGTTATCACTTTTCCTCCTCTGTCTTTCTCAGTGTGACAGCTCTGGCCTACACTATCTCTGTCCTCTTCAGACGCATGCGTCTTATCTTCAGTTTCACTCCATTCTCCAGGGCTGTCTTCCCTCAGCAAGGCAAGCGGCTCCCATTGTTTGGCCATCTTGTCTTATCGCTGTGCCGACCCCTCCTTTGGCTGTTTTCAGTTGTGTTTTGCTCGTCACTTGGTTCTCGGCAAAACGGCAAACTGAGACAGTGACAGCAAGAGGAGCCTGTCTAATGGAGCCTCACTCTGAGGAGAAAATAGCAAACAAACAATAGAGCAAGGAGAGAGGATAGATTGTGTAATTCAGGAAGAGAGGATGGCCAGTGAATTTGCATGCCATGCGTCCCAAATAGTGTCAGATATTAGAATTAGTGTGTCCCCAATTATAGTACATGTTCTGGTGGGTTTTTGCAGTTTGCATCAGAGCATGTTTTTCATCTAATGTTGCCACCAATGCATGTTCAACAGAAGGGAAGGATTCTTATGGTTCCCAAGGAAGATCATGACATTTTTAGATTGTGATTTTTAGGAATAGAAACCTAATATCCATGCAATCAAAGTTATTAACTAAAATATTGCTAAATAATTTTCATTATTAATTTTTCCTTTGATGGCAAAGCTGGATTTTCCGCAATTATTCTTCAGTGTCACATGATCCTTCAGAAATTAGTCTGATCTGCTGAAAATGAAGCATTTCCTCTTATTATTACCTATGTTTAAAACACTTGTGCTGTTTAATATTTTTAGAATATCAAAACAAAACAAACTGTGTTTATATATATTAGTACTGTGCAATGTTTTGTTTATGTAATATATGTGTATACAGAGTATATTGTATATATATATATAATGTATTTACATTTGTATAATGGTTGTTAAATTATTTATAAAGATAATTTAGTTTTTAAAATGAGCTAAATTACAAATGCATCATTTATATGCAAAAAAGCCTTTAACTCTCTGACCAGGGGCTTAAAGATTTTGAAGCACATTTCCTGGAAAGCAGCTCACTAGGACCTAAAGACACAGAGATACACAACTTCTCCATCACCAGCAAAAAGTAGTTTAAGTATTCAAATTGAGACAGTCAGCATCTACACTGAGAGCAAACGTCACGACAAAACTAGAATGTCCCTATTATAATTAACAAAGCTGCCATGCTGCATACATATAGTGTAGACAGATCTGTTGATTGTAATTGGAGCACGTTAGTTTTGTCGTGCCACATGGTAGTATATGAGAAACAAAAAGGGTTGGATGGAAGAAGAAAGAAATAGAGAGGAGGTAGGATGTAATGAGGACCTAATTATCTTAGATTATAGAAACGGTGATGACAGAAGTGCCTGTGAGAGACACAGACAGGAGCGTGCACAGAGATGATGGCTGGGGTCAAGTGGCTTCGAGGATTAGTTCGAGTGTGTGGCAGGCAAATCTCAACTGGCCCTCAGAGGCAAAAAAGTTCAACACAACTTTGGCTCCCTGTGATTGTGGCACCGTGTCATTAATCCGGATTCGCTGGTGCGTGTAAATACACACTTGTCCTTCCCTGTAGGCGTGTGCCTGCACCTCCCTCAATCCAGCCCTCCTGAAATGTTTAATGGAATTAAGGCAATGAAAATGCAAGATGAATAGGGACTAGAGAGGAATGAAAAAAGGGTAATGAATCTGATGAATATTCAGGTGGCTCCTGGTCCGGCGAGAGCTGTCTGTCAACTCTGATCCGTCGCCTCTTTCTCCACAGCAGCAACATAAAAACACAAAGGCTGCGTGACGGCTCTTTTTTCTCTGGAATGCTCAGTTGTAGGAGCTTATGAATTTCTATGACCAGGGAAATTAATAAGATAACATATTTAAGATTATGGGAAATATAATTATTAAATAATAGGAAAGTCATGGATATCATATTGAATATAGGGTTCTGATTATTCTTAGATGTTAAAACTTTGTATAATGCTTTTCATATATATTTGTTTAAAATAGTTTGGTTTTTTTCAGAATTTTCTATTCAGTGTATTTTTTTCTTTGTAGTTTTAGTAAAAATACTTGTGTTTTCATGAAAATGGTTATTAAAATGTACCTTATGTTAGTTTTATATGTACATATGTTCGTTTTTTGTTTATTAAAATTAACTACATAGTTTATTTTAGTGTTTAATATTTTATAATTGGCTAATATTTTTACTTAGTGGTTCTCAACCTTTGTGACTCAAAGCCACCCATTTTCCACAACAACATTCAAAGTTCATTCACATTCATTATAAAAATGATCATGCTGTTTTAATGTGTATTCGTGTATTGTCAACATGTTATTATGAAAAAAATGTATTCGTGCAGCTTTCTTTCTTTCTTTCTTTCTTTCTTTCTTTCTGACACTCTGGTGACTTATACAGGACTTCTCCAGTCATTTATTATGTTTGCATCCTGCTCTGCAAGCTCATGTTCATCTGCTTTGATACTTGATTTTATTTTCCTATTTCGAAAATCTGATAAGTGTTCCAACAGATTAAAAAACAGCTACTTTTGTTTCATAACAACTCATGAATAAATTAACTTTAAATTATTTGAAGTAAATTTGAACCCCTCTTGGAAATGTGGACCCTGGGCCCCTGGTTGAGAACCATTACTTTAACTAATATCACTTTAGATGTCTAAGATATACATTTTGTTCATCATAAACTTAAACCAAAATTAATCTTAGCAATTTTTAGTTTACTGCTGGTGTGTTTAGTTTTGTAGTTAGTTTTTGTCTCTATTACATTAAATGAAAAAGTCTGCAATTCAAGTTTTTCTAATTGATCACATTAGGGCCGATGCTATCACACGAGTGCTACAGGCCTACAGGAATGCGTGAGCTGTCTCTTTCTGGGTCATTGAACTCTCTTGGCCTCTTTTGAACCGAGTGCTCAAACTTTTCCTATCCTCTGCTCCTTCTGGCTGTCGCTATGCCAGCTCTCATGGTTTCTGCAGAGATGGGGTGGAGGTGGTGTCGTGGGGGGGAGAGGTGACGACGGTCACTTAGCAAAAGAGGACATGTCCAGACGGCGATGAGTCCAAGGGCAAATATTTAGCCCTGCCACTTCAGGAAGGGATCCAGGAAGGTAGGGAAGCAGCAGCGCCTTTGCCAAGCCCAGAGACGTGACTTCAACCTGGGACGGAGACCCCATCCATCCTGCCCCCCCTCGCTGAATCTTCTACCCCCGTATTCAGGGTCACGGATCTCATCTCTGGGCTAATATCTCAAGCAGTCCACAGATGGGGAATTAAATTGGAGAGCTGGCTCGGTATCAGCCGAAGGATGAATGGATGGACGGATGGATGGAGGGCAGGGTGGCAGAGGGAGGGAAGGTTAGAGAGAGGGAAAGGAGGAGAAAGATAAGAGGAGCCTTTGCTGGTGATAGATGAGGAAAGCAGACAGGAATGGTGAAGGAGAAACTGCTGGGAGAAAGGAAAGCGAAGAGAAACACACCTCTTTTTATTCACCTCAAACCTGACTGTAGGAAGCATATGCCGTATCTGTTCATGAGAACATGTAGGTCTCACACTTACACATGTGCTTCCTGTCGCCCTTATTGCATAACAACAGCACTGGAGCTGAACATCAGGTGTCGAGCAGACAACAAAGCTAAGAGCCAATTAATGGCACATTGATGTGTGAAAAATGGTAGAGAAAAGCACTGCTGTGTGGAGGTCTCTAGCTGTACACATGTAGAGAAATGACAAAATGTTTGGTTGCAGTTGATATGGACCGTAGTGTGGCGCTATATTTAAATTTAGATGGGTAACTAAAATAAAAGTCTTTTTTTAATGTAACACTGCAAAATTAAAATAGTTGGATAGCTCAATTGCAGTTTCTTAGTTGTTTATGAAAGGAGTGTTGTAGTATTAATGCATCATGCTGCTTGCATGTGTAAATTTAAATGGGGTTTTCTTCATGTCATAAATACAAAGTAATAACAAAAGTGCAATTTTTGTTTTTACCCAACAGCAAATTTTGTCAACCACTTGGTTTGAATCGCAGCCCTGTCTATGCTGAAGTCTTTTATTCTGAACGAGGTTCTCCTCACGTATATTAAACATGGAGAAATTGTATAAAGATAGTATACAGTAAATAAAGCCATGCATATACATTCAGTTAAGTGAAGCATAATACATGGTCTATGTTTCACGCTTTTTGCAGTGTGACAGAGTGTGCAAATACAGAGTGATGAATTCTTATAATTGGCTGTTGTG
Source organism: Enteromius unitaeniatus (assembly GCA_032359435.1). Taxonomy (NCBI): domain Eukaryota; kingdom Metazoa; phylum Chordata; class Actinopteri; order Cypriniformes; family Cyprinidae; genus Enteromius; species Enteromius unitaeniatus. The sequence continues at coordinate 10,285,229 of JAUMHI010000035.1, forward strand.
TGATTGATTGTGTCTTTTCATGTTTGGTTGGTTTTCATGGTTTGTTGTTATGGACATAATCTTGTCATGTTGCATCTAGCTGTAAGTGCAGAACTATCAATACGCCATTCATGTTTTTTTCCCCCTCAAGTAAGTTCATATGGTGAATATGATGCTGTTTGTTTGACTGGTCATGTCAATTTCCAGCAGTGGCATGAGTTTGGGGCAGGACTTCTTATTGGTTGTATGTTATAACTGTTTTTGTGATTTCATAGTGCCACTAGTTGTGCAGAATTACACAGTATGCTTTTCTCAGTTCTCAACTAGTCTGGTCCCACAGAGCTGTTCTGTCTGTAGAAATTGTTGAAGTTGTTGCATTTTCTTTGGCATTTGAGAATTTTAAATACACAGTCACTTTTTATTTCAATTAATAGACCATAAGTGCTTTAGATGGTTTTTATGATGAGATGTTATGAGAGAACATTGGAGTTATACAGGTGTAATGTGTTTTGTTGGGCCACGATCACATACTCTCCCTCTCTTTTTATCTATCTCTGTAGGTCTCAGTTGCCCTTACACACAGATCCCCATGCCTTGCCAGCTGTTTGCATTCAGTGCCTCAAATATTTGCTCAGCCTGTTGTCTCTGTCTGTTCCAAACACTCCAGCTGCACATTGCACATGGCTGTGTCTCTTCCCTTTCACACATATTCTAAATTTCTCTTTTTCTCTCTTATTCTGTTCTCACTAAATGGGAGAGTTTTGATTGTTTACAGAAATCATTCATTTGAGTGCCTTTTGTTGGATGATACATTTTTTTTTGATCAAGGGGCACAAAATATAATATGGTGTGACGGATAATGCTTATTGTAAAAAAATTATGATTTTTTTTTTCTTTTCAAAGTATACTGGTGCTGCTGTGTTCAGCAAACATGACGAGACTCCGTAATCTCTTCATAGAGGGCTTAAGTTGTTTATAGAGGGCTGAGATAAAAGATAGGAGTCTGAAGACCCACTAAATGGAGACTAAACAGTGTCTGTACACAACTTCCATAAGAGAGATTTGTTTTATAGTGTAATTGCAGTAAAATCAGAGAGATTGCAGCCCTTAGCATTTACACAGTTTTAAATAAATTCCGGCTTTAATTTAAAAGACATGGGTCAATATTTCTTTTCAACGAGTAGTCCATAAAACCTCCGTCATCAAGAGAGTCCCTGATTTGTGAAAACCATAGATGAGGGTGAGCGATCTTCTCCGTTACTCTGAAACACCTCTGTGAAGTCAAAGTTAAAACTTTAAACGCTTTGAGATGCCCATGTGTGAGAGACAGATAGAGTCACGTTTGTTTGCCCCACACACCTGTCTGCTCTGAACACACCTCTCTGGGCACCCGTCATTCACCACTGCGGGCAGCCTGTCCCGTAACACCTGTGTGCCAACCTGCCGGTTCAACTTGCCCAATAGGAGGCGGGCACTCTGTCAAAGGGCAGGTGTGGACTCCCCAGTCATTCTGGGATTGGCCAGTTTGACAGTCACCCTGACCCTGCTAGTGGTTCAGAACACTGCGCATACAAATCACAATCTAACGAGCCTGAGGATTCACTTTCAATATATCAACATCTAAAACACAGTTTTCCTAAAAACTTCCAGGGCTTTAGTAGAATGACTGTGCACAAGAGGACGAATGTTTCTGAGTATTTTTTCCTCTCAGTCCCTACATCAGAAATATGTTTACCTGCTAGACAGTATGTGACGACCTAGTTTGCCTATGCCTTAAAGCAGCCCTGCTCTGAATCTGTATAGTATACTCAGAACAATACTTTTTTTTGGTCTACTTTTGTTTTAGGTTTAGTTGTTGTTTTGTTGTTTTTTTATTTGTTTTATTTGTTTGTGTTTCGTTTTGTTTTGTTCGTTCTGTTTTCTTTTGGTTTTTATTTGTTTTATTTTTCAGTCTGTTTTGTTTTGTTTTTGGTTCAGTTTGTTTTAGACTGCTTTATTTTAATGTCATTTTGATAAATATGTTTGTGTATAGTGCGAGAAAATGTTTTAAAATCCCCAAAATATTATATTTATGTTTGGTTTCAAGCATAATGGCAACATTGCAAATGAGGTAGGCTATGTTTGGAAAAGTAGGCAGACACGGCTGCACACTGTACCCGCAGAGGATACTTCATTCAAATCTGTGTGACTGTGACTTTATTTCAGTATATTGACATATTTTGAACTTAAACAGACTATTGAATATAGGGCTGGGTTTTATTTTTCACTCCTCTTCTCCACTGTTCACTTGCAGCAATGGATGGATGTAGGAGTGTGATTAAGCATCCTCTACCCAAGCTGTCAAACTGGCATCATCAGAGAAGAAATGTCAATAACACTTTATTTTATGGTTACACTTGTTAGTTGCTTATTAGCATGCACATTACTAGAAAATAAGCCATTTATTAGTGCTAATTAATCACATATTAATGCCTTATTCTACATCCTTAATCCTACCCAGTACCCAAACATAACAACTACCTATTAACAAGCAACAAATGAAAAATTTACTGAAGGAAAATTAGTAGTTGTCAACAAGAGTTGCCTAAAGTGTTACCGAAACGCCATTCCAGTGGGGAAGCAAATCATCAGATTTTGATTAAAGATTACCATGTAGACAAATCAGTGGATTAGCTTGCATAGATTAATTCACCTCAAGACTGTGCACTAACAAAAAAGGAAATAAAGTCAATTTTGATTTCATGAGGAATATTAAATATTCATAATATCGTAAACATAATATCGAACTACAGAAATTTAGCCAGTGTCAGTCTTCCACTCCTGCAGTTTAACAGGTGTGATCATATCCAGCTCTTGCATATTCAGTAATTGCACACCTGCATGCTGCCAGCTCTCATTCTCTAGTGTGATGTGCTCTGCCTTAGGGCTCATGTCAGAGGGCATCTGCTCTGACATCTAAATCACAGGCACTTAGTTCTACAGTAACACTGCCGGGAACAGGAGAGACCGGGAGAAACCGGGGAAGTTTATCGCTCCTCAGGTTCTAATTGTTCCCCCGAGGAAAGGCCGTGGCGTTCGTGCAGCGAGAATATCGATGTTCCGACACTCATTAGAACCTCACACTCCAGCACTCAGCCGTCAGGCCAGGGGAACATGTCCGATTTCGACTGGTTAATTTGATCTGAAATGCGAGATGCAGCAGTGAAGGGAAAGCCATATTTATAGATTTCGCCGAGTGGTCTTGGGGCTGGGACGGCGGGGGGTGGGGGGTCGTGAAGATGAAAGAGAGATGGGAAGGGTGATATGTAGACATGCTCTGATAATAGAGCCGGTAGTTAGGGAAGACAGTTTGAGTGCAGTGTTTGTGTGTGCGAACCCCTTGTCCTTAACTCTCACTTGTTTTTCTTTCCTCCATCCTTCTTTCTTGACAGTTTTAATAGCCATGGGATGAAAGTTATTTACTACTATTTCGGCTTATTTAGCACTTTACATTAATATGGAACACTTTGGTCTCCCAAAAGAGGCACAAATTCCATATTTGGCTGTTGTTCAGTTAGTTAAGTATAAATTATTGAATGTAAAATAAATCTAGCATTAAATTTAGCTAGTCTTTTGTTTTTTTTAACCTGTCCCACCTTAAAGGTCTTGACATTCTTTGACAATTGACTGCATGTTTATCAGTCTTTACAAATATAGACTATATTTTCATTCACAGGAAATAAAGTAACTCATATTACGTTTATCAGTATTTAAAAAACACTTATTTTATTAAGCTAGCCCCTAATTAATACATTTTGTATGCACTAGCAATTTAATTTAATAATTTTTTTTGATGTTGATGATTTGCTTAAAGTAAAGCAACTTCATTTGAAGGATCTTATATTTCAGACCCACAGAACCAAGGGGAAAAAGAAAAACTTTATATTTAAGGAGCTTCAGGCCCATTTTGTACCCTGTTCAAAGAAAATGCCCTTTTGTTTGTGTGTATTAGCGTGGGAACGGTCAGCTCGATGTTTGTGTGTTTGTCTGAGTGGAGTGAGATTGAATTTAATGGCATGTGGGTTATTGCTACCCTGCCATCTCGGTGTCACTTCCTCTGAAAGCCTGAAGACATCTAAAGAGACAGATAGAGATCTGAGACAATCATACACACAGACGGCGCTATAAAGATCTTTTCAGCCAGTTCACATCTCTGCGCTTCTTGCGTGACTTGCTGAGGCAGTTGTGGTGTGGCAGGGCCCATCATCCATACAGCACTTCTCTTTTTTAATCTCTCCATTATTGTTTGGCAGTGCCCCGCACCATGAGCTTTTATCAATGCCCTTCATAAATATTTCAGCCTGGTCAGCACAGCCCAAAATCTCAACCAGCCACTGTATGATGCTGTATGCGAGGCTTCTCTTCTTATTCACCTTATGTATCTTTATTACCTGCTTTATTGCTCTGCAAGATTATTTTACCCTCAAACCTGGGTAATAAAGAACTGAACTGTTGTAGATCTGAACTATCTACAACAGTAGTTCATGCAATGTTATTGTTTCTGTCTAATGTTACAGAACTTCACCATCTCTTTCCACGCAGGTGAGTTGGAGTGATAACACATTGTTGGCATTACACTGTAAAAAAGAAAACGAAAAAAAAAAAAATTAGATTGTTTAGATGTAGAAAATACTATTTCAGGCTTTCTGTCTTAAAATTTCACATTTAATTTAGTGTATTATCATTTCTTTGTAATTAATTTTGAAATGTACTAGTCATTTCTAAGTGAAAATGGTTACTACACTTATTTATTTACACATTTTTATACAGTTAGCACACTGTATAAAAATAAGATAAGCACACTTATCTTAGCACACTGATATCTGACCTTTCCTGTCAGGAAAAGTAAGTAGTGCGTATCATACCATTGTGGTTTTAAATGAAAGTATTAAAAATGATATTTACAGTAGATTCATCAGTTATTTGTAGACATGAATAAAAGGTTTCTTGAGAGTTGCAAGCCCTGTTCACACCTGGTAATAACATCTTGTTTCTGGCCAAGTGGTCAGTTGAGACAGATCTCTTTTATACCTGGTTTTTACTCTTGGAGATAACATAAACCTCAAATGTGTGTCTGGTGACTAATTATAATTGGATTTAGGGGGAGTGCAAAAAATGGCATACAAATATACTTCCAAATACATCTAAACTACAAACGTTACATATTTTATTTAGTAATTTTAGTCACTTTATTTGAATACTTGTTAACTTAAGACATCCTTCACATGCTAGGTGTATTGACCAAAATTTTCAGCTCACAAATTTGTTTTCTATTATTTGGATTATATTCTGGCTTCATGTGCTTTCCTGTGCCAAATATACATCATCAACGAGGTGTTTACTGGATTTCACCTTTTATCAGTGTTTTACTACATTACTTAATGCAACCTGCATAAAAATAACTGGTGGTCAGTAGAGCAAAGCTTCGTTTTACCCACCAGGGGATCGTTCTAAGTGTGACGTCACATGAAAACTATCAATAGTTTGATTGATTTCACACAGATTTCATGCAGTGAAATCATTTCATTTCTGAAATGTTGTTAATACTAGGTGTAAATGCGATGCGGCCGTATAGGAATATTCCCATATCACCCACTCCCAAGACTATGCCTTTGATGCTATTAATCCAAAGCAATTTACACTAATTGCTGGGATAGTAAGAGGTGGATCAACCTCAGGCTATGCATTTCGCTTAAGGGCAAAAAGGTGAGAGTGGACTTCATTACCGGCCTGGTCTGTATTTGTGTCCACCAGTGATTAAAATGCATCTTTTGTTTTACCAAACCAGGTCTTAAACTGCTACACCAGTGGCGCTTCAGTGTAAACAAGAAGCTTATTTTTATCACACTCTTCCTTTCACACAACACACTCACACTTGCCGCCTTTGAGCTTCTGTCCTAATTAGTCGGAATTAAGATGAATGTCTGGCCTTCCCACCATTGATTGCCATTGATCGAACCCTCATCCCAATGGCCCCACCCGCCCAGGGCTGCACCGCACCCAGCACATCATTTATATCAATCCTCACTGTTTTTCCCTTTCTATCACTTTCTCTTAGTCTTTACTCTCCCTCTGTAAATGCAGTGCTGTAAAGTAGACTGTATTTGCTCAGTATGCATAGTGGTGGGTGGGCGGGTGTTTGTGGGGTTGGATAGAGGGGGAACAGTATTGCTACCGGCAGTTCAATTTGTTTCTAAAATTGTGTAGAGGGAAACAAGCTGAATGTGTGTGTCTTCGGGGGATTTTTATGTTTATGCCTGTGTGTCTGTGTGCTTGTGGTGCAGTTTACCTCCATAAAGATAAGGTGAACCCTCAAATCATTTTGTCGCCATGTAGTTTATGTTATTCTGTGAATGTCTGGCAGGAGTAAAGGCGGGAGGAAGGATGATGAAATATTAAAGCTCATCTCCTCCTGTTGACATTCAGAGTTAGTGGACTGGGGCTCCCTAAAGTAGCATAGCAGACACACACAGAGCCAAAGGCCAGCTATGGATATACTTAGACAGAATGTGTGTGGGTGTGTGGTTATGTGTGGTTGCTTGAGTGGGTGGATACATGCAGAATGACTGTGTGTAAAATGAAAAGGAGAGGTCAATTGGTGGAGAAAGAGATATCATAAACTGATTTAGTGACACATGAGCTAAACATTGTAAAGAAGGCTCAGTGAAAGAGAAGTACAAAACATGATGTAAAGAAACAGAGGAGTGAATATTGAGTATTGAATCACTAATTAACTAATGTTAACGAATCCATGTAATCTAACTATTGATAATGACTAAATGGCTCCAACTAATGACCTAATTAAACTACTTAACTAACTAAAAAACACATGAAGTCTAATGTAAATGCAAATTTGTGAAAACGATGACGTTGTGTTTTCATATTATGTTTTAAATCTATAGGTTTGTGACGTCACCAAAGTTGCATTCTCTACTACTGGCCTGCGTGCATGATACAGCTTTTTAACCATGAACGTGGAACCATGCAAACAGGGGTCATTCTAACAACATTTTTCAAAAAGGTAAAACTTATGTTTTTACATTATTGTCATGTAAATGCTCCTTTAGGTAGTTTTTAGTTTCAAATTAAATGTTATGCTTTTCTATGTTAGTTAGTTTTTTGTTAGTTTTCCAGTTAGACTGACGGACCAACTAATGTTAAAGAACCACTAAAGTCTAATGCTGTTAGCTCCAAGTTTCTGTAATGTTAGGTAGTTTATTTCTTTTTTATAGGTTCTTCAAAGTTGGTTAATTAGCTCCAAGTTAGATTTAGTTAGACTTCCAAACCAGCAAATCTTAAAGAACCCATGAAATCTAACACTTATTAAATACACTGGTGCAACTTTGTGTGAATTTGTGGGTTCTTTAATGTTATTTAGCTCCAGGTTCTACTATCTAACATGTTAAAGAACTCATGAAATATTTTAAGATATTTTAAGCTAAGTTTATTAGTTCCAAGTTAGATTTTGTGGTTTCTTTAGCTAAGAAACTTTAAAGAACCCATGAAACCGGATATATATTTTTGTCTGGTAGTTGCTGGTGTTCTCCTAAACACTGGCGAAGTCTCATTGGATGAAACACCTCATAGGTCACTCTGGGAACAAAACAATGAAAATCTGTGTCCTTTCACACTTTATTTCATCCTCACTTGTCTCCGTCCTTTGATAAGGCATTGACACATCCCCAGGGTAATGCAGCCTCTCCAGTGTGAGGTTATGCTGAGCTTTTGAGTTGGATGTGCAAGAGGAAGATGCTATGCTATGCTACGCTGCATTATGTGGGCCTTTGTTAATCAGTCACAGACAGCTCACTAATTTATGCGGTATACTATCTTCCTCAGTCAGTTTATACTAAGCTGCACTTTGGCTTTGTTTTGTCTCATTTCACTGTGAGCCTAGTGGCCTGACGTGAACTGGGGATAAACTTTTTTTTTTCCCAGGCCTCGCAGCTCCTGTCAAATTTCAGACCGCTTGACTGTGTCTTTGCGTGTGTGCATAGCCCAGAGGAGCCAGAAGTTGTGGCTAGGTTACATTTTCTCTCTCTCTCTCTCTGTCTCCTCATCACCCACTCTCCCCTCTATCTCTCATTTTACCTCCCCCTCTCTCACTTTCTGTTTGACTTCCTCTCAGTCTTATGCCACCTGCTCTCTGGTACCGAGACCCTGTTGGTGACAGATTTGTCTTCCACTGGCCTCATGTAACCCGCTGTGAGAAGAGAACCAGTAAGAGATCACTTAAACAAAGTGGGGCTAAAGAAAACAATAGACACATACAAGAGACAGATGCTTCTGACAGAAACTGTGTACATCATGACTGTTTATATAATTTTATAATCATTATTTATTATTTGGGGAATGTTTTGGGTCATACGACCTTGAGAAAATCACACTGTGTGAAAAAGCATATAATCTCTAAGTAGTACTTTTGAATAAGTAATTACTTATTCATTTAAATAGTAATTACAAGACCTGTGGACCTCAGTGTCTCCCGGTAATAAGACCATTTGTTGCTTCACTACCATTTATAAATCCTCTGCAGTGGCCTCGTGGAATAGTAAAATGTCCATTGGATATGTTCTTCAGAATAACCCTGGAAATAGTAGATTAACCAGCCAAACCATGACCTCTTGGGATATGGTCCCATGAGCCCTAATGTTGCAGCTGTTACCACAAAAGCAACGTTACGGAGTCACTACAATGCTACTTTTTGTAAAGTGGTTGGTAAATTCCGCTGTAATTATTCCCTCCTCCCTTGTCTTGTGATTTGCTCTACGTTTTCATCTGGCAGAGCAGAGGATGACTCCAGATGCCTTGTAAATATTATCCAGGGTATCGTGCTGTGATTGTGCCAGTTCACCGTTATTTTTCTGCCGATGACTCTTTCTCTAATGAGTCTCCGGAGACAGACGGTGATCTGAACTGCCCCACCGATACCACAGACAGATAAGAAGAATAGTGCTTAAAACAGCTCTTTGTTCGCTCTAATGGCATGAGTGTGTGCACCTGCGTTTGCGTACGTGGGTGGTTGAGACTAATTGCAGGTACTTAAAGATTGGTTCAGATGTTGATTAGACATGATTAACTTTTGTAAATGTATTCATTACATATACAATATGATGTTAAGAAAATTGATTGGGTCTTAATCATTTTAAAGGAAATTAATATTTTGTCATTTACTTACCCTAATGTTGTTCCAAACCATAATTCAGTAATGTTTAGTGGTCACATGATTTTGATGTCTTTATATAAAAGTTGTTGGTGTGTTGAACGAATCAGTGCCTTGTAAAAATGAAAAATCTTGTTGAAGAACCTGTGGATTTGAAAAAGACATCGCATTAGTATCACCGTCCTGTCTAACATGTGATTTTGTTGTTTACCAGAAAAGAAAGAAAATGTGTTTGGAAAGACATGAGGGCAAGTAAATGATTACAGAATTTTAATTTAGGGGTGAACTATCCTTTTAAATATGAGAAGGTGGCAAAATGTTTTCAAAACTATAGGAGGCTGCATTTAAAGATGATATTTTTTCTCGCTTTGCTGCATGTGAGAAACACTGTAAAGCAAAAAACATGCATTACAACACATTCTGTGTGAAAGAATGTAAATGTTAATGTTGCACAGAGCAATCAGAAAGATCACAAGATCACAGCTTGAGCTGTTGACTATAAATTGCTAATAATACTATAAAATGATTAGTCTTTGTGACAAGGTTGCACTGAAGTACAGATCTTAGCGTGCCCATATCATTATATTTTGCCAGTTCAGTGATTTGGCCAGAGAGGTGATGTCATTTCCTGAATAATGCTACAGTTCATTTGTAGCCCGGAGTGGGAGCTGTGATAATTATATTTCTCAATATCAGGCCAACACAAGCGAAGTGAGATTTGTTGACACTGTCAGGATGTGACAGTGTTTCACACTGCGTAGGCTGAGAGATGGAGGGAGGGTCTTCTAAAATAATATTCTGTTTTTTTTTTACAAGTTAAAGCTCAACCGACAGCATTTGTGACACTATGGTTAATTAACACCCAAAATGCTTTTGACTTGTCTCCTATTCTTTAAATGGAAAAAAAAGTTTGTTGTAAAAGGTTATAAAATCAGACATATGATGCTATTAATTTTATAATGGCACTTAACTTGTCTGTATCATTTGTGCTGTAAAGCATCCTAGTTCATATCGTCATTTTATTAGAATATTTGGCTATGAGTTGTCATGGTGACGAAATAGTAAAATTAGAAATAACCTTACACAGAAGGTTAGTAAGCAATTTATCACATTAAATTCATTGAATGTTTATCAATTATTTCCAAACCAATTGCCTCATACAGATAGTAGCTTTTTTTAAAAGAAAAGGAGGGACAAGTGGAAATGGATTTTGGTGAACATATCACAAGTGGTGTTGGTGGAACTTAAAGTTATAGTTAGAAAAGTTCTGTCATTATTTACTCTTCATCAAGTCGTTCCACACTTTCTCTCCTCTGTGGAACACGAAATAAGACAAACATCTCAGTGGAAGGCAATAGTCGCCAATATAGTTTGCCTACCAGCATGTTTCATTTCTTAAAATATTCTTTTGTGTTCTACTGTAGACAGAAAGTCACACAGGTATGGAACAGCATGAGAGGGAGAGTAAATCAATAAATCAATCAATCACTTTTATTTATATAGCGCAATTAAAAATACAGAATGTAGCAAAGCACTGTACATTATCAAATAGGAGAATAGAGTGATGGTAATGTATAATGACAAGATTAGACCATTTATTTATTAAATGCAGAGATGGTCCCTTCTATCAAAACGACGATAATCACTAGAAATTAGGTGCCCCCAACTAAGCAAGCCAGAGGCGACAGTGGCAAGGAACCAAAACCCCATCCGTAAGAGAAGGGAGGGAAAAAAACCTTGGGAGAGACCAGGCTTAGTTGGGGCCAGTTCTCCTCTGGCCGGATGCCCAGCACTTAATTTCTAGGTCAATTTTAAGTGCACGTCAGATTGTTCAAAGGTCATTGTGTGTGTGATCTGATCTGGATATGGACTGAGAAACAGAACAAGGGAGAGACAGACTAATATTAGCGCATTCTTTTTATGATGTAACGAGTACATTGTGTGTTAAGGGGAGTGTTCCCGGTTCTGGCTGATATAATTAATGGAGCCCAGTAGTCCTTTAATAGATTTGATTAATAAGTGTTTATTGGTGTGTTAAGTTTAAGCCAGAGTAAAGAGATGTGTCTTTAATCTAGATTTAAACTGACAGAGTGTGTCTGCCTCCCGAATGGTATTAGGTAAATTGTTCCAGAGTTTGGGTGCTAAATAAGAAAAAGATCTGCCACCCGCAGTAGATTTTGATATTCT
>JAUMHI010000035.1:10301050-10317608 GCA_032359435.1 Enteromius unitaeniatus
TGATATTATTAATAAAAAATATATTTGATCTTTCTGTTCGAGAAAAAATATCTATAATATGTACTATATATAATTATATTGTTGTTATTATTACTTAGAAGTGGCATTTGTCCACTTTAAGTGAAGTAACATAAGTAAAATGACAAGATATGAGATTTATGCATTATAACTATAAGAAATATAATCTATTGTGACATAAGTGGTTGAATTGTGCTCATTGTGTGTTATGAATTGTCATACTCTGAAAATCTATAGCCACAAATAAGTAAATATTATAACATGTTAAAACTGTTCTTATGAATATTCATGAGATGATACAACATATTCTAAAGTTATTTATAATGCATTCCTTATAATGCCTTAAGAATACACTTATATTATGAATAAGGGTTTCTTAGAAAATGTTTCTACTGGTTTTAATTGGAAGTAATTAATAATAATAGTAATAACAATAAGCTTGTATCATTGGGGTATGATGGGGACCCCAGAATTGCACAGAAGGCCCTAAGTGGTATGTTGTTAAAAATTTTATTTTTATTTACTACTTTAAATAATATAATTTAGTATTTCAATCATTTACTTTTCATTAATACCTAATAATTTTATTTGAATTCATATGTTACTATCATGGCAAATCTTCTATTCAAAATTTTTTCAATAAAATAGGTAAATATTCAAATGCTGGTATGTAAGCTATAGAATAAATTCCGCTGATGAGGGTCATTTTTCACATTTATTAAAATAAATCAAGTCAAATGAAAAAGATTAAAAACACTATTATTTGAAAACAATTATTTTTTTAAACAGGTTCAAATTTTTTTTAGCTAAACAAGTAGTTAGAATAGGAATAGAATACATGAGCTGGAGTGTGAAGTTATTTATTTAAATAAAAAACAAGTAGATAAAATAGAAATAGAAAGTGCTAGTGCCAAAGGGTCAAGTGTACATTTTTATATTTTTCTTTTACTGTGATTTGGCTGTTATTAGTTATTTCAAACAGAATGACTGATAAAAAATATTTTAGATTAAGGTCAATAAAAAAAACTATAAATGCAAAGGCAAAAAATACTATTTTCAAAAACTTGTATACGTAATGTATACGTAAGTTATTTTGCCTCATATCATGCTAAGTCTGTATTTTTGCAGACTGGTCCAGCCTAATGCGCATGAACAGTTAGACAGCACAAACCATTACATAAACAGTCATTGGCTTTTTTAACCAGAATGTATTACTGTACAGTCTCCACATTGAGCGCCATGATCTTTGGCAAAAACCCAACGCTGTTTCCATAAATAACCAACAAAATTAATATCATATACAGAGCACTTGTTAAACTCTCCTCACCGTATAACAGTTAATATAAATGCTTTTTCTCTCATACAAACACAGACTTTCTTGCTCGCTCTAGTTCAGCAAACAGATTGAGCCCACTAGCAGTCAGACTTTGACAGGTAGTTGACCCCAGTCATCTCATGTCTCCACCCCCTCATCCATCTTTCCACACTTGCTCTCTGTCGCTCGTTTAAGTATGCACACACTGTAATGCAGTTAGATGAAAGAGAGAAAAGTCTAGATTGAGGGCCTTGTTCTCCAGCCTTACTCCAGCCTCACCCTGCTGTTTGTTTGTTGTTATTATTAGTGCTGTGTTTACCTCACCTGTCTTGTTTACTTCTCTTTCTTTGACCTCCCTCTCAGCCGTTCTGAACCTCATGATGAAACTGTTGTTTACATTCATTATTATCATTATTATGATATCTATAAAGGCAATGATATCTCTGCGTATTTTTGTGTGAAGGAAATTTAATTGCTGGCTAACCAAAACCTTAATCTCTGCTTTATACACGTACCTTTGAGCCCAGAGTTTGCTGTTGTCTCTGAACTGCAGAAACAAACCTGCCTCCCACATTCATTACGTTTAATTATGTGAAGAGAATGGCATGCATAATATCTCACAGACACATGCAAATTAATTGTGTGTATTTTTGTACTCTTTGTTAAATGCCAATAAAGAGGTGCTTTTAAGCAGTGGTGGAAAGAGTACTTAAAATTTGTACTCAATTACAACTACTGTTACTGCAACAAATACGGATGTGAGGCATGCGGGTTCATATGCAACAGTTTATTAGCAATTCAAAGTGAAGCAGGACAGGGTCGATCACTGGTAATCAAACACATCAAAGGCGAAGACAGCAGAATAATCCAAAAACGTAGCGTAGGTCAATAACAATAACAAACTCAGTCCAACGGCGAGACAAAGGCATAAATCCAAACGGGAGCAATGGTCGGCAACGATAAATCCACAAGAGAACACTTGAATGAAAACACGAATGAAAACACAGGGTATGATGGCAAAGCATATAAACAATGATATGTGCTAACAACAAACAACTGAGGGCTTATATGCTACCGGATGTCCGGGAGTTGACAAGGTGGGCAATGACAACAGTTTCAGAGTAAAAGTCCTGACTGAACACACAGAGAACACAAATTCAAAATAAGAGTCCAGGAATTAAAAGCAGAGTCAAACACACCAAAGGAGTCCTGGGAGCTGGAGTGCCATCCGGTGGCCTGTGCTGGCACATCCAGCTGATGGTTACATAGCCTCCCCTCTAGGAGCGGCTTCCAGATGCTCCAAACTTTGGAGCCCTCCAGGGTGGAGGACGGTAAAGAAGTCCACTAGGGCAGAGCAGGCGGCAAAGAAGCCCACCAGGGTGGAGCAGGTGGCGAAGAAGCCCACCTGGGTTTTCCAAACCATGAAGTTGCTCTCCTGAGCTGACCAGACCGTTCAAAAGCCCTCCAGGGTGGAGCAGAATGTGGAGCAGCCCACCTGGGCACACCAGAGGGCAGGCATGTCCTCTAGGGTGGGGCAGACAGTGGGGATACCCACCTGGGCAGGCCAGACAACGAGAATACCCTCCAGGGCGGAGCCGATTACTGCAATGCCCTCCGAGGCAAACCCAGGGCGGGGCAGATGGCGCAGATGACCACTTAGGCAGACTAGTCAGCAGGAACGCCCTCCGTGACGTTGCAGTCATCCTCCAGGGCGGAGCAGGCGGCGGAGAGGCTCACCTAGGCTGACCAGACCACGACCATGCCCTCCAGGGCTGACCCAACAGTTTGAGAGCCCTCCAGGGCAGCGCAGACGACTGTAGTACCCTCAGAGGCAGAACCATCAGCGACGACGTCCTCCAAGACCGAACAGACAACCATAATGACCTCCAGGTTCAGGACAGAGCAACAGTTCAGCAACCTCCACGGCTGATCCGGAGCAGGGCGTGAGTGCAATAACAGCCTCCTTGGCTGGTTCCGGGCTGAACGAGGGGTCAAAGATGGCCTCCGTGGCCGGTTCAGGGCAGGATGAAAGTTCAAAGTCCTGAATGATCGGTTCTGTGCGCAGCAGAAGTTCAACAATGGCCTCCATAGCTGACTTAGGAGAGGGCACGAGTTCACAGGCCATGGTGGTTTGTTCAGAATCCGTTCGGAGTTCCTGAACTGCCCCGACGGACCGACTCAGAGGCTGTGCAGCCCCCAGCGGGGACCCCAGAGAATCCACGACCTGGGTCGACATCTCTGAGCATCGTGATCGGCGGCCATCTTGTTAGGAAGCTCGAGCTGAGGCATGGCGGCCATCTTGGGCACAACGGGGGTTCGTCGAATGGCGTTTTATGAATTATGCGTGACGTTTGCAGCACTGTGATTTTCCCATCGTTGACCGCAAATGTGAATGCCTTCCTCTGCCTCTCCCACGGTAAAACGAGACCCACAGAATAAAAGCACAAAGTCTAGTAGCTGTACTAGTGTCCAATCAGGATTCTCGTCGGGTAGATGGTACAATAAATCAAGGTCCAAACTCGACAAAAAACAATTCTTAATCCATTCCTCATCAGCTTGAACTACATGGCTGTAAGAAATGAACTCACTCACATACTCCTCATTGTGACGTCACTGCTGATATTATTCAAGTCAATTTAGAACCGGTTTATAATCCTGCCCGTGGGGCGATGGAAGCGCGTTGGTGAAAACAGTAGATGAACCCTTTTTGACGGATCATTGCAATGGTCAGCAACGATAAATCCACAAGAGAACACTTGAACATGAACACGAATGAAAACACAGGGTATGACTGCAAAACATATAAACAATGATCTGTGCTAACAACAAACAAATGAGGGCTTATATGCTACAGGATGTCCAGGAGTTGACAAGGTGGGCAGTGACAACAGTTTCAGAGTAAAAGTCCTGACTGAACACAAAGAGATGAGAACACAAATTCATAATAAGAGTCCAGGAATGAAAAGCAGAGACAAACACACCAAGGGAGTCCTGGGAGCTGGAGTGCCATCCAGTGACCTGTGCTGGCACATCCAGCTGATGGTTACAGTTACATTGCTAAAATAATACTCAATTACAAGTAAAAGTGGTGGTGTCAAATCAGTAATTAAGTTAAAGTACGAATTACTTCTCTAAAAAAGTATTCTGAGTACTAGTTACTAGTTACTTTTCAAAAAAAAGGTTTTCATATAAAAAGCTCTAAAAACCTTACTAACTTATGTTTTAGTGCATGGTTAGATAATAGTGGTTAAGAATATCTGAACATTAAACTGTGCTAATATCTACATCCACAATGTCATATAATATTATAGTTACGTTTTTTATTTGTTTGTTTTTTTCCAGTGTATTGACTTGCACAATTTAACTGTTCATCACAAGAATTACAAATGTGCATTCCTGTGCACTAAAAAGTAAGCAAGTAGTGCACTAAAAAAGTAAGTAGGTAGTGCACTAAAAAGTAAGTAGGGTCATTTTTGATTCCATGACAAGCTTAAACTATTTTAGTACCATTGGATATATACACACACACATTTTGATCAATTGCCATTACAAAAATCTCTCTTAAACATATGCTCCTTCTGTGTATTTGTATCTTTAAAATAGAGTAACTTTATCACAAAAGCTTAGAGCACAAGGAGTAATGATTTCAAACTAAATTGAATTCACGAAAAAAACAGACAGTAATAAAATTATAAAACAAAAGGCCTCAATTTAGTTAAGGTATTCAAAACATGACAACAGCAGCCATTCATATTGTTTAAGATGAGATGTGATATGAGATGGCTTTGACCTAATGTCTGTACACTGTAGTGATGCAGATTAGGATATTTATATGTACAAATCATACATATATCCCATTCCAAAACATTTCTAGCATACTTATATTGTAAAAGAAATTTCAAGGGTTCACACTTTCCTCATAATGAATAATAAGCAAAGTTGGCGAGCTGTCTGGGGAGCGAGCCGGGACAACGGCAAACTCCGAACCCTAATGGATAGAACCCTAGCATGGGCAAGAGTTCGGCGTTCGGCTTGTTCACCGTCTGCCCCCCCGGAAAGTTATGAACTAAAATGGAAAACGGAGGAGAGGGGGTGGAGGAGGGATGCACAAAAGCGGGACGCGGGGAAAATGAAAGCTGGGAGAATTTATAGTGAAGGGGAAATTATTTGATTGGGTGTGAATGAACAAGGGAGGATTAGTTAACGGGCTGCCAACTGTGTATGATTACTCAGCAATCCTCTCGAAATTGTGTTATTTTGCATAATAGGTTCGTCACTTTTTGAGGTCCCCCTGAAACATTTCCGTTGTGGTCCGTGCTGTTTTCAGCGCGTTCTTGTGTTTGCAGCGCCTCTCTGTGTTTGTGAGAATTTGCAATTTGCATGTGTTTTCTTCTGTTTGCATGTGTTTTCTTAAATTTGCAGCGCGTTGAGCTCTCTCGACCACCGCACCATAGTCCCAGGTAGGCTATGATAGATAATAGAAAACCGCTTAGGGGCGCAGATGATTTTTGCCCCCCAATTAGTGCTTGTCCTACCCCCCCATGTGTCATGAAAAAATGCCGCCCCGGGCAGCTGCCCTGTTTGCCCATGCCTAAAACTGCCACTGAAAATAAGTAATAAGTAAGCCATGTGATTTCAGTCAATAATATTGCTTTCTCCAGTGAAAATGTTTTGTCTCATCTGAGAGGAATATGCACAGATCAGGAACCATCTAGCATCTGTAAGTGAAAACAAATTTGACCATGGATTTTGATGCTAGAGGACAGCAGGGGATGGACTTATAGATTACAGATCAAAAGAAAAAAAAAATTATCAATTCGTTTTTTTACAAACATGTGTCATACCGTAGGCGTGTTCTGTCTGAATGTTGTTGATGTTGTGCCATGTGCTCTGTTTATTTACCTGTCAGTTCCCTCATGTCTTTGCCTCGTTTGTAACCCTGCCTATGTCATCATTGTTTGATTAGTCACAGCTGTTCGTCTCAGGTGTTTCGTCTTAGAGTCCTATATTGTCTCTGTATAAATATCATGCCCCATGCATTGTATCTTTGCTGGATGTTGATGTTTCATGTTATGTTGTTCACCGGTCTGCTCGTTTCAGTCTCTTCATTGTTTTGTTGTTTAATAAATGTCCTAAAATTCAGTCCTGCCTTTCCGAGTCCTGTATCCCGCTCAAGAGCGCTCAATACCAGCGTATCTTCATGACAACATGCAACTTTTCACTTTTTATTGACTAGAGTTTATTGACTAGTGCTGGATTACTTATAGATTAATGAGGTTATTATTATCTGTCTGAACTCTTTCTTCAACTCATGTTAATTTTCAGCTATCTTTTATAACTATTAATTATTTATTTTTATATACATTTTTTAAATGCTCATGGTTTTCAAATATATATATATATAAGATTCGTATGGACTTGATAATGAAAAAGTGCATTTATTAGCATGAAAAAATGCTCTGTTGGAGACAAGCATAATTGCAAATATAATTAAAACTAATACTGTTATGATTATTTCAGAGTAATTATGTACATTTATTATTCATACTTCAGCAGTGGTGATAACTATGGAGATAAGACGTGAGTTGCTGTCTCATGCTGTGAAATGGTGTGTGCTGTACAACTGAGACTAAAATAGGGGCAAATCGAAGGCTTTTTGTGGTTATCTTGAGAGCAGAAATATGCATTTAGAAAGAAAGTGTGAGCAGGGAGCATGAGAGACAGAGAGAGTGTGAAAGAAAGCACAGTTGGCTGTTTTAATATTACACGACCACTGATGCACATTTCAGCTCAGTGTCTGGCCTTCTGTACGTTAGCCTGATAACACAGCCCAAATGCCACTCTGTGAATTAAACATACCTCTCCCCTGAATGCCGGCCTATTCTTTTTTATCTCTCTCTTTTACATCATCATGCTTTACTCTAATATTATGTTTTCTATTTTTGCTTCAATAAAAAAACACACCCCAGAACTACTAGTTCTTTCTTGGAAGTCTGCATTGTGTCATTGCCATCAAACGCTTTGTCATCTCTGTGAAATGTGAGTCGGGCTGCTGGGATTCACTGTATTGTTGTATTTCTGTGTTGATGAATGTGACTTTTTTGTGATGCTTAAATGATTTAAGAAGTATATGTGTCACAGTGTTTCAGTGAAATAAGAGACGTTTCGTTTTTTCCCCACAGCATGCAAAAAAGCTCTACTGTATTTGAACAGCTGCGTGTTTGCATGTAACGTATACGTATTCCACAAATACTGTACATATGTGTGTTTGTGTGCAGTTTGCATGGTGGTCTTAAATGGGGACTCCTGCTGAAAATTGTCTTCCTGTCATCTGTAGGTAAAGGAGAGGCAGGAGAAAGAGAGGGTGGATATTTTATTAATGTGTCTCGTTAATATTCCAGCACTGAGGGACGACTCCTGTGTCTCTTCTCCTGAAGAATGATGAATAACTCAACACCTCCATGGCAACCTCCACTGCAACTCACTCCTGATCATGAATATTCAGTCTGCCTGGCTGGGACGGCCCTCCCTGGACTGCGGTGATGAGAGAGAGAGAGAGAGAGAGAGGCAGAGAGGCAGAGAATGAGAGAGGTATGTGCTGTATGTATATGTGAGTGTGAATGTGTGTGTTCACAAGATCAACTATAATACGTTTTTTTATTCCTTAGAGATGTGTATGCTGAGGCAATTTGTGACAATCCCTGTAAAGATTTTAGACAAGTTTAATTTAACTTTTTTCATTATTAATGAAAACATGAATTGGATACTTAAACATATATATTTTTTCATTCATTTTCTTTCATTCTTCGTTTTGTTTTGGTTTGTATAAATGTCTAGATTCAATGAATAATGACTGCTCCATTAACCACCCTGCCGGTGTTTATGGAAAACCACTAGATAATTTAAAGATTTCTCTTTAGAAAGTACAGTATAAGCAATACTGTGACATTGACTCGGATGATGTTTGATCCATAAGCAAGCTGTTTATTTAAATCGTGGTCGTACAGGCAGTGGTCAAAAACGGGCAGACAGTTCAATATAGACAAGGCAAAGACTGTACCGGAAACCAGGCAGGAAGTCGGGGAAACAGGCAGAGTTCAGAGTCCAAAGTCCAGGCGAGGGTCGGGGCAATAGGCAGGAATCAAGGTCGATAAACAATCCAAATCAAGTCCGGGTAATCCACTGAATAATCCACGAGAAATACGCTCAGAGTTGCCGAAACAAAACTTTGCACTGTGTTCGGCTCGAAGCTGCCTTATAAATGGCAAAAGAGCGAGAACACAGCGTGGAAGCTTCCGGGTGTACGTTGGCAAAAGAGGTCTGGGTAGGAACTAATATTCTGGGGAAGGTTATATTCTTTCATATTATAAATGACCCGATTATATTCTTCAGCAACAGAGCCTTGTGTGGTCAACAACTCTACATGCTAAATTCAAGTCTTTCTGAAACTCTCAACTCTCAAGTGGTCCTTGGCTCTTTGATAACTCTTCTGATAATTCTTTTCACTTCTCTGTCAGAAATCTTGTTATGAGCACTTGGCCATGGCCTGTTTATTAGGAAATTATGTTCTTTCCACTTCCTGATGGCCCCAACAATACTCATTGGATCATTTAGAAGTGAAAAAATCCTTCTTCCATCAATATTTTTTGCAACAACAAGGTTGCGAAGGTGTTGAGAAAGCTCTTTGCTTTTTACTCATCGTTTCTTATGTGACACATTGGTAATGAAACACCTTTTTATAGGCCACCAGTTGGGACTGAATCAGCTAATATTAATTTCCACTGACAAGGGGCCGGATTGTTTTCTAATCACAGATTAAATAATAGATTTCTAATCATAGATTTAAGCTGGTGTCTTGGTTTCTGTGCCTTTCTGCACTTCTCTGTCTTCATGTGTTCAATACTTTTACCATGTTATTTCACTTTATTACACCTAACTTAATTTCTGAATTTATTTGTTTTGCTTTCTTTTGAAATATATTTACTGAGAAAAATGGTGATGTGTACATGTTGTATTTATGATATTAATATATAGAATTATTTATGAATATTCAATAGTTACGTATACAGTATGATTTGTGTACCAGTATACTGCACTCAGAAATTAAATATTTAAATGAAAGAGGAGTTCAGTACTGTCAATTAAGTCTGAAGTAGTAGCCTATTTCAGCAAATGTAACACATACTTATCAAAAAATGTAATGGTCATTTTAATCATACTGGTCAAGATTTTCAAACACCTTTTAAAACTAAAACTAACAATTTAGAAGATGGAACAGTGGTCACACGGTGAAGAGTGTCTTGGGAATCTGAAAACAAGTTCATTCGAGTCATAAGTCTCTGAAATTGGTTGATTACCTGAGCCTGAAGTGCAACTGCTGTAACTACAGATGTTTTAACATCAGCAGCTCAGAGGAGATTGTGTGAAGCTATATGAACTGGAAAAATTGTTTACAATTCAGCGTACTGTAGAAACAGGGGCAAAGAACACAAAACGGGCTTATATTAGTAGTAGTTTATGTTGTATTCTAAAGTAATGACACATATGTTGTTATCAGTAAATCCAAAACATACAGTAATGAATGCACTACAATCAGTGCAGTCTGAATTATTAATAAATTACTCTCTTTAGTGAATCAACCATATACAGCTTTCAGCTGTGAGACCTGATCAGTGAAATTACTGGTTGTTAAGATGACAGCGTGTAGTTAATATAAGTAACTACAAGAAGCACATTGTGAGTAGTGCTTCATAAAAGAAAAATAAATTGAAATATGCTACCACATTTTTTGTTCGCTTACTTGTTGCTGTTTAATATATTCAAAGGACATTTATGTAATGCATATATGAAAAAAAAAATCATTTAAAAGTCACTGTAAAAAAATCTGTAAACAACATGTTTTGCAAGAATTTGTTATTTAATTACGTCATTATTTGATAGATAGATAGATAGATAGATAGATAGATAGATAGATAGATAGATAGATGGATGCACCTTATCTCCAGTCTGAAGTTAGAAGTGTAAACGGCAGACTTTGTGGTGTTGTCTCTCCAGGCCTGCTGTGCATGACTGTTTCTTCAGCTGTATCAGATCAGCTTTTGTTTCTCTGTGGCAGATCTGGAAGCGTGATCCCCACGGCAGTGACTAGCAGCAACAGCCCCCTGACTTTCTGCAACGCTCTGTCCTATTACGGCCCTAGTATGGCGGATTACTGCCAGGAAACCAGGATAATGGTCGTCACGGCAGCGGAAATCCGCTTTCCTTAAGAATGGCACTGAGAGGCGTGAAGGCCAAATCCTCCATTTAAAACCACGAGAGACAGGCCCCTATTATATCAACTTACCGCTCTGTATCAAACACCGTCTCTTATTCTTTGACTCTCTTTGGAGTTTTCTGTCTGTTCTTGTTTCTTTCACACTTCCCATGTTCACTTTGCTCCTTTAGGATGCTGCTTCTCTTTGAACTGGCTGGGTGGTTTTGGAGAATTACCTAACTGTTACTGACCCTCTTTAACTGATCATTATAGCTAGAAAAAGGGCTGTCGCTAGAAATTCTGGACCTTGAGCTTTAAAATCACCTTCTCTCTGTGTATGTGTCTTGGGCTGGACTGAGGTTAAAATTTAGCCCATCCGGCCCAGAAATTGCCCCTTTTTGATGGGTCATAGTGCCAGAACAGGACAGAAACAAATACTGATATGACTGACAGTAAAGCATTGATTTTGAGGTAGACTGCTGGAAAGTTAATGTTAATAAATTCTGTCATCATTTTCTCACCCTCATTTCGTTCCAAACAACTTTCTTCAGCTGAACACAATTTTGTAGAATGTTACCAAACCAATTTGTTTTTTGTCTTAATTTCTACTTTATTGACAGGGTGAATCTCCCTTTTAGAACTATATATTAAACAATAAACACCTAATTTATATTTATTATTTATCTTAAATCAGGCCCTTTATTAAATATAACATTTTACGTCAATTGAAACATCAAAAGAAAGAAATTCTTCCTTTAAATCCAAAGTTTAGCTGATTAATATTAGTATGATGGTCCTTCATTATATAGTTATGTGTTTTTTTAAATAAATAATAAGTAATAATAAACTATAAAATTTGTAAAAAAAAAAAAAGAAACTACACACAAAGAAGCAATAATAAAATTAAAATACTCCCAATATATAATAACAACGGTAACATTTATAATAAATACATTTCTACAGTGAACTGACAAAACTGTATTTTCCAGTATACCTCATTTTCATTGCTGTTTTCAGCCAGCATCATTACAGAACCTTCAATGTTCTCATATCACACCACTGTGAAACCGTTTTGTGTCACATCTGAATGGATCAAGCGACCTGCACCATTTATGTCTTATAAATCGTTGAAGTGGCACGGCGCTGTGAGGGTGACTGATCCTGCTCTGCTTTAGCACGTGGCTGCCGGATACATCATATAGCACTGCTTTAAACTTTTGGAGTATTGCTTTATGAGGTTTGGCATGCACTGTAATCTAAAAACACTTCTTGAAAGGAATTTCTCAGTGCTCCATATGGCCAGTAGAAGATTACGCAGTGCTCCCTATGCACTCTGTCACTCTGTCATTTTAAGGTTACAGGTGTTGCAGTAGCTGCTATTGTTTATGTTGTGAAAGTAATGAGCCTCTCTTTACTGTCATCCTCAGGAATGTGCTAACACTTGAACCTGAGAGCAGATGAAGTAGGAAATGAACGCAAGTGAACATGATGGAGATAGACGAAGATGGATGGATGGATGGTACAAGAGGTAAGTAGTGCAGAAATGACTAATGACGTGCCAGTCCTTAGTTGACGAGATAAACTATCTAAGGCGGAGTTATCGTGGTAAATCTGTGACAGTGAATCAAATATTTTCTCTCTAAAAATGGGGAAAGTGTGAAAAGTCAACCGACATCTTGGAAAAAAGAAATAACAGACTTGTGGCAGGGGCTTTTAACATGAGGGTCAATGGGGTTAACCGTGTCAGCTTAACTGGAATTGGCTCATAATCATATAGGACCCAGGTAAAGTGCTGTACAGCACTGTACATGATTTTAATTTTAGATTCTGAAAGTTGTTATTTGTTTACATAGTTAAACTCTAAATTTTGCCAAGGCCCCATGTAGTGAAAGTTGTATTTATGAGTCAAATAAAATCTGTGGTAAACATAACTTTATGTTTTGCTCTTCAACATAAACTGTTCACACCCATACTGAAAACACACAATTTAAAGCAGTAATTTTTTGTTACTTACAGTACGTTTTTAGTAACTGGATAAGACATTTTGGGGTGTGAGTGAGTGAGTGTAGTTCATAGTTTAGAACACCAATTTTTACAATATATATGTGTTTAGATCTTGCTTTGACATACAAGCCACTGAAAGCATTTAGCACTTTTTCTCATATGAATATTTCAATTGCTGGCAGCTGTATATGATGAGCTTATTTAAAATATATTTTGACTTGACAAAAAATGATGAATAGTGTAACGAAAGCGGTTCGCTGAAGTGTGCGTGTGCTCGCGCTTCTCAGCTGGCAAGGAGCATAGGGACACGGAACTTAGAACTTCAAACATTTATTAAACAAACACGGAGAAAAACAAACGCTGACGAGGCAGCAAACACGGAGCATAACATGAGCGAACACAAACATGTAACTTTAACACTCGACAAAATCAACTAAAAAGACACAGGCTTAAATACAAGACACATGATGATGGGATTGGGGACAGCTGGAGACACACAGGTGCAAAGAATTACCTAAACAAGACAGGAAACACCAAATAAGGACATAGACTAAACCAATACAACACAAGGACAGGGGGGAAAACGGAACATACCAACATGACTCAAACACAGACAGACATAACAGACACGGAACATGACAAATAGTTTGCTAGAATTTGCTCACCTACTTTGGGAAGACCCAGATAAGGACATGGTTAAAAGATGCTGAAGAGGCCACTTAAGACACTAAAAGAAGCAGAGGTAGTTCAGATATACTGAGACGCTTCACACACTAAGAGAAGAGACACTTAACACACTTAGAGACAGCTGAATTCCACACACACACCAAGAGATGACTATTCAAAAAAAGAGATCTTGTTAAACTAAGATTAAGCATTTCCAGGAGTCCCCAGCTTTTTGAAATCAAATCCTAATGCAGAATCATCGAATGCTGCCTGCAGGTCATTTTTCTTAAGGGTACGCATAGGTATAACATAGTGAGGATTTTGAAGAACTATAACAGAAATCCACCAACCTGCTCATTCATATTTTTTTTACCTTTTGACTTAGTAATTTCGGAGCTGCTTACCCATGATTCCCAGAGCTCAGGGTGATATCTACCATTTTTATTTGCTGATGGATTGAGTGTTATGAGTGCTGAATGAAGGATAAAAAGACCCTTTGTTGCCCAGCACAGTGCCTCCACCTGACAGAGTAGGACAGAGACGGTGGGAGAGAGGAATGGGGGTAGAGATCTCTTTATATGCCTCTGGCTAGCATGGAAAGACACTCCTCAAGCTAGTGACATTTAAGGAAAATCAGATCTGAAGAATTTCTTATCTACTCCTGCCACTTCTGCACTTCTTTTCTTTATCCCTTCAACTAGTTTCGTTCCCTCACCTGCTTTATATCTGCAAGCTGCATTACCATACACACACACACACACACACAGTAGCATTGATTGCATGTGTCCGAGCTTGCACTGGAGAAAGGAGGGTCCTCATGGATTAGTTTGTGCAATTGATCTCAAGGGAGACAAAAGGCAAGACATTTCTTCTGCTCTTTCTCTGTTGCCATTTACTCTTTCTCTGAATCGTCGTCTTTGGGATTAGTGCAAAGAATGAAGAGATGTGGAGTGGAAGAGAGAGAAGGAGAGTGGGATAGAAGACTTGCTCTTTTCCCCAGACTCCTGGTGTATGGCACCTCAACTGAGGAATCAGTGAAACAAAAGCTCTTTCATCCCAAGAGGAAGCTGTGTATGTGCGTCTGTGTGTGTGTATGTGTGAAAGCTGTCTGCTCTTCTTGGCCCTGGACTTAAGATGTTACCCTAAATGTGCTGGCTTGTGGATTTGAACAATCTCACCTCCCGATGGGGAATACTTGATGTTGTGACACTTGAGCCTTCAACACTGAGGAAAAGTTACTTTTTGTAACTTCTCTTATTTTCGTATTTTCCTCCACTCTGCCAGTTAGAGGCATTTTAGGGTTATGAGCCCTTCACCAGCCTTCTCCTGAGCTACAAAGTGTTTGCAATAAAACATAAGTAAAACTTTTTAAACAGTAGTTAGTTACTATACAGCAAGTTAACAAATGTCCGTCCATCCATCCATTCATCTATCCATCCATCTGTTTGTTTGTCCATTCGTCCATTTAACCATCTGTCTGTCTGTCAGTCTGTCTCTTTCTATCTGTCCATCTGTCTGTCTATTCATCCATCCGTATGTCCAACCATCTGTTCATCTGTCTGTTTGTCAATTCGTCCATCCATCTGTCTGTCTGTCTGTCTGTCAATCTGTATTTGTCTGTTGTCTGTCTGCCAATTCATCGATCCGTCTGTCAAACCATCTGTTCATCTGTCTGTTAGTTTGTCTACCCTTCCATCTGTCTATCCATCTGTATGTCAGTTTGTTCATTCATCCTTCCATCCATCCATCCATCCATCCATCCATTTGTCTGTCTGCCAATCTGTCTCTGTCTGTCCTGTCAATTCATCCATTCATCCAGTAATGTGTATTAATTCATCCATCCATCCATCCATTCATCCATCCATCCATCTGTCTGTCCGTCCGTCCAACCATCAATAAGTCAATCAGTCTGTCTGTCTGTCTGCACGCACCTACACCACTAATGTTCTGATTCACAGTCATGCTCCGTTATGTTAGAAGTGTTACCACTTTTAGTCAGTTAGGTTTAGCACCAGACCCACTCAATTTATCCCTGTATTGATCTAGCTATGGAGATCCTATGAGAGTCCTTTATAATTCCTCTTTCATAAGCATATGCTCTTCATAATTGCATCCCTGACAACCTAAGTAGATTGACCAGTTTGTCTTAACTAGTGGTCAGATTGGACTAAATATATAGCAGCATCTTTCATTTGACTTGAAATGGCAGTGAGGCTGAAGTGAGGGATTTTGGGTAATTGTCAAGCTGTTGAGGTGGCTCTCTCTTGACAAAGCAAACGAAAAAAAGAAAGACAGAGCAGGGGGCTGGTTGAGGGGAGGGGGCCAAAACAGGAAGGAGACTGCAAATGAGGCTTGTTTCAATAACAGGATCGATGGGGTGCAGGAAAAGATGTTGTGCACGTCAATGATAAGCATCCCCAGGCAAACACTGGAAGGTGTGGGGGAGAAGAAGGGAGGGAGAAGGGGGGGGAAACAAAGAGGAAGAATTAAGACAAAGTGAAAGTTGGAAAGACAGAGATGTCAGGGAGTAGAAAATGGAAATTGAAGAGAGACAAACATTGGGGAATGCTTGACTGCGACTATGTTTGAGTGCGCCAGAGAAGAGAGGCGTGAGGTTCAACAATCAATGAATGCAGTCAGAAAGATGCAGTGTTCTGTCAGTATCACAGCTCTCGTTCTCAGTATTATTTCATTAACTTGTCACAAGTGCAATAATGTGGGTGGAGTTTCCGTCAGTTTCCATTTTCTCTGGAGAAGTTAGTTCTTAGTTTTAAAGTAATAGTTTTACTAAATATGAAAAGTCTGTCATTATTTACTCATGCCATTATTTTGTGGAACACAAAACCAGATGTTTAATGTGTCCAGGCTGGTAATTTATACTATTATGCCCACAAACCATGTAAGTAAATTGTTTGGCTTTAGAAGGAATATAGCATGTGGGAAAAAGAGCATAAATTTAAGTTATTAACAGAAAAAAGGTCATTATATGAATCTGTTAGGTTGTTGCATGTTTTGTCATAACTACAATACATTACTGTAAGGCTAAACATGATGGCTATTCAAGGCCATTTATTTATTTATTTATTTTTGCACCAAGACCTAAGTAATTAGGACACGTTTAGTCTCATTAAAGTAATGCACATGGCATGATGATTCTCATTGCTGTAATATCCTTTTTAAAACATTTTGATTTGCAATTACGTTAAAATGAAAAACCTTGGTCCCACTTTATATTAAGTGTCCCTAATACTTGTGTACTTCCATAGTAACTAGATGTGTATGTAGTATGTAACCACAGTGTA
>JAUMHI010000035.1:10320590-10332216 GCA_032359435.1 Enteromius unitaeniatus
ATCCAGTCTTTGTCCGAATAAACGTTGCATTCCGAATTTCCTCGTCCTCTCCTCTCTGCCATGCTGAGAAGCGCGGCACACTTCACAGCAACGGACCTCGTGTTACATAAACAGGGTAGTGTCATTAAATATAATAAGTAATAATCATTTTATACTTCTGTTCTTGTGTCTCAACTGTAAATGAATTGCTATTTTGTGGTCTGCAACATGAAAGAGTGTCTGCTAATGAAATGTTAATGTTAATGAAAGAAGCCCAAAATAATATGTACATGAAAAATTTAGGAACACTGGACAAAACTATGTGGCACCATTGTGCTGCAGCAAATAATAGTAAATGTGTGCAAATATAGGGCCCCATTCCTATATTTGCCTGAGGCCCCAAATTAACTAAATCCGCCCTGGTTTAGGGGAGGATGGGACTGATATATCTGAAGCTTAGTGAAAATGCCTCTATTTAGCATTTGTCAAATGGGATTTATTGCATAATAGTTTAAGTGAGGTTAAGATTCTGAAATCAACAATTAGACCATATAAAATGTCCGACTGTAACAAGAAATTAATACCTTTACTCAGCCAAGATGTATTAAATTGATTGAAGTGTCTGTTTAAACACGTACAGTTTTACAAAGGGTGTCTATTCCAAATAAATGCAGTTCTTTTCAACTTTTTCATGGTTTCTAAAAAAATCTTAAGCAGCAGAGCTGTTTTCAACACTGGTAAAAAAAAAAAAAACTTTCTTGAGCACCAAATTAACATATTTCTGAAGGATTGTGTGAGGCTTAACACTAAATTACTTAAAGCAATGACATTTTAAAATAATATATTTTCAAATAGAAAATTATTTTAAAGTGTAATATTTTTTTAGCAATTTTACTGTGTTTTGACCTATTATGCAGCCTTGATGAGCATAAAATATTCTTCAGAAGTCCTTCCTTCAGGTCCTATTTTTCTATAAATTGTCTTGTGTAAATCACCTATTCTGTTCATTTCCAGGTTTAAATGGCATTTTGAATTCTGTGTTTTCAATAGTGGGCTTTTGGGCTCCATTGTATAGTAGCTATGAATCTCCCCAGTGGCAAAAAACAGAAGGAAAGGAGAAAATATTTCTGTGGGACATATAGATCATTAACAGTTAAAAGGGAGTATCAAGTGGGATGGAGAAGAAGAAAGAGGTTTGCATCGATGTGAAGGTGCCTTTGAGGTGGGTGGGTGACAGTCAGCCTGAGGAGGGAGAAATAAAGGTAGAGTGAGGGAGAAAAATAGAAAGCTGTTGAACCCAGCACTCATGTCACAATACTTTACCATCTCAGACTCCACCAACTTCACGTCCATTTGTATCTTAAAGTGTTTCATGAGCATTCCTCTCCTTTCTCTCACTCTGCTCGCTTTAGATGCCCAGTGCAGGTCCTGTTCATAATTCATCTTCTCCCTCCTCCTTCCACTTGACCTGTTTGGGTACAATGAGTGCAGCAGGCATTTGTCTTACTTTCTCCCTGTGTGTCTGCTAGCCAATGCTCACCGTCACTAATGGAGGATACAGATGCCACATAGTCAATAATGAAGAGAAATGTCACTCTGTGTTTGTTTTGCCCAGACAATGAGCTACAGAAGTAATAATTACTCCAAGCACATTTTCTTTTAGCATTTTTATGTTATTTTTATTATTATTTACTGTTGTCGTCTTTTTATGTGAATGCCCTTAACAGTAAAGGTTTACATATTAAAATAGAGATCAGGACTATTGTATGAAAAAACTTGCATTTGCTGTTGTAGTGTAGCACACTGACCTGCTTACAGTCAAATCACAGCCTTCCCGAGATTCAGTATACAGTAACAGCACACTTGCTTTGCTGATTAAAATATCCACTATATAATTATTTAAAGACACACAGTAAGAGAAGCTGCACAGACTGTGCGCATACTGTATGTATTCCTCTAAAATAACATCTCACGATAAAAATCCCTATGGCTGGAGATAACAACGCCTCCTCCATTTGGACAAAGTGCTGACTCAAACCAGCATTTTCTAGTTGTTTAGACTTTCTCATTCTCAGCCCAGCAATTTGCAGACCGCATGCAGACACATTTTGTAGTACTGTATCTGTAACTCGTACTTTTTGCTTCAGGCTTAGATATTTTCCAACAAACTGTATGTCTGCTAGAAATGGAAGTGGGTTAGAAATCAAAAAATGTATGTCAAGTACAAAGTGTGCCATTAATGGTGGAAAAATGGTAAACATTATTACAAAAATTGTGCCATGCCTAATAATTTATTAAATGTAATAATTTAAAGCATTTCAATTCAAAATGGTTAATGTATAGGAAGTGCTTTAATTCTAATATATTTACTTTTACCATCTGCTTGATTCAGGGTTTTTTTTTTAGCGTCTCATGTTTCAGTTAAAGGGACAGTCCACCCACAAATACAAATTGTATCATTATTTACTCAGGGTCATGTTCCAAACCTGTTTGATGTCCTTTTTAGGGCTTTTCATTTTCAGTTTGGGAAGAGAAAAATGTATGCAAACACCAAAAGAAAAGTGGAAAAAAAAGAATAATCACAAATTTCATCATGATTGCTTCTAGACCCAATGCCAATTTAGAGTGAGTTGTATTTGCATTGGTTTGGATGTGGACACAGTCATAATGCAACATGTTTTTAGGAATAAAAGCTAAATTGTTGGTCTATTCCTTAATCCATAAGCTTAAAATATAGCGTAGAAATTGTGTTTTGACTTTCTGGACATGGTTATGGCTAAAGATGCATTAGAATAAAAAAAATATATAAAATTCTCACAGTGTCTTGTATTTCTGCTGTAGTCATCATGTTTGTTTCTCTCTTTCTCTCGGTTTGCTCTCTTCTCCACACGTGCTCTCTTATGATGTTTGGTTGTAAGCTTAGCTTACCCCAGTGTCCCCCGTCCACACATACACACCGAGTGCTGCTGTCAGGGTGCAGGACCTGGCTGTCACCGCTAAAAGTAATGCCTCATTAGGCTCCATGAGGCCCAGGGTGAACCTGGCACTGCGGCCTGTCCTGTCTGCCTGCCCCTAATTGGATCATCTCTACATCCTCAGGCTGCCAGCAGCTGAAAGGAGTTGTGTGTGAGGGGCTGAGCTGGGGTAAAGGCTCTGGAATTCTCCGGAGAGGATGACGGGCTCTGGAGATGGGCTTTATGGCAGGCCATTGAAGGGAAAAGACATCCTTTACCCTTTAGAGTGAGACTGGATCAAGCTACAGGTGACCAGGAAGGCCTTGGAAAATGATCTCTCAGCATGTGTGCTCGAATGTATGAATTTGCTGATGTATGTTGGATGTGTGTGTGTGTGTGCTTGTGTTTGTTATCCACACGCTTTTGTCCTTTATGCTGCTGTGCTGAGGGCATGCAAGGATTGGGAAGATGGCTGTAATGCTTGATGGATTTGGGGCACAAAGGGGAGAAAAGTCTCCGAGAGGATCAGACTTTTCAACCGATTCCCAAAACAAAGATTTTGTGTAGTTTGTGTAGTGCTTTTGTACTATAACATATACATTTGTTTACATTTTCATTTTTCCCATATTTTTTCATTTTTTTTCTTATTCTCTCTAAAAATATGTAGACAGAAGTTAAAGAGTCTGCTGTAAATGCTTGACTTGACTAGTTGTATTTCCATACATGTATTTTTATGTATCTTATATATTGATATATAGACGTTTGGGATCAGTAAGATGTTTCAAAATGTTTTAAAGACTAAAGTCACTTATGCTCATTTACTTGACTAAAAACAAAACACCAGTGAATTTATTTCTTTTTTCAATTATTTTTTTTCCCTATTTTAATATACTTTTAAAATGCAAGTTATCATTACAAAAGTCAGCATCATTACTCCACATTATCACACTCCAACATCATTTTGGTGCTTGGTCAAAACCCTTAGCGTCAAAATGCAGACGTGATCAATTTTTTTATAATTTTATCTTCATAGTTAAAAGATATATTGGGTAATAACAATGGTTTTATTGCATATATGTAG
The DNA here is from genome assembly GCA_032359435.1 of Enteromius unitaeniatus. Taxonomy (NCBI): domain Eukaryota; kingdom Metazoa; phylum Chordata; class Actinopteri; order Cypriniformes; family Cyprinidae; genus Enteromius; species Enteromius unitaeniatus. Next base: position 10,324,605 of record JAUMHI010000035.1, read on the forward strand.
GGGTGTGATTTTTTTTCATGTAAACAGTCAAAAGAGTTTTTTTTAAATGATATTATTTACACATTTATGAGCACGTAACCCAACCCCTGGCCCTAAACCTACCATCTTTCAATAAAACACAAGATCTAGCAGGCAGATATAACTACCGTCATAATTTATTTAACAAATATTAATATTCCAAGTCTTTTGAGGCAAAAGATTGATTTGTGAGAGGAATAGATGCGCGATTTAAAAAAAATGCTGCTACAAGAATCCTTACGTCAATGTTGGTTGTGAAATGCCATTGGCTCTAGTGTATCTTGTGACCGATTGCGTCATTTTATGGGACGGAAGTATGTTTTCTAAATGAGATGACTGATTCATTTTTAGTGATTAAAAACTTGTGTTTTACTCTCTTCTTTGTATGGCTTTAGAGGACTTGGAATGTGACACGACTTATTTGTAATATAATTATACTGCTTGTTTATGATTAGTTTGTGTAATAAATACCTGTGACCGTATTTGCCTGTGTGTGTTTTATATTGTTTAAAGGTGGGTAGGTTTCAGGTAATGGTGGGGTTTGGTGCTCCAATAAAAGTAAAAAATTATATAATAAATTTACATATGCATGCAAACCATTACATTAAGCCAACCAACTGAAAACAACAGAGGACCTTTCACGTTGAAAAGTGACTAAAAAGAGGTACCTTGAGCTTCAAAAAGTGACACAAAGGAGTCTTAACCAAGCGTCAAAATGTGACGATTTGGAGTGAGACTGTGTTGCCTGTTCAGTGTCACATCCTGCAAAAATCACACTAATATGCTGATTTGCTGCTCAATATTTACTCACTTACTGGCCCCATTATTTTTAACGTTAACGTTTAGTATAATAGCGGCTACAACATTCACTGAAATATTACTATTTTAACAGAATTTATTTTTTTATTCCATTAAACACATGAGATGGAGACTGTTCTGTTTGCAAACAATTTTCTCAGGGTTTAAGCATATCAACAAGCACATAAGGGTGGTGCCCAAATGTTATCATTGTTTAGCCCATACACTGTGTTTCTATACCTATATCTTTCTGTTGCCTTGGTTATTATGCCGATTATGGAACTGCATAGATTTCCTCTGGTTTGCATCTGTTCAGAGCTGGGAATAGATCTCAGCAGCTAGCACTGTAGAGCCATCTTCTTAAATGTGTCTGCAATCCATATCAGTAATAAATGCGTTGTCCTTTCTCTCTCTCTCTAAACCTCTCATCTTTAGATACTGCTCTTCATATCAGAAAATGATTGAAGAGGAGAGCCTCGGATGCTTTGAATATCAATTTTTGTCAATTAATGGCGTTTGTGACATTTGTGTGAAGTTGATAGGTGCTTCAAACGCCTGAGGGAGGAGCAGCCACGCACAAGGCGAAGCGAGAGAAGTAACAAGGGAGCGAGAGAGCCGATTGATTCTGGTTATTGATTACTATTTGGATGGCTCTTTTGAAGGCTGCGCAGGTCATACTTAATTGAGATGCCGGAACGAGTGAAAGACCAGATCAAGAGAGATGGAAAAAGGTTTTTACCTAGAACTTGGATGACTGGGCCTGGCATCTCTCTGCACGAGTGGTGACATAAAGCCAGCAACACCTAACGCTGAAAATGTCACTCCGCTCCAATTAAAACTGGCTGGCTGCCACTGCACCGCCTGCACCCTGTGCTAGATCCCGCCCCATCTCACCCGCTTGTGTTTGTCAGCTGTAACATTACGCACTGGTTGTTTATTTCCAAGCCCACTTATTTGATTACAGCCATTTGTTGGGTGTTAAAGGCAGCGGGTGCAAAGGAAGCTGTTAAGGCTGAGAGGATGCAAGATGGTCTGAGATGGCACTGCTTAGGACTGCTCTGAAGTCATTGCTGTCTTTCACACCAAACTCCCACACAACCAATGGATATATTCTCCTGTCAGTCAGCCAGTCCTCTAGCGTCATGCCATTGCACTCACATTGCCCCATATTTTGGTCAAACTTGGCCGTGTGACCCTGCCTGCCACCCACGAGAGAGAAACTGTAAGGTAAATGCCAACATATGTAGTCCTAATAAACTGTCACTTTAAGGCAGGTAAACTCTGACTCACTGTGCCTCGAGTCCATCAGCACGAGGCATCCGGCAGGCAACCTCCATTTCTGTTCGGAGTCTCGTATATTGTTCTCTTCTCTTCCTCTCTAGCCTTTTCTGGTTCCATCAGCTCAGATGGCTGTCTGGGAGGGTGAGCAGGAGGGAGGGAAAGAGAAGCTGACACCATCATCCCTCCCCTCGAACGAAACAACATGTTAATTAAGGCGAATCAGTAAGCTGTTGTGGAAATAAATAGCACCATCCTGCAATACTCTACTGTGGATGCAAAAACCAGCCGAAAAAAAGAAAAAAAAGCCAACAACACCACAACCAAAAAAGACAACATGAGCAGGGGAGGGCGGACGGAAGCCAGGCTGCAGCCAGAAATTTCCTCTTTGACAGTCCGGTCTTTTAATTGGTGATTCTACAGATAATTACATGAGGTGTTGCTTGTAGCCGGAGGCGGCCGGCACCTCCTGGTCTTTAGAGGATTCTATAAATTCCCCTGCCCTTTGTTCACTTGAGTCTCCAAGTGTCTGCTCGCTCATGTGATTCCTCTTAATTTATTATACACTTCAAAGATTTACTTTCTTGTCTACATGTTTTATCTTTAGCATTTTATTATCAATTAAATGTTAGTCCAGTTAATTGCAGGGTATGCAGCTCTATTCATCACATCAAATGCATATATCAAGATATGAGAAAAACCTACCAAATAAGGATAATTCACAGATGTCATACAATTATGGGACATGAGGAAATCATTGAATAAACATTATGCACACATTTGTGTGTGTGTAATGTTGATTTAGTTTTTTTCCTATTTGCCACAATTGTGGTGTGACATCTGTGAATTATTATTATCCTTATTATAGTAGTAGCAATATCTTCAATATCTTCAATATCTATAATACTCATTTATGGATTATTGCATTAATTTAGGGCCAGATTTACTAAAAGCTTGCACCAGCGCAAACCTTCTTTTGGCCTTAAAATATTACTGTCAGGGTTTACTAGGAAAAGAATTAGCTCTGAAAAGGCGTGGACACAGTTAATTTTATGACTCATCATACTGAATGTGAATTTGTAGGAGTTTAACTTTAAGAAGCAACATTTATGGGAAGAGAATTTTAAAATGAATTAAAATGAATTAAAATGAAAATGAACACATACTTTTGCCCTTGTCAAATTACTGGTATTTGTGCCATTATTTAATGTCCTAAATATTTTAAAGCAGGCAGTCATTTGCGCTGTGCTTGATACATTATGCTGGTTCCTATAGAAATGAATTAACTGCAGCTGTATTCTTCAATATGCACATTGTCAGTAATACACACACAGGATTTTACCCTCCCATCAGCTCTTTTGTGGATTTTTGCCCTAATGCTAATTTGTCCTGTTTAGTAAATCTGGCCCATAATGTTGTCATTGTATCACAACTCCTCTCTTATTGTTTCTTTGGATAGTAAAATGTTCATTGAATATGTATTTTTACAATCTCATGGAAAGTAGTAAGTCGTTTTTGTCCACTGTTTTATAAATATTGTAAATTCAGAAATATGTGATTTTGGATGCTGTCGATCTTTATTGAGACACTGAGTCATTCACTTTACTGATTCATTTAAAAACATTCATTCAGGACAAAAAAATATATAATTATTAATTTTTTTATGACATTATTTTGAATTATAAAAGTGCATCAAGTAACATTTCACTTTTAGTTAGTTTAATGTTTATTGAACTGTTAAATATAAGAGATTTCACATTCTCAATCATGCTTGAAAAAAACCTCTTGATTGTCTGATTATGCTAAAATATTTGTATTATTTGTATTATTATGTATTAATTATTACGGAATTAATGTGCAGCATGTTCTCTGAATTTATCAGACTGAATTAGCTTGCCTTGACATACCTGTTTTCTATGTATTTGCATGTAAATTGTATTCATGTAAACATTTATTCATTTTTTGTATTTTATACCATTTATTTTTTTCCCTTAGAACAGCAGTTTGCACTGTATTTCCTGATGTTCTGACCACTGGAGACCAACATGGCAATATATAAACTAAAAGGCAATTCTCGTTTGTTTTTGAAGGACACTGGTCTGCTCTTTGCTGTCCTCCCCTGTGGTGGATGGTTGTAGTTAGTTATTACTGTCAGTTATCTCACGAGGCACAGACATTTGTAAAGGGTCAGAGGGGAAAGTACAAGAACTGTACTCACTTAAGCTCACCGCTTCCAACCATGTGCTGTGAGACCTCGATCAAAATGTACACCCCGTATCTGAAGATAATATGCTGTACATTCAGCACACATCCACACAAAGTGAACAAACATAAGTAATTTCCCATTAAAAGCAGATCTCCTTAACACAAACAGACAGAAGACTTGCTCATTAAAAGTGTTTTATCTCGGTTTGATGGGTCATATGTTAGTGAAGTTTTTCTGCGCAATACAAGCTGTTGTTTACATAACTGCTTACAAGTTGCTTTTTTATACAGTCATGCAGACTTTCATTTTTATTATAAACAGCTTTGAGCTTTAAGCTTTTCTTTCTTCTTGCCCTGACAAATAAATAAATAGTCTGTAAAATAAATAATTCCGACATTTATTTTCAGTTATCTTTGTCTGAACCATATAGAGGTCACGCAGTCTTTATCATAAACCATATTTAAACACCTTGGGGTGTCTCATTTTTTTCTAATCTCACATTTGTCATTACTTCGCATATACGTTAATGCTGCAAATTTTCCCTGGAACAGCATGCAAGTGCAATATAATCACCATTTCATACAATTATGGGTCAGCACTGAACAGGTAACGACTAAAGAGAACAAGCCAGTAGTTTAGTGGTGATTACGGTTTTAGGGTTGATGAAGTTATCTAATAAAACACTTGTGTTCAGTAGATAAGATTGGCCCTTGAAGCTCACGTTCATGTTTGCCGCAAAGCCTCCATTTCCTGTGATCCATCATCGACGGCGTTGTAAAGGTTGACATTTTCATTTAGCAGATTTGTGTGGGGGAAGTAGAGACGGGATTCGTGATTAGGCTGGTGATACTGTTACAAATGAGCTGGAGGCCGTTGGCGGAGCCCGCACTTTGTTTATTTGTCCCCAGATTTGGGAGAAAATAAATTAAAGGGTGTTGGAATTGAAATCGTAATGAGAACAGCAAGTTTTGCACTAGCTTGTTTTCAGCGATAATTGGGAAATAACAAAGACAATCTTGTCAAACCAAGGTAATTATAAAGAACAATACAGCATTTCGCTGTGTGAACCTTTAATTGGACTAACCTTTTCTTTTATCCCTAAATCTGCATCTTGGTGATATCTGAACTTAAACAACCAAGTTCATCTTACTTGCCTCAAGGCTGAGGCAAAGTCAGCCGACGGAGAGCTTTTTACAGTGGTGTTTTTGAAAAGAGCTGCTGTCTGATGTGGCAATGCTGAGGGAGTTGAAATGTAGTAAATCATTTTAGAACACACCCAAATCAACCAACCAACCAAACCAGCTATGCCATCCCAAAATGAAACAGGGAAATAACCCAAATAAGGGACACAGGTAGAGACCTCCCACCCACTCCCGCAAGATTATGTCCCGCATCTGCCCGCTGCCGCAAAATTATATTTTATTTTCTCCCGCTCCTGCCCACAGTATTCAAATTTTGTCCCGCTCCTGCCCGCAAAAGCCCACAGGTAAACCCAAGTAGTTTCATTTTCACTGCTTCTTCCCACTATACTCTATTATTTGTTTAATTTGCTTCCCTTTTGAATATAAATAAAAAAGAAATGAAAAATGAAAAAAATAAATAAACATGTTTTGTTTTATTTGAGTTTAATTAAATGGAATTATAAACATGGACACGAACAAGGAGCTTTTCAGAACATAGAAATACAGTTAGAAATAGGCTAATAATTTAGCAAAGAAACAAAATAATAATAAATGTTGATTTCAAACATTGTGGTCAAACAGAAAAGCATGTGGCCCATTTGGCTTCAGAACGTGCGTTAGCCTTTTTTTCCTTCAGCAATGCAGAAAAAACAAGTACAACTTACTCTAGCTTCCCAGAGAGACATGTGGACAATGTACAAAACTTTATTTCAATTTTCACAACAAATATTTAAAATACTCAATGTCAAGTATCAGGTCAAATCAAGCACAATATATTTCACACAGGGCGCTCTGTATACTAGCTAGCCTCCCACCCAACAGTGCCTAGAGTAGATCAAAACAAAAAAACAGGTTACATTCAATAATGCAATAGAAATACAGCCAAATGAAACCAAAACGAAAACCAATATATAAAAGAACCAAAAAAAAAAAGAAATTCTCTTTACATCAAACACAGAAAAACAAAAGAAATCGATATAGAAAGAACAAAAGTAAAAATTAAACAAAAGAACAAAAAAAAAATGCTAGATGAAAATTTCAGTCTGAATGCTCACTAGAGTGACGTTCACGCTCACAAGTTTATCCTTAGAATACTGAAGCCTGATTGGCATAACGCCATAGCATCGCAAACGGCTAAGAGCGAAGACAATGCAGTTTGAAGTGGAAACACATTGCTTAGGCTGGATAACCTTTGATCTAGTTACTAGGGCCAATTAGAACCCAGTGAAAAGGGTGTCTGTATTTGCATGTCAGTGGACCTGGTTGAAAAACCCCATGCTCTGGAACAGGGGGCGGAGCCCAGCCAGTCACTGAGTGATAATGTTGTTCACTGTAGTGATAGAAATGGTAGTAGTCAGCGCTTACTAACAGAACACACTGATATGAAACATGAGTTGCACAGTGCACTGATCATATCGAAACATATTTGTAAGGACCGCCTTTTAGCTGGGCTGGATGCACGTCTCGCTTCCCAGCTGAGAAAATAGTCCTGGGTTTTTCCTAGTTTTGGGTTTTTAATTTTACTTTTAGGTTTTACCTCGTTTTTAATCTGACTCCAATTTTAGGTTATTATTACATTTAGATTATAATCATAAATTTGAATGCTGATTTTGAATTGAGTTGTCTTAACTTAGAAACCTGATCCTTTTAAACGTGTTATATTCTCTGTTACTTTTTTCTTGTTGGACCGTGAGCCATCTAGAGCTAACGCCAGCTGTAACGTCACTCCGTAACACGAATCTCGCCATTATTAAAATTACTCAGGGATTGAGATTTGATTTTTGTATTCTAACTTGCCCAATGTGTTAATTTTAAATGATATCAGAAATCAGGGGGGTCTCACGATCACGCCTACTGCTTTAATGGGCGTGCCCCCAGTTTGAATATCTCTGGCCGTAATTCATGCGCGCCACGCCTCCGCACACCCTACTAGAAGTATAGATTTCAACAATCTAAAATGAATCAAGAAATAATTTATTCGTCAGGTAAAATTGTATGATGTCAATTACATAATTAAACAATATGAAATTCAATTCAATTCCAATTTAAAAGAGTGCATAACTTTGGTAAATCAAGAAAGAATATCAAGCCAATTACATAATTTAAGAAATGAGAATTTGATTCAGTTTCC
>JAUMHI010000035.1:10332316-10357250 GCA_032359435.1 Enteromius unitaeniatus
TTTTTCTGGATTTTTAATCTAATAAATGCAGCCTTGATGAGCAGAAGAAACATCTTTAAAAACCATTAAATATCTTAATGACCCGAAATTTTTGAACAACAGTATATATATATATATATATATATATATATATATATATCGTTATATATAACGTTAGAAAGGGCTATAGTTTATTATAACAGTGCTGCCATCCACTGGAAGTCGAACACTTTTCATTAATATGGTTAATTGTCAATAATTAAATAACAAAAATATCAAATACTGTTACAAATGTAATGTCCATTATTAGTTCAAGTTCAACCTGTCCTCCAACTAATACACCTGTATAGGTTGTTTGTACAATAACGGTGAAATACAACCCATCAGAGCATATACTAAAATTGCGCTCCTATCAGCAACAAATATCAGCAGTGTAGCCCACGGTTAGCCCACGGTGCGTTAGAATATGACACATGATTATGCTATAATGGGTTTGAGCCCAGAGAACGCATGTTCTCACAAAACCCTGTAACCCATGTTTTTACATAAAAAATTAGTTGGTCATACAAAAATATAAAAAACAAGTGTGTGTGTGTGTGCACAGGATTGAAAGATAACCATAATAAATTATTTCCTGCTATGTTGTTAATGCAGGCTTGTTTAGAATGTAAAACTAGACAAGGCAAAATATGTATTATATTTGAATTTTCCCCTGCTCATAGGCCTATTTGTCTTTCCAGAAATGTGAGGTGTTGGCAGTGTTATCTGTTCGTATGTTATCTTCGAACCTCTTGAATTTTCTTTTATCTAAATTTAGGGCTGTACCATGCAATGTCACTATATCTCCTTACTGGGCACATCTGATGCCTGTATGTCATTTCCAGTAAGAGTTTAAGAATAGTTTACCTTCACAATCGCTTAACATTCCTTTAAAACGCTGTATAATGTTCAGCAACAAAAGCATACTATAACACACATATTTATTTGGACTATTTGGTTAGTTCCAGTCCTCTAATTTGATTGACTGAATAGACATTTTACTGATTCACTCCATTTGTCCCACTGTGGACACCTGAAATCAAGGAGCTAATTTTGTTTAACTATCTGTGTTTTCATTTGTCATTTCATTCATAATGACATTTCTCTTTCGGTGCAGAGTTATGTATTTTTATTTTCAGTAATATTGGGGTGTTGAAATTAGCATCTTTTGCTAAAAAAATTACTCAGAGATGGGTTTCTCTCTTAGAGGAGCAAGTAAAAATATTAAGACTCCAGAGCATCCTTTAAATCTGTGAGTTGATGGTGACAGACCAAGCTGAACACTTCATTTCATTGAGTACGAACTAACCACATAACCACTGACCACATTTTTTGTAACACGAAATATTACTTACATGTTTCATGTATGTTTCATTACATTGATATTACATGTTTCTAGAATAGCAGTATAAAAGTGAGGTGGTAATTGCTGAACATTAGCATGGCCATATTTGCAGGCTCAGTCAGTACATATTTGTACTTATACAGAATTGTTGCTATTTGTATATGTATTGCCATAGTGCTATATACATTTATGTGTGTGTGTGTGTGTGTGTGTGTGTGTGTCTATATATATATATTTACAGACACCCACACACACTTAAGCACTGTTGTACAATTCTAAATGTCTTAAATGTAATTGCTACTACGCTACTACAGTTTAACTGCGGTTGCTTACTTTACTGGAGTGTTTAGTGGAAATTCTGTACTCGTTTGTGGACTGTATCCCACTAGGACATACCTTTCAGAGCGATAAACGCTCTCTGAGTGAGAGAGAGAGAGAGAGAGAGAGAGAGAGAGAGAGAGAAGAGCATCAGCGCGGATCTGCCTTCTGTCAAAAAAAGTGACAGCTGTGTCCACTGCCTCGTCTGTGAACGCAACGCACCATTATTCCGCGATGAGCTTCATCAGCCGAGCCGCGCGCTGCCTCTGAGGGGTCGACCGTCTTTTCTTGCTCTTCTCTTTTTGTTTCAGTATATGTTACGGCTGATTTCAGGGAGCACGTCAGCGAGTTACCATTTTAATGTGACGGCGCAAGAGTTTCGAGTCTCAAAACGGCAAGCCATTTGCTTCCATTCAAACGCGCTTTCTTTTTATTTGCATTTCAACTCGGCCACTTTTTACTTTCTCGAGGATCCTACTGGCCTTTTGGTGTCATATTCTGTTTATTTTTTGGACTATGAACACTTGTTTCCTTCTCAATGCGTTCGACTTCTAACGTTAGATTGTGTTCTTTTGTCTTGCTCGCTCGCCCTTGAATAAGAGAGAAAAGCGGAAAAAGAGGGCTCCTGAATCTGTCCACGCGTGAAAATGCCTGTACGCCGGGGACACGTCGCTCTCCAGAACACCTATCTGGACACCATCATCAGGAAATTCGACGGGCAAAGTGAGTTTCAGAACTTTTTATGCTCTTTCTCTGGGTTGGAAGATCATTTATAGGCCGGAAACATGCTAATGTAGTCTAAAACGTTATATATAGTATTGTTTATTGATGTGAGCCTATTGTTTATTGATAAATCGGCGTCGTAATGCGCTCATCGGAAGCTGTCAGAGAGCAGCCATTGGAAGTGTGGAGGTCAGTCTTGTGTAGTAGCCCATCAGTCTGAGATTTTAATTGAGTGGCAAATCAACGGACCCGGCTAATATGATTTACATTAAGCAAATGCAATGGATCAAATCTACTAATATGGAAAATTGCTAAGAATCATCTGTCCTACTGTTTCTCCATTCCAAGGGTGCACGCTTGTGTTTATGTGTCTCGTGCACCTGCTTTGTTCATGCAGTCATGTTTCCTAATTATATCTTTTGGAAAAATGTGCATGCACACAATTACACAACCTTAAGATCAGTTATATTAGTTTTCATTTACATTGTATACTATTTCACCACATTTATCCTATATGCATAAACCTTCATGATATCTATTTGAAGGTCTATAGGAAGAAGCCTTTTATCAGAACGTTTCCAAATTTTATGCACAATAGACCTTTGACAGAACCTTTACTCTCACACTGAACCTAATCTGTATATCCATAATAAACAGAGCCTGGCTTATATCTGCTTTAATAGACCCTTGAGGTTTCTTCCAAATAACAGGTAGCAAAATTTTACAGTAATAGTAAGATTTTCTTTCAAACAACTCTAAATACATTTTGATGAACAGTTGATAACTAGTATCTGTAAGGAGCTAACCATAAAACAGTAAGCTACTTGAGAGCTTTTTATTGGGAGGGTGGTCTGTCTGTAAAGCATAACATAAGCTGTTATTGCTTTTATGTGCCACATTATTATAGATCTATTTATCGCAAATATGTGAGAGGAATCACATAGATGATGTTCATAATTGGCGGTGCTTATGGTGACAAATTGCAGTTCTACAATTTGCATTGCAAAAATTAAACAGATTTCGCCCTGAAAAATAACTTTCCATTTTCATATTATAATGATTTATTTAAACAAATCGTACAAATGCTAAAAACAAACAACAATTATAGGCCTAGTTGTCATGACAATGCCTTTTAATCATGACTGTTGCTTTGTTTTTGTTCCTGTGTACACTATTAATAAATCATAGTCGTAGACTTTTGAACTCTTGAAAAATATGAAAAAGAAACTTTTTTAAACTAATTTGGTGGTTTTATAACTTTATCCTGCACATCTTATCTTCCTCTTCTGCATGTATTAGTTCTTAGTGCTATTTCTGTCTTCATCTTTTCAGTACATATGCATGTATAAATATATATATATATATATATATATATATATATATATGCCAGTGCATATAAATATGCCAATGTGAGCACTCCTGTTGCTCCTCCCTTCCCTCACAATCAGTTAAGGCTAAGTGTCATTTTGTGGCTGCTAGGCAACCATTTCAGTGCGTAGTGTTCTGTTCCTGAAGTAAAAAGGCGATAATGAGTTTGATGCTCGGGCATTAAAGTTCCTGTCACCAAACATGATTATCATTGAGAGATGGAGAAATCTTATTGAGATTCAGAGATAAAAGCAGGCAGTGTAGGTCCTTGAAGGCTTGCACACTTTTTCATTTTTAATTTGCCTTCTCTTCTGTTCAAAGCAGAACCTCTAACCGTCTTAAGAGCACGCTGTGTTGCTCTCCACCTGTTGAAGCTGATGTGTGAAGCTCTTGCTACAAAAATAGTGCAGCTTTCAGCAGATTTCCTGTTTATATCAAAGCTGTTGTCATAAATACAGAAAATGAGTAGTAGTACAATAAAGGCAAAGGAAGAAGGAAACAGAATGACCAAGCAACATTTTTTTTGTCTTTTAAACCTGTAAAGAAAAAAACCCAGTAATTTTTCAGACAAAATTCTAAACAAGAAAAGTTACTATATAAAACTTTCTGTAAGCCACTTAGATTTAATTTTTTTTCAATGATCTCATATTTGTGAATTTAACCCAACTATGCCTGTATTGAGGAGAACAGGGTTAGACAGCAGTAGTTATACATTTATTATTATTAATTACAAATAAATAACTGAAAAGTGGGGTGTGCGTAATTATTCAGCCCCCTTTGGTCTGAGTACAGTCAGTTGCTCATAGACGTTGCCTGATGAGTGCTAATGACTAAATAAAGTGCACCTGTGTGTAATCTAATGTCAGTACAAATACAGCTGCTCTGTGACAGCCTCAGAGGTTGTTTAAGAGAATATTGGGAGCAACAACACCATGAAGTCCAAAGAACACACCAGATAGCAGCAGGCTTAGGCTACAAAAAGATTTCCCAAGCCTTGAACATTCCACGGAGCACTGTTCAAGCGATCATTCAGAAATGGAAGGACTATGGCACAACTGTAAATCTACCAAAACAAGGCCGTCCACCTAAACTCACAGGCCAAACAAGGAGAGCACTGATCAGAAATGCAGCCAAGAGGCCCATGGTAATTCTGAATGAGCTGCAGAGATCTACAGCTCAGGTAATCTGTCCATAGGACAACTATTAGTCGTGCACTGCACAAAGTTGGCCTTTATGGAAGAGTGGCAAGAAGAAAGCCATTGTTCAAAGAAAACCATAAGAAGTCCTGTTTGCAGTTTGCCACAAGCCATGTGGGGGGACACAGCAAACATGTGGAGGGAGGTGCTCTGGTCAGATGAGACCAAAATGGAACGGAAACCTAACACTGCACATCACACTAAACACACCATCCCCACTGTCAAACATAGTGGTGGCAGCATCATGGGGGTGGGGTCTCTGGGGGTGCTTCTCTTCAGCAGGGAACAGGGAAGGAAGCTGGTCAGAGTTGATGGGAAGATGAATGGAGCCAAATACAGGGCAATCTTGGAAGAAAACCTCTTGGAGTCTTCAAAAGAATAAAAAAAAGAGTTAAACTGCAGCTTCAGCCTGTTGGCCACTGTTAAAGTCCATTATAGGTAGAAAAATCCTGGAATAATTTCCTTTAAAAAATTTAATTTGTTTTCGACTGAAGAATGTAAGACATCTTGAATGACAAGGGTGATTCATTTTTAATTAAGTTTTCTTAACCCTTTGTTCTTTACCCGACCAGATCGTAAATTCCTGATTGCCAATGCCCAGATGAAGAACTGTGGGATCATCTACTGCAATGAAGGCTTCTGCCAGATGTTTGGTTTCTCTCGGGCAGAGATCATGCAGCAGTCCTGCATGTGTCAGTTCCTGGTGGGGCCGGGCACTATGAAGAGCGCCCTGGCACAGCTGGCACAGGCCCTGCTTGGGTCAGAGGAGCGCAAGGTGGAGATTCTGTACTACTCCAAGGATGGTATGCTGGGCTTAGTGAGGTTTTCACTCACTTTTTTACTCTTCCACATGTGGCTTGTGTTTTGATAGACATGAACAGATGCAAAACTTTCAGTTTTTCTCACTAGCCAACAAGACTGCGGCACTAACCAGTGTGTTTGACCAGAAGTCTGTAAAATAGCCTTTTAGCTGGGCTGGATGCGCGTCTCGCTTCCCAGCTCTAAGAGAAAATACTCCCGGGGTTTCTCCTAATTTTGGTTTATAATTTACTTTTACGTTTACCTCGTTTTAATCTGACTCCAATTTTAAGTTATTATTAAATTTAGATTATAATACTGAATTTAGGTGTTTTTAGTTATCTTAATTTAGAGACTTGATTATTCTAGATATGTTCAATTTTCATTCATCCGTTCGTTGGAGACCCATTTATGTTTAAGTCCGGCGTCCCGTCTTAAAGTAAAATGCTGTTAGTCCTAATAATATGCTCAGAGATTAGGGACGGTTATTACCTCGTTTGCCAGTCACGAACTGCTTACTGAGTCGCAAAGAGATATTTTATATAACCTTGTCTTACCTAATTTGTCAATCATTAGTGACAAGCAGGAATCAAAGTTCCCAGAAAATGCGCAAACGGCTTCATTTCAACAGTCTAGAATGAATCAAGAAATAACATTTATTTTATTTGTCAGGTAAAATTATCTCAAGCCAATTACATAATTTAAACAATGTAAAGTTCAATTCAATTGCAATTTAGAAGAATGCATTCTTTCATAAATCAAGAAATTATGCCATGCCAATTACATAATTTAAGAAATGAGAATTCAATTAATTTTCCAGCAAATGCATACCTGACAATCAGAGGAGCACTCTGTCACATATGTGATGTGACCGAGTGGAGGCCATTCTACTTGCAGAGAAAGTCCTAGTGAACTGTTTCATTCTTTCACCTTAAATACTCCAGCCCAAACAAATCTCTTGCTCAGTTGTAAAACACCCAAGCCTTTGGCCTGCCAGCAATTCTCTTGCAGCTGGTCAGAGGCTTCCATTTGTGCCCTAAAGAGGAACCGCCCCTTAGTCTTAAGACTAATTCTTAGAAGAGTTTCTAATCTCTTCATAAAATAAGTGACTGCTATGAAATTGAGACCATTGTACCACTCATCTTTAGACCTTTAAATTGACATCAGATATGACAGTGAAAGAACAATATCTTCACAAAATATGACACAATATGTGGTTCTCCTGGAAGACCTTTTTCTTAAGGGACAGCTGTGAATGCAAGAGGTGGTGAGTCGGGGAAGGGAGGGGGGAATCGTAAAAGTGGGCTAGATTTAGGAGGGGTTGTTTACAGTCCTGAGGATTTCCAGCTCAGCTTTTATTGTTATATTGCATGCTCTTGGGCCGGGCTCTTGCCGGGCAAGACAGGTCAGAGCATCTTACAATTTGAACATACTGAAAGCGTGTTTTGGGTAAGCAAGGTAATTCAAGGGCTATAGAACCAGTGATAGATGATAGCCCAACTCAACGATACATAGGATATAGTAATACGGGTTTGACAGCAGTAACCATGAACGCTAACCTGCAAGTAGTAGTGGTAAATAGATCATACCTCCCTTAGCTGTCCTGTTTCCCTAAAAGTACTTGAGACGCAAGCGAGGAAACGTTCAAATTATAAAATCTAGTGGATTATAAAATCCTGCTGCAGAGCAGATTTTTTCCATAGAAATACCCCTCACCCACGCCCAGGAGGAAGTGATGCTCCTTGTGTTGTGGGGGTGCACCCCAAAGGGTGCGTGTCATAGCCAGGGCTATCGCATCCACAATACAATAAGATAGTGGTAAGATAGTACTGGTTTCGCATAGAGAGAGCTTGCATAGGCTCACATCCAGAAAGGAGATATTTTGCGTGGATTGTAGATGGCTTTTTTGCAATGGAATGGCTGGATTCTTAGGGCTAGGAAACGGCACTCCTGGCCATGACTGCAGAACGGAATCCACGGGGAACTGGAAGGGCTCTCCTGGCCGGGATTCGGGAACAGGACTTGGGAACGGCTTTCCTGGCCATGACTGCGGAACAGAATCCATGGGGAACTGGAACGGCTCCCTTGGCCGTGATTCGGGAACTGGATTCTCAGGGCTAGGGAATGGCACTCTTGGCTGTGACTGGCAGACTGGATTCTCAGGGATTGGGATATGCTTATGTGGAGCTGGCACTGGACACCACTCAGAAGAAGCAGGATCTGGAAGACGCTCTTGTTGTGCGGCCTCTGGCGGACATCTCCCAGACACCAGTAGATAGCCTCCCTCCAGCACAGTCCCGTGGTGTCTGGAAGATGGTGGCATCGTCTAAATCGACCTATCTAGCCAGCTGACAGAACTTCTCTGTGTAGATGGAATAGATGGAAAAAGCAAGCGACCACCTTCATAGCTGTTGTATGGTCTGGTCTTCTGTCACAGGCAGACACGTGGGATCAATCAAACAGGTAAGTATTTATTCACAATTCAAAGGAATGGCTTCCAAGCAAAACATGAACTAAAAATAGCTGCAGAAGCTGTCAAAACAGGCATATCTTAAATATCCTTCTTTCCCTTCTCTTGTAGGTAGGTGGTGAACCGGATGGGAAGCTTGGACAGGTAGCTTGAGACCAGCATGGGAAGCTTGCAACCTTGCGACTAGACGATGAGTAAGCATGCTTATAAAGGTGGCAGGTAAGTGGATGCAGGTGTAACTGGTTAGGTGATCAGGACAGAGTGCAGGTGAGTAGCAAGGGGGATGCTGGAAGACGTAGTGTGTTAAGGTGACTGAGGTGACTAGACTGGAGGCGGCTGTGACACTGTAAGGGCAGTCCCAGTTGTGACCAGTGTTGGGGGTAACGCATTACAATTAACGTGATTTACATAATAATATTACTTTTTCCAAGTAACTTGTAAAATAATGCATTACTTTTTAAGTAATATAACTGAGTTACTTTGTCAAAAAAGTAACGCCAGTTATTTTGTTTTCTTATTTATTGACTGACAAGTCTCCTGACCCCATGTTGGAAGAAATAAATCAGAAATGCAGAGGCATTGTGTATGGTGTGTGAATACAGTGTAGTTCTAGACTAGTTCTAGATAATTAAAATAAACTCAGAATATGACGTAACTATACTTATACAAGCAAAAATGACAAAAATTTAAAAATTTAAATATTTAAAAAGTAACACAAAAGTAACGCAATGCATTACTTTCCATAAAAAGTAACTAAGTAATGCAATATTGTAATGCATTACTTTTAAAAGTAACTTTACCCAACACTGGTCATGACGCACACCGGGTAAAATAACTCTAGCCTTAAATACAAGCGGAGACAATTCTAATAGGCTATTGTGGGTGACAAATCACCCAACTATAAGCCAATGAGAAAGATTTCACCCACATTACCACAATCTGAGAAAGATTCAGCAGGAAAAACTGAGAATATAACCAATTTAAATGCTCAGAAAGAGTTCAATGTATTTAAATCATTTATTAAAAATGAAATGCACATAATTGATTTCAAATGGAAGAGCCGCTCTATGCTTTTAAGATGGATTTAACTTATGAAAAAAGCCCTGAGGGCGAGAGATATTGCAGGCTCTTTGAAACATGCAGTCATTCACTGCCTTAAATGAGGTGTCAGTTCTAATGTTCCTCTAAGGAGGAACCGCCTCTTCATACAAGAGTGCCAGTGCCTCTCCTCTCTTATCCTAATGGGCCGTATAAAGTACAGTTAAAGAGAGGTTTATAAGAAGAAGAGTAAAATGATGCAGGAAAACCCAGTGACAGTGGACAAAACAGCTGAGAAACCTGTAAATAGAAAGTGTGGAAAGCGAGACAGTATTAGTGAAAACCTTAGAGCAAGCACGTTTCTAAATTGAGAAATGACAGATACACTGAGGAGGAAAAAAGGAAGAAATATAAGTAAACAAGTGAAATATAAAGCCTAGGCAAAAGTGGGAATCCCGTCAGTGTAGATGCTGATCAGGCTATCACTCAGCTTTAGGCAGCTTATTCTGACAAACATTTTCCCAATTAGGCACAGGTGAGGCTTTCAGGCTGCATATAATTGGGGTTATATGCATCAAAGCTGATGAGGGGAGTAAACACGGCTCGTGCTCACAGATTACAGAGACAAGGACTGGCGCGCCGATCTCCTCCGGCTGGCGCTAATGTGCACCCTGACTGAGAGAGACCCAGCGAGGGTGATAAGAACAGGAAGGATGTGAAGAGATCCGCTGAGAGCAAAATTATTTATATCTGTAATTGGTTGGGTGTTTATTTTTGTCTGCTTATTTTTGCTTGTGATAATACATAGTTGATGAAGATGGCATATCATTACTCAGCTAATAAAAATAATATAATAAACATGCCAGCTTGAGTGACCAAATACCATCACAGCTTCAGGAAACTCTTTGAAGCAACACAACTGAGAACCAAATCAGTATATTAAAATGATTTTTAACAGTATATTTCGATAGTCCACTTCTACTAACAGTAACTTGTCAACTTGCAGTCATTAAAGTATTACTAGACTTTCTGCTTAAGTAAGGGATAATGTTGAGGCCAGTAGTTATCGCAGAAATAAGCCCTGACAGTGTGATCAGGACCCGACGCGAAGCAGAGAGATTTTAAACAAATAAGTAGCACCGGCTATGCGTTATTAGTTTGGAGCGGTTATTGTTTGAAAAGAACGAACCTGCAAATGTCTCAACTGACCAATCAGAATCAAGCATTCCAGAGAGCCATGTAATAATATGTTTTAACACTTTTGTTTTGATGGGTCCACAACATACAACATACTGTAAGAAACTTTACAAGCATGTGTCAACTTAACCCTGAACCTACTCTATCAGTCTCCTCTGACAGTTAGTAGACATGTAGTTGCAAATGAATGAGAAGTAATTGACATGTAGTTACAAAGTTACTTATATTTACAGTAGTAGAATGTCTATTCCAGTCTAGTCAAAATAAAGTGTAACAGAATGATTTCTGAAGGATCACGTGACACTATCACAGGAATAAATTAGATTTTAAAATAATAATATTTCATAGCATTACTTTTAACTGTATTTTTGATCGAATAAATCGACCCTTGGTAAGCGTAATATATCTAGTAGAAAATACAATTCTGATACAATATAAAACATACAGTGAATAAATAAATATTATGTACAATGCAGAGTGGATGAACAGTACAAGCAAAAGCATAAAACCATGCAAACACAGCAAAATTCTTTTTAGAATATATTTAATTTATGAACATTGATTTTCACGATCTGGAGTGTCAGCATTCAAACACTGCCTGTTCTTCCTTCTAGAATATAATATATTTTATTGAAGAAATGATTTTCTTTGCTCTGACTTTTTTTATCCTGAGCCTGTTGTTGTTCTTTCTTTCTCATCTCTCTTGTTTCTCTCTCTTGGCGAAGTTGTCCATCTGGATTTATTTGCGTGAGACTGAGGGGCAATTGAACCAACAACCTGTCTGATGAGCATCAAGAACGGCTGCCTGCTCTGACCCACTCATCTGTTTACTCTCACTCACACTATCTCTTCAGGCGCCTCACTTGTGTCACTGCCTAGAGAACCATTATAATTGATCATTTCCAAACTGTCAAACATCTGGGAAGATTTTTATTTAGAATTTTAACATACTGTATAAAAAAAATTACAATAATGATCAGTGGTGCAGATTTCATGTGATCATTAATGTATGAGAAAAAGAAAATTAGATTGTCTTGTCCATCACCATTACTAGAAATTTTATCATTTTTAATATTTTGAATAACTTGTGTTTCATTTTGTTGTCATTTTGATCTGGACATTTGATGACATTTTCCAAAAATGCACGTTATCACATTTTTACTAAATTCTACAGACTGCTCACACATGTACAGGATAACAACTTCAAAAATCACTGGCGTATGCATAGATTTGCTTAGAAATTCTGCTAGAAATGCTGTATTATTGACCAAATATTGGATGCGTTATTGCTCATATTTCCTTTCAGTTAGCACCGCAATGGTTTTGTGTTTCTTTTTGGAACTGATTGACCATAGGCCTTGATGATCTGAGCTTACTAAAAAAAGCGAGGAAAAAAATGTATGATGCCTGTAAGTCAGAAATGCAAAACATAACTGAAAGAAAAAAAAAGTTGTAAGATTCAATGATAATACAGCATAATGTATACAGATTAACATGCAGTATGTATATATATATATATATATATATATATATGTTTTTTTTTTGTTTGTTTTTTTACCAGGAACACTAAATCAGTGAAAGATTTTTAGCATAGCACTTGAAATTGAAATAAAAATTGTGTAATTATTTACTTATTCTCATGCCGTTCCAAACTTGGACAACTTACTTTTTTCAGAGGAACACAAAAGTAGATAATTAAAAGCTTTTAATCTGTTTTTGTCCATCATGAGGTCACAGACATTTCCTAAATTTGTATCCACAAAATAATGAAAGTTACATGATGTTACAATGACTGGCCATTAAAAAAATGGCTTGTAAATCTTTTTCAGCTTGTTTTCTGTCAATTAGCACAGGATATGACCATGAGAAACCAACCTGACTGAAAAACACACATGATTATTAATAAGAGGAGCGTGGAACACTGCTGTATAGACTGATCTGTGTAATTGAGTATTCCCAGGTTTCTCCCTCTGTGAGCACAGCTGGCTGGCAGAAGGTGTGGTTTCTGTGGCGGCAGCGACCATCACGCTCCATATGACACACTGTGACTTCAGGCTAATCAGCTCCAGCTGTCTGACATGGATGCAAGAGTAGATCACAAACCCAGCCGCACACTAATAAACACGCGTGTTTACGTGAGCCGAGGCGCACTATATGGAGATTGTGATGGAGTCAAACAGTTTGAGAAATAGAGGGACCAATGAGGAGTGACAGATGGAGAGAGCAAAAGAGACCATCTTTTCTCTCTCTGAGCACAGACTGAGAAAGAATATACTGAAGCTCAGATTTCAGACTGAGGGTTTTGGAAAAGGAAAGTAAATATTGAGAAAGATAAAAAAAATAAAAACGTGAGGAGGGGTTTAAGAGGGGAACGCTGTGGTGTTGAGATTCAGGAAGAAGGGTTAAAAGGTGCGAGAGATACGGGATGAGTAGACACCTAATGAGCTCACAGTCTGCAGAAACACACACACACTTCTGCTGCACGGCTCATCTCTCGCACTTTTCCAGGAAGTGACATTTTTCTCTGCCTCCTGTCAGCTCCTGTCTTTAAGTGATTTTCCTTTACAGTTTTGTCCCTGTGGGTGCACAAGTGAATGAATGAGGGGATGTGAGAGCTGTGTTTGTTTTTCATTTAACATTGAGGGACATTATATGATTTCTCACTGTTTTATCCATCCATCGATTTATTGACATTCTGCTTTGCTTTTGTACAGAAATTCAGTAGCTGATTTTTTGAAAGAAGGGTGAATATGTAGATATAATAATGGCATGAATATATATATATATATATATATATACACACACACACTCATGTACACACACAGTACTGTATGTGTACATGAAATGGATCCCTGCATGCAAATTGTATCATACCATTTCTGTCTGGAAGAATAGCATTGCAGTGGGATGGAAGTTCAGAGCTTCTTTTGTTTGTCATGTCTGTGTGGTCACTGTGGTCCTATTCTGAGATTGCACAAAAGACAAGATCTGCTGTTATTGCCCCATGTCTTCTCCTTATAGTCTCTCTGCGGCCTGTGCTTCTTTTTATCTGTACTTTTCATTTACACATTCAGCCATCTTTTTTTTTTTAATCCCAATCTCAATCGCAATCTCTTTTTCTGTTCCTCTCTTTTATGCAGGCTTTTATGTCCCCATGCCCTCTAAAGACCCCGTTTGGCTTGCTCTTTCCTCATTTTCGACCCACGTCACTCTCTTTGTCATGTGCTTTCTCTGTGTTGTTGAAGTGCACTTTTCATGGGAGAGATCTCTCTTTGACTGGTATATTTAACCCTCTGGGGTCTGAGGTGATTTTTGGGGTCCCCTAAGATACAAATATAAGATGCTCTGATATTTGTAGTTATTTCAGCTACTTATAACATACTATTGCCCAACATTTAATTGGTTTTGTATATAGCACAAACTCTGCTACAATAATATCTGACCAGGATGGATGTACATGTTTGCATTAAAAAAAATAAATAAATTGTGGTTAGTAAGTTTTGGGAAAATAAAACTAGCTGAAATAAGGCCATACAACCAATACTGAATAAGACTTTTGAGTAACCAGTCTATTAGACTAGAATATTTACTTGTTGAAAAGTAGAAAGACATGTTTTGAGGCCCATTAGTGACTGTGACTGAGGCAGGTAAGAAAGAATGTGTAAATTTTTAGTTTTTTTACACAGTATAATTAAAATATACATAATGAACGCCAAAGATACATTATTGAGCACACTGATCTAACTACAGAGATGTAGTCTGTAACTAACTACCCTGTAAATACCTGATATTTGAGTGTTTACAGCTTCTTTCCATGAATTCAAGAAAAAAAACTTCTATAGATGTATATAGAAATATACATCTATAGAAGTATGTCTAAATTATATGTAGCATTCATCATGCACTATTATCATATTGTTTTATAGTCTATTATATAGAGTATAAAAACAGCATCTTGTCCAAAGAAATTTGATGTCATATTCAAAACATTTTACAAAAACAAACACACCAGCCACAAAAACAGGTCAACTAAGTAGCATTAATCATGCCATTGCCATTCATTGTTGGCTAGTAGCAAGTTACTAGTAATACATTACAGTGATATAATATTACTTTTCTTTGTAACTGGTAGGGTAACTATTTCATAATCCTTGTAGTGCGTGCACTCATATGATGTCATTAACGCAGCAAGCTAGATTTATTGGAAGAGAAGATGATAGTGACTGAAAATACAGCAGTTGGCTACTGAGTATGCCAACATGTTTGATTAATTCTACAGTACCTGCAGATTTTATTATAATGCTGCTTTATTAAAGCTGCAGTTTGTACCTTTTTTGGGTTCAGAATTGACAAACTTTATATACTAAGCGAGTACATAATGAATCCACTTTCCAAACTGTGTTTTTGGCTTGTCTTGAATAACTACAGTACACCTATAATAAGTGTTTATATTCAGACTATTTAGACTGGTTTGGTAGGTACCGCTGTGGAGAAGACCAGTACCTGCGTAATTCGTCATAGACATAAACAGAAAGAAGTAGATCCGGTGTTCTATAAATTCATCCTACCCGTGAAGCCGTCCTACTTATGCTCACCGCGCATGCGCACTTCAATATTGCATTCATATTTACTATATTTGCATTAACATTAAGTGTAGGTTTAGGGTTGTTTGAGGTGTATAGGTGTTGATATTAATAAAACATAATTTAACAGGTAGCATTTTCTGATATCAAATTGTGCTACCTATTTTTTCATAGGAGGTAGCAAAATCTGATAAGGTAGGATAAATCGTTAGAACACCGGCTACAATGTTCATCCACAAGACGCACACAGTTCTGTTTATTAAATGCTAGAGGTTACAGATTGCAGCTTTAAATAACAGGAGCTGGTTAAAATGTGTGGCTCGTCATCAGTGATTAACTGTAACATTGTAACGTCAGAACACTTCAAATATTGCTGCATTCAAAACCCACTTAGTTGAGAAATGTAAGGAAGCATGTAAGAGAGAAAGAATAAGTGAAGGAGTTAAATATGCCGTCAAATCATGACCAATATAATGTCCCATTAAAGAATAAAATAGATTTGAAAGTTATTAAATCTAGTTTAATATCAATCAAATCAAACAACTGGGGAAAAGTCATGCCTACTATAAAAATAGAATGGAAATTTGACAAATACACCTTGGAAGAGCACAAATAAACCTCCACGAATTCTAAAGGCCAGAGCTCAGATAATTCCATTATATTTACGGCACTTCTTGACAACTTCCTTTGAATTCCTCGCCAGTTCTAGTAAAAAGATTTACAGTCGTCCTTACAACCAAACGCTGGTAAAAAATTTAAAGGAATAGCTCACCCAAAATGAAAATTCTGTCATCAATTACTTATCCTCCACTTGGTCCAAACCTGCATGAGTTTCCTTCTTCCCAGGATTTTGAAGAATGTTGGTAACCAAACAGTTGCTGGTCCCTATTGACTTCCATTATGTTTTGTCCACTACAGAAGTCAATGGCTACCATCAACTTTTTGGTTACCAACACACTTAACATATCTCTTTTTTTTTGTGCTGAGCAGCTGCAAGAAGTTTATACAGGTTTGTAACAACTTCAAGATAATTCAGTTATGACAGAATTTTCATTTTTGGGTGAACTATCCCTTTTAAATTCTGTTGGTGATTTGCATCACTATAAAATCAACTTCTGAAGATGTTGCCTCATTAAACACTTACAGTAAGTCACTGAGTTTTAGCTTGATGGCTGGCTTGTAATTGAGAACGACAACTTGGTTACCATGGGAGCAAAAATTGTGCAGGCATCATCAGTCGAATTAAAAGGTGGATTTTTCCTTTTTGTTGCTCAAGACATCTAACAGTGGTTTTTATTTATATATTTATCTTTAAAAACAATTAACCATCATAGACTTCTGTAACATCAACACCAGCTTCTACACCAGGCTCCACCCCCACTGGCACTCTACGCTCACTGTCACCAGAGTATTGATTGGGTTCACCTGTTCTACGCACCTGCAAGCCATCTCCAGCATTCAGCGTCACCATACTTAAGCACCCACCACACATCAGTCATCGTCCAAGCTCGTTCATGCGAAGTGGACAAACTTACCTCACATTCTAATCCCTTATACTTACCTGTTGTTCTACAGAAACCTTCGTGAAGTCTCTGGGTCTCCTCCGTGTCTCCACGCTCCTTCCCTTCTCCAACGAGGCCCTGGTTATCTGTGGTGTGTGGTGGTGTGCGTCGTCACCAAGATTTCTATGGATAGAAAAGACTTTAGTTTCCTTTTGAATACCCAGCTCTGGATGGATTTATGTTTGATTTCCTTTGTTGTCGAACTCCCGTAATAAACTTCTGTTGAACCTTTACTTACCTGACTCTGTCCTGATCATTACAACTTCCTCCTTTTTCCAATATATAATAGAAATTTGAAGTATGTTAAAACATAAAACCAGCCTTTCCTACCACTAAAAGGTAATATGTGAGGGTGTTATAAATACTATAATAAAATAATAATAAAAAGAAAATAATATAATATATATATATGTATATATATACAAATTAAGTGTTTGCTCTGTGTTCTAGCCACCACAGTACTTTCTAAGTAGGCTGCAAGGACCACAGAGACAAGAGGTGATAATGAAGATGTGTTATTTTAATGCTTTCATTAATTTATCATGTGTGACTCCGCTTCTGGTTGCTGTCTTATATTTAAATAAGCGCTTTCACACATTGACCTGCTGCTCAGATACTTTAGAATGGAAATTGCATGCACTTAGAAAGTCCATTGACCATAAAGAATTATGAAACCTTAATTTTTCTTAGTAAACATATTCCAGCAATGATATGTTGAATGCATTGCACCCTGGTTGCAGATGTATGGAGAAATGTTAGGGCTACTGTAAGGTTTTAAAGTGAAAACATGAAATTAAAACTGATGCTATTTACTTAATGCATTCTGCTGTCCTTGTGCACAAGTCAAATATATACAATTAGCAATATATATAGATGCTATATGTAATATATATAGATGCTATATATATAATAATGTTAAACATTAAACGTTTAAACTTTTACCATCTGATTAAATATTTAACACAGCTTTTCTCAATATTTTCCATTTTTGATGGATAAAATGAAGTTCTGCCCCGTTTTCTTTTCTTACAAAAATCTCATTTAACTTGAAAATTTGATATGAATGTGAGGAAATGAATCTGGGTATTGCTGAGTGAAATGGAGGTAATTTCCCTGCCTTATCACCCTTTCTGATCATTCATTTTTCATTCCTGCTTCTGGTCAGTTGGATGCATTTACATTACCATTTCTGACAGTAGTGAAGTGTTTTGTTTAATTGACATACTAAAACATGCATTACAGAAGTGGAACAGTTATAATTGTTATAATTTTAAGTCTAATGTTTATGAATGACAGGTAAAAAGTATTTTAAGTATTGTCATCTTTGTCATGAGACGAGATTATCATAAAATCAAAACAATTTATTGTGTTTTACAAACTTATATTAATACTTCATGTAAACAGTACAAATAAGTTTGTGGTCAGTAAATGAATTGTAAACAAAAACAAAAAAAAGTTGTTTACATTGGTCCATAAAAATTTAAAAATACATAAAATAGTAATGTAAGTCAATATGCAAGCATGCAAGCCATGCAAGTGCAAAATATTAAACATAAAATATTTTTTAAACCAGTCTTATCCCAGTATCAATGATATTATGAAAGAATCAGTGATACATCTTAAATATGGCCCAGGACTTTATTTAAACTACCTGCATTCTCCATCAAGATGAAGCTTGTTTTACGCTTTCTTTTTAGGTTTTTATGCAAATTTTTATGTTTGCAAGCATCTTACTCCATCTGTATGTGTTTTCATGCAGGCCCATCTATGTAATTGCTATAATAAAGCCATCGCAGGCGCATCAGTGTGACAAAAGTGGAAAAGAGAGAGAGAGACTGTTTATAGGACTTCTGGAAGGACAGGCATACAGTTCTCCTCTCTCTCTTACAGCTGGGCCCTCAGACTAGACCAGCCTCATATAGTCAGGGACAAATGAGTGCTTCTCTTTTAATTAGTGCAAACATAAGGAGGCAGTCACCTTGTCACTGCTGGGATTGAATCCAAACTGTGAAGCCAACAACATTAGAGAGGGAGGAGGGTTAGGGGCTGAAGAACGCTGCAAGGGCCAACGGGGTTAAGAAAGATGAGGAACAGAGAGGGCAAGAACAGGTATAGGTGGTGTCAGCAGTGTTACATGTTACCAAAAAGGTCAAGTAGCATTTGTAAGGCATTCTGGGCGATGTGTACGGGTATCTGAAGGGTGTTCAGAGGTTGAACAGGCTGTGCTGTAAGGGACTGAATCATTTGGGACTCTGGGAAATCAATGTTAATTTGTTGAGGGGCACTTTTTGTGGAAGTTAGCCGATTTTATGAATCACCCACTTTGATGCTGGTGCAGGGAGACAAGACCATGGTTTCGAAAATAGTCTGGGGAGAAGAAAGAGTTAGCGTAGTATTCGGAGTAGCTGTTAAAAGGTTGCTTAGCTTCTCAGATAAATCTTTTATTTGTAGCCAAGTCTCTTTATTGCTTACACTTGGATCCTCCACCTAACGCATCCTTCTTTTGTCTTTTACGCCCTCTCTCTAATAAACACAAGTGCGCACACAAACGCACATTCACACATACTGTAGCACTTCTGCTAATCCTCTGGGGTTTTAGGCTTGAGCAGCTGATGGATGGGACTGGTACATCCAGGCTGGTATAGTTCCACTGAGACTTGAGTGAATATGTCCCTGGTTGTGTGTGTGTGTGTTTGTGTGTGTGTGAGTAAGAGAGAGAGATCCTTTGCTTCTGTCCCCGGCAGAGCAAAACAAACATGCTCGTACTCATCACTGCCCTCTCTGCTACTCTACATGACCTTCTGTCCTTGTCCCTGAAAGTGTGCATGCATATAAACATTTCAGTCACACTATTTTAATGTCTAATTCTTGCAATTAGCAATTAAATATGCCTAAAAAATTGCTACTTATTAGTAGTTAGTTAGCTGTTAAGTTTAGGTCTTGGGTAGGATTAGGGATGTAAAAAATGGTCATGGAGAGTGTGCTTTAATAAACAGCCAATATTTTAATAATAGGCATGCTAATAAGCAACTAGTTAAAAGTTAAAAATCTGTCCCCATGCTAAATAGTTACCATTTAAATAAATACTTATTTACCCTTTAGAAAGTTTAATGAACAGGAAAGTCTGTTTCAGGTTGTGTCAATATATGGCAATATAAAATATCTTCTTTGCCAGATAATGACTTTTTTTACTGGGGCACAATAGGCGTGTGTCTGACAATAAACCTGTTTCTTCCTGGTGTTCTTAAAATATGATTAACAATAAAAAAGATATAGCAGAAATAAAAAAATGGTCATCATTTATTCACAGTCACGTCTAAACCTATATGACTTTCTTTGTGGAACATAACAATTTTTTTTTTCTGAAGAAAGTGATTTTGAAAGTGGGTTGAAACAACTTGAGGGAGACTAAATGTTGACAGAATTTTCATTTTTGGGACTGAACTGTCACCAACCCAATAGTTGTTAATATACCAAAGGTACATTATATATGGCCTTGCTGTCTAATCATAAACGGGCTTGATGATGCACTGAAGTGACAGTGAAAGCTAAATGGCTTGAAATATTACCTCTGATCAATATTAAACATGTGAATGGAGCCAAACTTAATTCTTTATCATTTTTGCCATTGAGGACATATTTTTGATGGAAACAAATTAAGTGTCATCATTTGAATATCTGCTTTGATTGGTCCATTTTCTAACCAGGAGAGCATTTTACCATGGTGCAGTAGTGCACAACATAACAATATTAGCACAACACAACAGCTTGCAACACATTACAATTAGCATAACTCAATAGAAACAAGTTATATCACAATGAAAACAAGCCACAGCATTATGATATTAGCAAGTCACAAAAAAAAAACAAGCCACAACACAACAAAATTAGCCCTGTGCGTTGTAGAGATTTTGTCATGTTGTACACTACTGGACCACCATAGCATTTCAACTGCTCACAAGCCATGCAAGAAGTATTCAAATTGAGCAAGTAAGTATTCAAATTGATTAAACAGTGGTTACGGTCATTTCAAATGCCTGTTTGAGGAGGCTCATCCCCCTCTGCCTCCTCTGATGAGCTGCTGCTGTCGAGAACACTCGTCTGACACATCTGTGCCTGGATAAATGTCTCCCTACATCACAGCATCATGAGAGACGTTTTTCACTCCCAAACATTCCTTATAAGCTCTTTAATGTTGCCACAGTGTTAACTACTGGCTGGGAGTCTTAGTGGCCATGATGGTGACTAAAATAGAGAGGCAGAGATATAGTGGAAGGATGTTTGTCAAAGGAATGACAAGGTTATGAGAAGGTGATGAATATGAGGCAAGTATAATGTGACAGCTGATTTAAATTAACAGCCAGCCAAAGTGTCTGTGAGCTAATGCCTGAGCAGTTAATTGAACTGCTGGTGACGGGGGGGCAGAACAGGGACCTAGAGCGCATGAGACCCAGAAAGAGACTATAATAGGATAAAGACATATTCAGAAAGGAAACAAACAAAAGACTAATTAACCAACGTACACGGAGAGATTCACAAACTGATTTAGAAACCATGTATCTCTTACCAGCGTAACCTGTAGTTTTCAAACAAGGGGATGTTTCCTTTAAATTGTCTTAAAACTATTTTATCACTAATATTTAATTACTTTTTTACCATTTATTTTATTTATTTATTTATTTATTTGTATTTTTACATCCTTAGTTTTAATAGTAAGAAATAAAAGCAACTTTTATTTTTGGTTTAATAGGTTTGTAGAAAAATATATTTTATAAAAAAAACAATACTTTAAATAAATATACTTTATAGGAAACAGTATTTTCTGGACAATATATTAATACTTTTCTTTAGTACAATGATTATAAGACAGATTACAAAAATCTGCTTTGCTATATCACACTTGATGATTATACCCACACTTATTAATATTATTAAAATGGCTGTTGCATTGCAAATAAAAAATAAAAATGTTTTTTTTATTTAAATTTTAAACACCAGATTTAACATTTTATTGCATTTTGCTTATCAAGTAAATGTATCTTGTTTTAAGAAAGTTTAGGTATTTGTACCAAAAGACAAGAAAAAAAACCTGCATTAGTACAAGCTCAAATACAAGAGCATTTTTTTCTACATGTAACACAATGGTGAAATCCAAATTTACCAGGACCTGAGTTTGGGAGTTGCTGACCTGGTGTTTGTCTGTATTTTGTTTCCACCAGCTGATTATGGATGGGAGTTTCATGTTTTCTGCCATTTCCAAATATATGTCCACCCTAATTGTGTCACTGAGCATGAACGCTGGAGTCTTGGAAAGAGGAGAGATTTGATTTATGTTTGGAAAGACAGGCTGAGTGATAGAAGAAAGGATGGGCAGGAAGATGAGAAATTATTCTTTACGTGACCTTTATGTTAATTCGGCTACGACTCTAGTTTTCTACTTATCATCCTGAATCACATACAGCATGAGAGAGACACAGACAGCTCTGAATGTTCACATCAATCTGAGTGTATGTTTGTGTGTCAGAGAGATTTGAGCAACGGGAACTTTTCTGCTGGTGCCGTGTGATAAAAATCACATGAAAGCTGAAGCATGAAAGCATGTCAGTGGAGACATGCTGACAAACAAACAGACAAAAAGATGGAGTTTCATTTGAGAAGTTAGAGTGGTAGAAAACAGAAGGACAAGACGGAAAAATGGATTTGCTGACCAAAAGAGTTGTATATAGAATATATGAAAATCCTATAAAGAAGGTCCTAAAAAAATATTTAGACACTGAAGTCACACTTAAATTTATACATCTACTGTAGTTACAATTCACGTGACATTTACTGACGCGATAACTTTTCTCACAACTAACTTGATCTTGACTTGAGCT
This sequence comes from Enteromius unitaeniatus, assembly GCA_032359435.1. Lineage (NCBI taxonomy): Eukaryota > Metazoa > Chordata > Actinopteri > Cypriniformes > Cyprinidae > Enteromius > Enteromius unitaeniatus. The sequence goes on from JAUMHI010000035.1 coordinate 10,354,809, forward strand.
GAACCTGAGCTATTGCTGTAATTTTAACCATTTTAATGGATGTGAATGAAGTCAGTTCTCCTCAATAACTTGCCTCAGCCACTAATGGCAGACCGTCTGATGCATACTTCTTAACTAGCAAAGAGTTTTGCAATCTGGCAAACTCTATTTTTGGTTGTAGTAAGGGCACAGGTTTTTCTATCAGTCCACCTGAGAAACAAAGTTTGGGGATTTGGTAAGGTTTTTTAGTTATTTATTTTTCTGTTTTGTTTCTGAAAGAAACAATTTTATTGCATTTTGCTCATCAAGGCTGCATTTATTGGTTTATACTGTATATTAACTGTGTGTGTATATATATACATACATTTTTTTTTTTTGCAAATGTTTTGCCTGAATGTGTGAATAAATAATTCTTTATAATATAATATAATACATTATGTATATGTTTCCTCTAATATATTATGAGTTTTGTGTGAGGAACAGATTGAAATTTAAGTTGTTTTGTTAGATTTTTGTGCTAAAAAACATGCAGTGGTTAAGTAAATTGTCCCCTCTATCCAATTCCTTGGTTTAATTCCATACAAAACTTGCTGGTCATAAATCAAGGAAAGCATTGAAACATGCCAAACATTTAAGTACCCAAAAGACACGTTAGAAGTGCAAATGTAGTGTAAGCTCTAAATATCTTAGGAAATATGGAATGGCGAGTGCTTTGTGTTTGAGAGTCGTTTCTCACAAGCACCTATACAATTAGCACACAAGGCAAAGTGCAGCAAATAGCAACTTATTCCAATTGGTCCCAAGGAGGGTTTCTCTCGCTCTCGTACACGGCTGTACTGATGACTTCATACTCAGGTCCATTCGTTACAGCCGAGCACCACATGGCTCTATTGACACTGTTTATGCTAAGAAAGCACAACAGATTTGTCTGCTGTCTAAATTACTGTATGAGTCTTAGATTGCAGCTGCTGGAAGAGAAGGAGAAGAAAGCTGCATGATCAAAGGAACCAAATTTAGCAAACACTGTACATACTTCTGGAAGAACATAGACGAGAATGAACATATATCTTTTCACCACTTTTCTCAAACACACACGCATACTCACCCACAGAGCGCATGCAGCCCATTGAGAGATTCAGGAAGCTAGCTGGCAGCAATTAGGCAAATGATTAAACAGCCATTCCTTGTTGCTTAAATTGGGCAAACTTGTTCTAATCCTGTGCAATTAGAGGGGAAAATGGATGCCTGATATGACCACACATATCTCTGTTTTTTTTTCTTCTTTATTTCAGTGACCTAAAGAGTGGTGTGCAGATGAAGTCATGGAATAAACTGTGAAACGCATTTGGCTGATTCCAGCTCATCTGTAGGAAAATATCTGCTTACGTGGTGTGTGCACATGTGTACTGAAATACAGCTCCAGCACAGCAGAATAGATGGGGTTTAGATTTCCCCTTAAACAGGAAGTGGAATAGAGTGGCATGTTTCTTTCGCTGTGGTCCTTTGAGCTCAGTGTGGTATCCCTGTCAGATGTTGGTTGGAGTTGGTTAGTTTGTTTTCATTTCAATTTAAACAACCACAGCTTCACCACCAGCATGCCTCTTTTGTTTAATTCGCCGTTTTTTTAATGTGAATAATGACACACAAATACATTTGGATTGTGAACATAGGATCATCCATTTTATCCCAGTCAGTGACAATTGGTCAGTGTCTGTTGGTTCTTTGTGAACGTGACTCTTATTTTTTCAAAAGATTCTAAAGAAAACAGCCAACTTGAGCCAACTAGTCTGTTAGCGTTTGTCTGTGCAGTGTGAATTGGCCTTTAGGCTTTCAAAAATAAAGGTTCAAGTAGAACCAATTAGAGGTCTGTAGCCTGTTGCCACAGAATAGTTTTACATTCCACAAAGAACTTTTAAAAAACAATCAGATTCTAAGTGTCAACAAACAAATCTTCAGTGAAGGATCTGTGGTGATATTGCAGGGGGGTTGACAATTATACTTTGACTTAAAAGGTTTTGTTGTTTTTAAAGTTTTAGTTTTCTTATAGATTTTTTTTACTTTTTAAATCTAGAGAAGCTGAGTTTGGATAAATCTTTCAGTTTTGCTACTCAGGCATTACATAGTAAAATCAAAAGGTAAGGTAGGCTACAAATATATATATATATATATATATATATATATATACAGTGTGTACGAAAAGTATTCAGACCCCCCTTACACAGCACCCCATATTGACAAAACACAGAATTGCTGACATTTTTTCAGAATCACATGGTCCTAAGTATTCAGACCCTTTGTTCAGTATTTTGTAGAAGCACCCTTTTGATCTAATATAGCCATGAGTCTTTTTGGGAAAGATGCAACAAAGTTTTTCACACCTGGATTTGGGATCCTCTGCCATTCCTCCTTGCAGATCCTCTCCAGTTCTGTCAGGTTGGATGGTAAACATTGGTGGACAGCCAT
>JAUMHI010000035.1:10357350-10379748 GCA_032359435.1 Enteromius unitaeniatus
TTGGCATCTCGAAGCGAGATTCCTATTCGTCGGTCTCGACGTGACGTCGAAGTGACCGACTGAAAGGGAACTGGAGTTTTCATCATCTGGAGAGCTGAACCAGTCCTCCTTAGGGAGGTGGTAGGATCAACAAACACAGCAGAGCCTTCTCATTACTTTTCATTTCGAGCTGAATGGCAGTGAGTTTGTCAGCCTGAGACTGTAATGTGTTCTTTAATTATGATGGACAGAGCGCAGAGGAAGATGGAATGGAGAGAAATGTGGCAAAAAGAGTGAGATTTTGCAGCTCTACTACCATCAGAGAGCTCCAGAATCCTTGAATGAAGTCTCTGGCACATCTGTATATTTACAGTGACTAGACAGTTTAATATATATATATATATATATATATATTATATATATTATATATATATCTTTACATTAGACTAGGGTTTCTGATAAATGGGGGGTTGCAAGGGAACTGCAGGAGTTTTGTGAGTTGATGAAAAGTTAATACCTTTATTTATTCATTCAGAAAATGTCAAGCATTTCAAATAAAAGTTGTCAGAATTTCGCAGTAGTCACTCAAAATAAAAGACTGAGGATTTTAAATATTTGTGTGGGTGTGTATTTGCTCAAGGGTTTTCATATGATATAAAATGTCATGTCATTGTTAAAATCTAAAAAAAAAAAGACAAAATAATTGATTAAAACAACACATTTACTGAAAAAAAGGATTAAATATTTTATCCGTACCTGCCTGTCATTTAACCATTAACCTTAGACAACCATAAAAACGTATAAGTTTTAAATTATTATGTCAAATTATTGAAATATTAACTAAAAAGTCTTATATCTTCTACTGAAAGCTGAAAGCCTGAAGAAAAATACAACGCCGAACCAAATATTCCCCCAGATATGACAACCAGAAATTGTTGCAATACTAAATTTCAAACCATGTATCCTTTGTTTAAAAACCCTAAACAGCTTTGTTTTTCTCAAAATAAAAAAAAAATATTATGCTTAAAATGTGCTTGTGCAGTATTTCTTTTAAAATGAATGCTAATGAATTCATACATTTTTAAATATGTCTAAATTGTCCAAACCTTTTTTGCAAACCCTGTATAATCTGTGTGGTTAACATCCTTCTTCTCAGCAAAGGACCTTTTTCTCATCTATTTAACTCTCTCTTGTCATATACTATGTTCTCTTTTATAAATCTCTTTACATGCTTGTCTTCCATCCAATTTGTTTTCTGAATCATCTTAGGACGGTCAGTTCTCTGTCTATTTTTCCTTTTTTCTCTTTCAATCTCTGTCCATATCTTGAGGTCTGAGAGGCCGAGAGCAGACGATCAATAGCTCAGGTAAGAGGAGCAGACGGCCGGTGATGTAGATGAGAATGGTTTGAGAGAGACAGAGAGACCCTGACCTTGTGACCATCTGTCTGCCATCTTCACTATTCCTCTTCACGCCTAGTAAATGTACAATTTATATTTGTAAAAAATACTTTCTGTACATTTAACCTTTGATTGATTGATTACTTTAAAAAATGTAAGAGTACTGTAAATTCTTGATGTGTTACTCTTCTGCCATCATCTATAGGCTTAAAAACATTTACCAACACTTGCAAAATATGATATGATATTATTCTTAATGTTTGTCTGCCACCCTGAAGCTGCGAATTGCTTTGTCAATGTTTTATACAGTTAAGGTGTTCTGTCAGTCTTTATATCAGCTTTAATTAGATGATTATAGTGAGATGAACCGAAACCTTCTTCCCACCAACAACCTTAATATAACCAATAGTGTGAAAAGAATAAATTACACTTTGCTTTGACCCACTGACATTAATGAAAACATGTTAATTAGAACAAAGAAAGAGGATTTGTTTTCAAAGTTTGTGTCTTACAACTATATGAGTCAGTTTTTCATATTTCTATAGTGAATAATGTTAAAAATAATATAGAGAAAATAATATATATATATATATATATATATATATATATAATATAGAATATATATATATCATTTATATAGAGCTAATATTTCTAAAGCAATAATAAAACTAGCGTTAAAAAAAATCTGCGATCATGCATACTATATACAATTTTTTTTTTTTGAAGTCAAATGGAAGAGGACTTGCCCATCACTCAACCCAGATGACTCTGTGTCGCTCTGTCTCTCTTTTTATTCTCTATCTTTTTTCAATTCATTGTTTACCTTCTTGATTAAATCTGGTGAGTCTAATATCGATGTGCAAACAAAGTCTGCTATTCTGAATCCATGGTGACGATCGTCCGGTGCATATTAATATCAAATAATCCGCCTTTAGCACACACAGCCTGCACAGTGGCCTTATTAAAGGGTGAGCTCTAAGTGCCCGGGGAGTGTGTGGGATTTGTTGGAGGGGATTTCAATGAAGCACGTTTTAATCTTCTTTTTTTTTAATATTAGCCTCCTTTGGGAGGCTGGACTTCCGTTGTTGGCTGCGTTCGGATATCATTTCAGGGTAATTAAAAAGCAATTGAACTGCAGCCGAAATCTAAGCTTTAAAAACTCTAATGAAGACAGAAACTGTGTTCTGATCGACAACACTATAAAACTGATTTCATTGGTAAAGCCACTGTTATTATAAATGATATCCAAAGCAACGAGGAGACACCACAAGGCATTTCAAACTTTGTGTAAATAGAAATCAAATAGATGGATGTATCAATTGCCTCTTAGAGGTTCACGATAAATCCTTGCTTTATGATGCCCCCGGAGCATCTCTGTTAGCAGAGTCCCAAACAAAATCATTAACAAAGACACTCATTGCAGTAAACACTGAAATTTAAAGGAATATTCAGGGTGCTTTCTGGTGATTTTGTCAATTAAACACGATTCTTACCTAACGTGTGTACATGTGTATGTTAAAATGGAAGCCACACGGCAACGGTTGTGCATTTACTTTCTTAGCAAATTTATAATTATCATTATGATTTTGTTTTCAAATTTAAAAAATATTGTATTTAATTAACAACATATGCTTATAGTATATTTAACCCAGATTGTTGCTTTAACAAGGAGTGGAATAGCTGGAAGCCAGGTCTATGGGGAACAAATGAAAGAGGGAGGCGGTAGAGTTGGGCAAAGTCAAAGAATGTAAGTCCAAAGACATTGCAGGGCTTTAGGGCTGGGTTAAGGGGACAGACAGTCTGCATTTAGCATTTCAAACAGAGGAAACCGGCGGGCATACTCCGACACACATCTGTTTATCCCTGTTTCGGAAAACAGTCGGTGAGTGCTCAGAGCACATACATGCCATATGTTTACAGACTTCATCATGGATCATTCTTGACTTTGAAAGTGTGACCTCTCTGTACAATTTATGCTATGGATCACATATCCAAATGACTAAACGTAGTACATTATCTTGCATAATTATGTATTTGTTAGATTTTAAGCATTTGGGTTGAGACATTGACCTAGTCAAGAAACCACTAAATAATCACTGTTGCTTTTTTAATGTGTCACGTTTACAGTCACGCTTGCGATAATTAAGATTTTTACTTTTCTCCACAACAAGACTGCATTTATTTGATAGAAAATATAGTAAAATATATATTATGTTGTTTAGTTTTCTATTTTAATATATTTTAAAATGTATTTTATTCCTGATTGTACAAACACATTTTAAGCAGTTATTACTACAATCTTCAGTGTCTCATTATTTTTCAGAAATCATTCTAATATGCTGGTTTGCTGATCAGCTATCACCAATTACTATTATTACTCAATTATTAGCAATGGCTTTTTATTATCAATGCTGAAAACAGTGTTTGCTGCTTAATATTTTAATGTGCTACCTGCTATTTTTGTCCCAGGATTCTTTGATGAAAAGAAGGTATAAAAGAACAGCATCAAGAATATAATATGCCAATATAATATAATAACACCACTACTAGTACTGATCATTAAACATTAACACTTTTCTATTTATCAAACTCCAGTTTATTGCCTATTTCTTTCAGAACATCTGATCAATTCTAAAATCTGGCTGAAAAAGTGGTTTATTAAAACTAAACATACACACATAAAACCACACCTCAGCAAACCAAACCTTACACCTTATCCTTGGCTCAATTTCTTAATACAGTCAATGGAGAGATTAAGCGCGCTGCAGCTGAAACGCAGTAGTAGCCAGTGGATATTCTTACAGATGTCAGCATCATCTCCCTGCCAGAGACTGATCTGTCTCGGAACGATATGAAACATTTCATCTATGGAAAGCAACCTAATCCTGAAGGACACATCCTGCTGTCTCCATGTCCCCCTGTTTCCTTCTCTCTTTCTGGCTTTTTTTTTTCCACTGAGACTGACACCAGTTGACTTCTAGTACTGCATTAGAGGCTCTTAGTCAGTTAACGGTAGTGTGGTTCAATTGAGGCATGCGCCTGGCTCTAATTATACTTAAAAGGTGGACTGTGAGCTGCATTTCTGATCGAGGCTTAGTGGAGCACTTCATGCAGCGCTTGGAGAAAAATCCCCTCGTGGAGCCAGATGCTCGCTGCTTGTGTGAAATTCCTGAGGACATTAGAGACATCCATGTGCTCCTTTCTCACTTGGGTTTATTAGCAAAGCAAACCTGATTAAGGACAAGATAAGTAGTGGAGAACAAAAGTGAAGGTGCCACGCTTTCATTTCCATCTGTCGCACCACCATGCAGAGAAAGCCGGAGAGATTAATCTACCCAGCTGCTCTTTGTCTTGTCAGCGATCTTCGGGAATACTTAAATAACACTGATATAATGTTTAAACAATGATTAAAACTGTTTGAGACGACCAGGCAGTGGTGTTTGCATTGAGAATGGACGATGAACAGCGCTGAACGAGAAATGTATTTATGAAACTTCTGAAGTACTCCTAATGAAGTTATTACTCAAAAGGAGTTTAAATAATAATGTCGTCTGCTGATGGCCATGATAGACGAGGGCCAGCTGGCTAGAGAATAAGATGCCAGCAGCCATCAGCTAATGCCAGAGCAGCTTTCCATCAGTTACTCACACTTGTGCTTCTAAAAGACATCTAAACAGGCTGATTCATACACAGTTTAAGTAGCTGAAGTCGAGGAAGACAGTTTGCAAAATAACCCCCGCAAAAATAAATTCTGGAGGGAAAAAAAGAGATTTTCAGAGATTTTTTAGACTGGTTTGAAAAGCCACTTGATAGTGATATTTTCTAATAATGGTTGACAACAGCCAGGTAGTTTACAACATGTACAGTCTGTTGCAACCCAATTTGTTATAATTCTTTGCAAAGTTTGACTGCAGTTTACATGATCATAACCCATATTTGTGAGGTGTTTCAGTCATATCAGCTCACACACACAAAACTGTAGTTCACTAAAATATTCTCTGCTTTGGAAAAGTTACTTGAAAAGTGCTATACAAATAACATTTGAATTCATATAAAATGGAAAATAAATACATAATATATGGATGAAAAGATGCAAGTGTAAATTTAATACAAACTGAAGAGTGATTATATTCAGCAAACAAATACTACTTTTACCACTGTATAAATGAGCCATTATACATTCAAATAAATACAGCATTCCAGTATTTGTATTTTTAGGATTTTTGCTTTTATATCCACCTCATTTTCTGAATGTGTGAGACTTCTGGTTCATTAGCCGCTGTAAGGGAATAATGAGAAGAATAACAAAGTGCAGTAAAATTGTTTGCATTACAATCCACCGTGTTCATAATTAAGATAACACATTAAAATAATATGGCAAGACACACCAGTTTGCAATATCAAGTTGCAAAATTAGCTGTTTTGTACAACTAAAAATAGCTGGAAGTGGATGAGACCAAGAGCCAGACACACAAAATTTACAAATGCTGCATCCACCCTTACGGCAAAAAAAGTGTATATATATATATATATATATATATATTTAGATCCCTGCCTTTGTTTGCGTTTACATCATATTTGAAAGTCCTTCAAAAGCTCATACCTGTCGTTCAAAAAAAGCTTGATACATCAATAGTTCCTAGAAAGTGACAAACTAATGCAAGCAATCCCAAACTAAAGCACACGCCGGTGTCACTGACAAACAGGTGCCTTTAAATTGGTTTGTTTAAAAGAACTGTCAATCAAGCCCAATTTAAACGAAGGATCTCACACTTACAGCAAGAAATATTCCCCCGAAGGGACATTGGCGTTTCACCCTGAAGCTGAACTCTTAAGATTCACTCGTGGTGTGCCCTGACCTCTGCGCCAAGCCCCTCTGAAGTCTTTGAGGAGCGCAGCTGCATAATCAAACATCCCGCTGCATTATAACGCATTATGGTGTGATAGAGTAGCCTCACCCCCTCTCAGCACCATAATGAGGAGAGTGCAGTAATTCTAGTCTTGGGGGAGACTGAAGGAAAGGGGGAGAAAGATGAGGAGAGGGAGCGAGGGAGAAACGCATGCTTTTTGCTGCAGCACACATTTTTCATGAATTGCCCTATTCATCATTTGGCGCCCGGCGGATAGTTGTTCTCTTACAGTAGCTGTTGTTTATTTTCCGAGGTGATCGAGGTGTTAAACACGCACGTACACGCACTGACTAATTCGGCAGAGTAAGTGGGCTGAGCGAGGGAGTCGCAGTGTACCTACATGGGTTTGTAGCACCTGAGTGGAAGTGAGTGCAAGGAGTCATTGAAAATATCATCGAAGCATCAAGATGTTTACAGAAGGACTTCGCTGAGGGGCTAGTTGTTATTCCCCAGGAGAGCATGCACGAGTGTGTGTGTATGCGTCTGTGTGTCGAACACATGAAAACATGACTAGGGTATCAGTGCGAGTGTTGATTTCTGCTCATTAAAAGAAGAAGAGGGTGTCCTCCTGAGTCACCAGCCAGGCCACAGTCATTCAAACAGTGAGGCGGCAGCTATTTTAGTGCATGTATTCGACATACTGGCATACAACAGTACTGCTGAAGTCTCTTCGGGCTGGATATTTGACTGATAGAGCTGAGGTGCAGGAGGACTGTGCTTTAAGAGTATAGTTCCTCTCCTATAAATAAATGATGGATTCCTTCTGAGCTCTTGCTCCGTTACACCCAGACACATCTGACATGTGTGGCATTTCTTCGCAGCACGGGCATATCCAGTGCTAATAACCCTACAGCACCCAATTAGACTGGGTTTAATGTTCTGCTCCACTGGGTGGCAAATTTAGTGTCCAATTAAACATCGCATCAGGGGCAAAGGCCCCGCCCCCAGCGCCTCAACAGCTGATTAGACGAGTGGAGAGCGGGAAGAGTGTGTTTGACTGAAACACATGCACACCCTCCAACTTCGACGGAAATTAACAAGCTGTTATTGAAGAGGACTGCTTATTGGACTTGTTAAAAGATGCTGCAGACTTTTTCAGGAGATTATTTTAAGGATAATAAGTTTGTTTCGTGACTGAAAAGTCGAGTGAAAGATTTCTAAGAAAAGGATTATTGTATAAGCTATACTGTACGTTCTTCTGTCCTGTTTCCTGCAAAAATAGTATTGATCCTGGGGCTGTTTTTTCGCTCTAGCAGCATGTTACTTGTCTCTCTCGTCATGCAAATACCAATGAACAACACTTGCATTTATGAGCGCTGTGTAATTAAACATGAGCAATTTGTTTGACTCTAATAAGTGAACATTGAACTCTGTAATTAAAAACATGTTTTTTTCTGTTCCAGATGGTGAAGTCTGCTGCTTTTCCACACACAAACAGTGTTACACATACTGTATACGTAATGCTTCCTGTCATGTTAGTTATATTAGCACATTTTATGCATGCAATTACATAAACGCATACACTGTTCACAAAGATATCTTAAGGAAGGAGTTTTATTAGACCCCACTTACTTTCATTATGTGGACAGAAAAAAAAGTTCTTGTGTGCAAGGCAACAGAACATGTCTTAAAGGTACATGAGGGTGAGTAAATGATGACAGAATTTATTTTTACTCGCTTCACTTACTTTTAATCCCTTTAACTCATTGGAAAACATCATGGAAAAAAACTGAAATCCAATACTTTTTAAACTTGCTGTAAACCAAACTTGAATCTTTAGATAACTTTGCTCAAACATCTGCGCATGCGTGAGTGTGTGCGCTCGTGCAAGTGTGGTCTGAGACAGCAAGATTATCCCGAAGGAGCCTCTTGAGAAACACAAAGAGTGCCTGGATGCATTTGCTTATAATGAAGTCAGAATGGGTTTGGGTGGATTAATGACAATATCAACAGAAGGAACACGAGGACAGGTGCCAGCGCAATCTGGATGCAGTTCAAAGTTTTTAATTACGATTAAAAAGACTCACTGGCACACAACAAAAGCCTTTTCTTTTCCTAGCCTTTCATTTTTTCTCACTCCATCACATTTGAAGTGGAATTCCTTGTAAAGCCGGTGGAGCAGAATTGGGATTTTTTTCGAAGAAAATTTGGCAAATTAAGAAAAACAAAGCTGAGATGGCGAGGAATAAACAGAAGAATCTTGGACAGAGGAGTGGAAATGGATGAAAAGGAATGCATGTGTGTGTGTGTTAAAGCGAAAAATCCATTAAGCATATGCAAAGTGATGGTAAAAAATAGAGCATTGATATTTTCCCACACAGACTGCAGTCTCACCAGAACGAAAATATTCTTTTGCGTTCTTCCACGTATACGCCTTGCACACCAGCTGTTTGGGTTTGTATGGCGGTATGGTCAGTGGCCGCTTGAAGAATAGAGCAAGTCCACAGGGATGCAGCAGACTAGCTAAAAGTCTGTTAGCACTCCATCACTGCCATTGAGAAACACTGTACTGCTTCCGCACACATTCTGAGAGTAAGAGGGTTACGGCAAAGTAAAATAGTAAAAGTTTCTTTTAAACTGTTAGGGAACGATGTGAGACTGCACATCCAACAGCGGCTCGCCTGAGGTCCTATATGCCCACTCTCTCTCTCTCTCTCTCTCTCTCTCAAACACACGCTGCTGCAATTCTTCTGATCTGAAATAGCGGTTTAATTAGTGAGGCGGTAACCACTTTATAAAGATTAGCTTGCTCTCAGGAGGAAGACTCGTCGCCCATGTCTGCCTAAAGTGTCTGTGAGGAGGGTCTCTAGAGATCAGGACCCATTGTGTTCAACAGACGGTGCTTTACGACAACATATGCTCTCCCTCCCCAATGCTCTTCCTGCACACACTCCATAAATGCTGTACTTTGCTCCCAGCAGTTTTTCCCTGCTCTTGCCTTTGCCATTAGTGTACTTATTTTATGGTTTTGCTTAGGCAATCTAGTTAGGGTACAGGGAAAACAAAGAAACCTTAAAACAGCACTTGGGAAGATTGCAAGTTAGCAGGCAAACTTTTTAAGCTGCACAACAGAGAAGTTCACAAAGGTACAGCCTTAGCCTCCTGCTGTGAATGCGTTTCTCTTGCGTGCTAGGCCTGGGTTCAGATGAAAACATACTTAATCATATCGAAGATGTGTTTGTGACGGAAGCAAGTGTTCATCTCAATTAAGAGGATGTGATCTGCCCACATTGTCATTGCACAAAGGGACCAGACAAGTTGAATTAATATGGCAACTAGAGTATAAAAGACAGGCAGCTCTTACAAGGACTGTCTCAGCATGGTTTGATCTAATGACGAACATGATTAACTTTAAATAAGGTTTAAAAAAAAAAAAAAAGACAGAGTGGTAGTGAGGCACATATGAGCTGAGAAAGAAGGAGATGGAGACATGTTGAGAACGGAAAAAAAATATTTCAATTCCAGATATTACAGTGACTGTGGTTCCTTTTATTATCTCTTTCATTCTTCCGCTTACCCTCTGGGCAACGTCTGGCGGCCCTTCTGCTGTGACAATTTCTTTATGGGAGTTGAACTATTTCCTTTAAAAGAGGCTGCTGGATGATCGCGGCGGCTGTCGGATAACCCTCGGTAATTGTATTTATCTGACTGAAATATCGGCTGCCTCGCGAAAGCTCCGGTTGCTGCGGCAACGCCGAGTCCTGCTCGCGCTGACCTCCGGGCCAAGCAAAGACTAAAAACACACGCGCCCTCAGGTGCTGCTCTCCTCTCCCCATTTCCAATTCCAGGTGCAATTCCAGGTAAAGTGGTAAAAATAAAATGTTGACAAACATACTTTTATGGGTTGTTTGTTGGTGTCAGAGTGGCAAATTGGATACATTTAAGCTATTTATATTAACTAGAATACTTGAGCCTGCAAAGAGCTTGAACTGTATTAAAAGTGAATATCGCAGACCGTACCTGAAAAATGTTTAATTGATATGTGTGCATTAATGATTAATTTTTGTAGACTATCAATTAAACATGCACACCGTAACTGTGCCAGTTTATAAGCACTAAACGAAGAGCACAATCTAAATTTAAAGGCACATCAGAGCAGGTAAAGCTTAGATTAGTCAAAGCAAATATAATATTCACTTAATTATTTAAAAATAATGTGAACTTTGATATGTTGTTATTGAGCTCTCTCTCTCTCTCTCTCTCTCAATATATATATATATTTATATAAATGTGATTAAACACGTCACGTTTATGAACGATTGTCTGACAGGACATAAATTAATTTTAAAACTCAATTCTAGCTTTAGATGTAATATTTCATTACATGATATTGTTATTTCTAATTCACTAGATCCTGGAGAGCCTCTAAAGTCTACTGTCTAATTCTATTCCATCTGTCACAGCTCCCCCGTGGCGCGCGCTGCAGAAACTCAGTGGATGACGCCGCACGTGCGCTTTTCTCCCACCTGAGAGTTAGTCTCGCGTGCCAAAGCCACTCCAACTTCGCAATATAAATATATAACGGATTTCTAATAAATACTGAATCAGGAATACAATCGTGGCAACAAACCCTAATCGTAAGTGCCCCAGATCTCTAAACATTGCACGTTCCACGCCAGTGAATATAGCGCACAACTGCACATTATCTCATTCAAAAGAGCAAAAAAACAACACCGACCTGAGCGAGATGCGAGCATGCATCATCGGAAGGCGCAGATAGAAAGAAAAAGTAGAAAGTAAAAAAAGCGCGCACAGTAAGTGGTGGTTTCCTAAAAACACGCTGAGATAATAAGGTGTGTTTGTGGCTGTAGCTTGTCTACATGGCACCGTGATTACAACTTCATGACGATTTCGCGTGCGCTGCCGGTTTCTGTCAGATCGTGGCGTTTTCGTTCGCGCACTCTAATTATGGAGCCTTGCATTAACTGATCCGAGCTTTGTGGGCAGCAAAAGCGGTGCAATACTTACTTTAAAACAATAAATGAGTATGGCTTAGAGTAAACAGATGGAATAGCAGCTTGTATTTTATTTCCTCCCTTATCTGTAATGATAAAAGTCCTGCTGAAATATATGAACCTAAGATGCAAAAAAAGAAATCCTTTCACCCCCTTTAAAACATATTTGACACTTCGTAAAAAAGTTTGGAAAGCAAACTTTTAAGTGTCCCATGCAAAGACAAGCGCATAAAAGAGAGAGAATATCTGTCCTCTGTTAATGGGGACACGCGCGCAGTGTCAGCACGCATTAAGCGCATTCAGCGCGTGTCTTCTCCCCGGGTTTGTTGCGGCGCAGCTGTGCGAACTTTACCCGCGTGCTCTGGGGGGACGAGAAACTCACAGCAGATGTTACTGCGTCTCCCACCAGTTTCACACCACAAAAAAATACATAGGAGAGAGCGAAACGACAGTCTCGTTTGTCCTCTGTGGGGTCATTATTAACAGCTTAATTAATTTTAGATCTGCTCTGTGAATACCGGCGCAAACCACGAGCACTTAACACGAGATGAAGAAATGCGCTTCACAGATATGCAACACGATTTTAGGAACACTTGAAATGGTCAGGAAATATATACACGAAAACGAAGGGGGGAAAAAACAGTGGCAGTAACGGTAAGATTAATTTATGTAGGCTTGTTTACATACATAATGCGTAATGTATAAATGTACAAATAACTTTTATGCAAAGAGAAAGGATGTGGCACTCACCTGTCCATTCTTGCACAGGTCAGCCCACATGCTAGTTCCGTCACCTCCTCTCATCAGGACGTGGTAGATGAAGAAATACGTGCCCGGCACGCTGCAGATGAACTTGCCCGAAGTGCCATCATAGTTGTTGCCGAGGTTGGTGACCACATCGTCGAACTTGAGGATCTCATAGCCCTCGTGTGGGTTCTTCAGTCCCGCGTAGAAAGCCACCCGTGGGTGTGTGTTGTACGTAACAGTGCTGATAGGTCCATCATTGCCCAGACTCAGAACCCCGCTTCGGCCCCTGTCCCCCCGGTCCCCCGGGGGCCCCATCGGACCCGGGGGCCCTGGCTCCCCTGGTGGCCCCGGAGGTCCGGGTTTGCCTGGCCGGCCCGGCTTCCCCTGTGGCCCCTGGAGGAGCGTGGAGGGTGGAGGCATGTTGCTGTGGTCGGCCAGAGCCTCGGCCTCGGCCTGCACAGAAGAGCCAGTGCTGGCGATGCCCGTGCTGGTGCCCTTGTTCTGGTACGGGTCGCACACCATTCGACAGGTGCCCAGCATCTCGTAGTGGCTGTTGTCATTGCTCACAGAGCTGACCAGCACGGGGATGAGCACCACCAGCACCAGCACCAGCATGACCCCTACGGCGGCCGCCACCAGGGTCTTCCTGCCCAGGCTGAGGCGCGGGAGTGGCTGGGCAGCCAGCGTGGGTCTGCCGGGAGCCGAAATGGTGACTGCTGGAAAAGAGGAGACCGCAGAGAGAGAGACAGACAGAGGGGTGCAGGGGGGGTCCTGGGGGAAAGGCGCCAAGCCCTAGGATCCCAAGCGTGTGGAGGAGCGTGTGAGGGTGAAAGAGACCCACATGCACACGCTCGCACACACTTGCCCGGCTCCGTGCACACCCGGCTTGCTAAGCTGGCTCAATGGATCCGGTGGGCTGGCAGGAAAGCGCTTTCACACAGATCCCACATCCGCTCTGTCTCACTCGCATACATACACACTCTCACACACACGCACGCGCATGCATGCGAACCCGCTCACACGCTCTCCCCAAAAGTCGATCCCATTGTCTGGTGGACAGAGTTGCACTCGGTAATGAAGAGAATGAGGGATGGCAGAGGTAGCAAAGAGGAAGAGAGGATGAAGTGAGCGAGTGTGCGCATGGGAGTGAAGGACAGCGCGAGAGAGAGAGAGAGAGAGAGAGAGAGAGAGAGAGAGAGAGCAGATATAGAGGAGAGACAGGGTATGTTTGCAGAGGCGTTTTCTCAGTCTGAGTGTTTTATACTGAGTAACCCCCCCACCCCATCACAAACACCCACCCTCTCTTCCTCTCTTCTCCCTCTCTGTGTCACAGCGATACAGCCAGGGGAAAGAAAGAAAAGTAACCAAGAGAAGAGTAGGGGACGGCACAGGGTAATGTAAAAGGATACAAAGAATACAGTAGGAAAGGTAAAATTATATCACACAAAAAAAAGCTTACAGCAAACATAACATTTGATGTCTGACACAGGCTAGATTAAAAAGTATCCTTTTACATTCTTTAAAATAAAGTTTCTTTACTGACATCTATAACCTCAATCAATGGAAACCGTCCATTGTGCTAAAGGTTCTAAAAGGGCCATTGGTAAAATGCAACCCAATCTCACAGGAAAATTTTACTATTTTACTAGCTGGCAATGTGGTGATAGTCCACCCCCAAAACATAACCACCACTGGGGCAAAATACAAAAATAAGATTTAACAAATACCTAATGCTTACAAATGAGCAAAAATGAAAAAAGTTCTGAATTGTCATAAGAATGTGTTGAAAAAAGACAATAAAGTATTGTGCTATTCCTGGTTGTGTGTAAAACCTGCTGCTCTGCAAATCCCAACGCAGTCTCATGACCAATTCGTACATATTTTACGAGGTGGCAAATTTCTGCTAATTCGTAAACGCTCACTCGTATGATTTTTTACAGATTTGTCTAAACCCCAGTGAAGGGTAGGCTTAGCGGCGAAGTTAGGTGTAGGTCATTGGTACAAATTTGTACAAATCGGCAACTCATAACATTTTTATGATTTAGCAAAAACATGTACGAATGATATCATACTAATTTGTATGAATTAGCCACCTCGTAAAATATGTATGAATTGCTGTGGGGGGGATCAGGAGTAAAAATACAAACACATAAGTATGCTGTTATTGATTATTTTAGATAGAAATTAATAATTTATGGAGCAAATTCACGGCTAGTCCTCTCTGTATGTGTCTTTGACTTTGAGTGTATGTCATATAGTCTTATTGTATTTCACTTACTTTTTTTCCTGGCTGCCAATAAAGTCCCCTCCCCCTCCTCCTGCTCAGATATGGTTTGTTATTGGCCTGTTGCGTTTTTGAGCATGGTGTCTATTGATCTGATCCTTTGATTGAATTAAGTGTCCTGTGTGGAGAAAAAAAAAATCCATCTCTATGGCTCATACTAGACAGCTGACATTTCTACCCAAAGCGCTGGTCGCTGGCAGAAGAGCCGCAGGATTCTGGACATGTCATACGATCTTAAATTACAGCAGGAGTGTGATGTGACTAAAGATGAGGTTTTTGTTAAGGTTTCAAAGTGTGCAGAAGTGAGAAATCCAAAAGTGAAATCTGTGTAATATTGACTACTTCACTATTTAGCCAGAAATGAAAGAAAAAGACTCTTTCAGACTATGAGTAAACCGTCAAGGGAAAGCGAGAAATAAAGGAGCAATGAAAGATAGAAATGCCAATAGATTGAGAGAACAACTGAAAGGCAAGAAAGGGAGACGTTGATTATCCCGAGTACTCACTGGTCTAAGCACTGGGTTAATATATGACCTGATGATGTTTTCATTGCCATTGATGGGTTCAGTTAAAGAAGTGTAATTGAAAAAAAGAAGGCATTGTGACATTTATTGGGAGGACACTGCAAGCGTTCATACTGCAGTTTGACACAGTGATCTAATGATCTTTTTCAAGAATTCACTGGAAGCACATGTCTGTATGTTCACATTCCTTCGGGAACTCAATTTGTGAAAACCCTGTTTTAACCCTGAATGCAGCAATTTATGTGTTTAAAGGAGAAAACAATTATTATTTTCTTAATTAAAGGTTTATGCCTAATATCTACAAATTTTCTAGCCAAAAAGTAAAAAAAAGCCAATACAGTATGAAAGTTTGGGGTTTGTAAGATTTTTAACGTTTATGACAATAATCTCTTATGCTAACTAAGGCTGCAATTATTTATCTAAAAATAAAGAGTAATATTGTAAAATATTTTCACAATAAAAAAAAGTGCTCTATATACCAAGTAATGCTAAATCCTACTGTAAGTGAACTGCTCTTATAATAATTTGATTGATCTGACCAGGACCTTTAGAGCAAGACTCTTGTGATGAGTGTGAAAGTAAAGTAAAGAAGTAATGGAGTGATGCATAGGACAGAAAGTGATGCATGTTTATTTAGCCTCTGATCTGCAAGAAAGAGAGAGAGCAAGAGGACTCATTTCCCCACCTACTGAAGATTACGCACTAACCGTCCGCACTAGAAAGGGTCTCAAATGGATTCTCTTGCATTCATGTTTGTCATGGCAACCAAATAAAGTGCACAAGACAAAAAGGATTGGAGCCTCTTAAGCGCTAATGGTTGAAAAAAAAACTAACAAATAAATGAGCAAAAATACAGAGCTCAAGAACAAATGAAAAGATCACTTTTAGTACTCATGGAACTTTTTAGACCCTTAATAATAATAACAAAAAATGTGTAGGAAAAGAAAGCAGAATTAACATTATATACACACAGTCCTAATGTCTCTGACTGCTTCCCTGCATCCTTCCTGACTGCTGCCTTATCAAAGAGCTCCTTTCAGAGCAGAGCGGTGCTGAGGTACAGAGAATAGCCAGAGAGAGACTCAGGCACAGTTTGGCTTTTGTCAGAGTTGATTTGAAGTCACAACTCACATTGACTGCTTGTGCTAAATCTTGTGTTCATTAGACTAGCCTATTTTATTATGTAAAGGCTAACAAACACAACAGAAGTTGAGATGCAATGGTAAGAGCGCAAATTAAACATATCAATTAAAGCCAGTAAGACACAAACAGGTTTTCTGAATAGCGCAATCGAGAATGCAAATGAAAACCTCTTGATTTTATTTAAGGAAATAAAATGGTTTAAACTTCTGAATAAATGCAAATAAAATGTAGTCACAGATATACTTGAAATCGGTAGGGATATTACAATAATACCTAATTAATAATAGGGTTATTTATCACAGAGAGCAGCAAGCAGGGGATGCAGAGGGATGTGGTCACTGAGGGGGTGTCTATATCTGAGACCGTTTGAGCATTTGTGTATATATGCACATAATTGGATGTTTGTGTAAAGGCAACTCTAAAGGAAAGCAAGACTGAATAAGGATGACTTCCTTGACCCAGGCAGAATACATGGCAGCCGCCAATAAGCACAAACACTTTTTAGCCTGTCAAAGTGAGACAATTTTGCCCAAGCTGAAAGATTTTTACAGATTGAAAGACACTCTATTTGGAGGGCATGCTTTTTAAAATAGAAAGCTAAATGTAAGACATTAGCACCTGCACTGCCTCCGTGTTGCCTTTGCGCTTTAAAATGAAGAGACAGATAGATGAAAGTGATGGGGAAGACAGGCTGGCCTCACCTCCTGCACTCTGGAAAGGCCCGGCGTGGGTAATGCATCCACTCCAGCTATTCATTCTGTTCTGCTCAATCCACAGACACTCACACAGAGCAAAGCATGGTGTGGTTATGAGAGAACAATACTGTATTGCAGTCCCTACAGCGAGCATACTGTATACCCTACGGTTTCAAAACTTGTAATCTAAGGCTTATACACACACACACACACATATATGTAATGCATCATACATACATATCAAATAAAAAACTAATAATGAAATAGTAAAATATTATTAGATTTATAAACAACTGTTTCATGAACAACTGTTTCATGTTTGAATAATTTCAAATTGAAATTAATTTCTGTGATGAAAAGCTGATATTTGATATTTTACTCCAGTCTTCAATGTCACATGATCCTTCAGAAATCATTCTAATATGATTTGCTACTCAGTGTACATTTCTAATTATTTTCTATGTTGAAACTTCAAAAGGACAACATGTATTCTTTATACTTCACACTGCTCATACTTTACCAAGGGTTAACAACTAATGTCATGCACCAAAATGAAAAAAAGGCCGTATTAAGATGGTCTGTATGACTGTGCACTATATTTTAAATCATATGAAGCCATGCAATGGCTTAAAGGTTTATAAGAGTGATGTCCAATTTGTCAGTGTATTTATTTTTTTTTTATTAATAAATCAGTAAGTCTGGTTCACAAAAATGTTAATGATTCATCTTCAAATTCATTCAATTGGTTTAATTAGAGATCACTTCACCGAAGAGTCCACCTAAGTCAGAAAATATTCTCTAAAATCACCTTTATGACAATTTTTTTGGGACTTTTGCAACCATTTTTGAGCTTTTCGCTTTTGGAGCACTCGCCAAGCAGTTTATGCTGTATAGAGTCTGCTGGAAAGAAAAGAAATTCTTTGCATCAACAGAGAAAAAAGAAGTTCAAGCTCTCTCATCTGCTGTAACATCATCTGGGCGTTGACAGCGGGGGCTCACGGGTTCGGTAGCCTTTCTAAAGGCTGTGACAAGCTGAACTTTTGCTCGCCAGCAAGCGACCTCATCCCTGAGTGCACGCGGTGCCATGTGAGGTCCTCCCTGGGCAACTGTGCTGCACTAAAAGAGCAAATCTTTCACGGTTTCATGGGTGTTCCTCTGGATGTCTATGCGACCATGTGTTGCTGGGTGCGGAAGTTTCCTCACCTCCACAGATGGGCATGATCGTTGTCTCACATGCTTGGGCCGGGAGCATGCTCAAGCAGCGCTCGTGGATGAGTCATGCGTTCACTGCGGGCACATGTCCATCGCTACGTTGAGGTGGCGCCTCTCATTCGTGAGACGGCTCCCCGTGCGTCCTCCCCATGGTCCGGTGAGCTCTCCGCTACTACGGCGAGGCGCTTGGGCGACCTCACGGTGACCGTGCAGAATGTCTTCTGACTTCTGTCGGCACCCGTAGTTCCATCATGGTGCTCCCGAGGAAGATTGATCCCCCGGATAATAGCCCAGCGTCTCCTTCGGGGCACCCGAGGAGGTTGAGATGTCTCCCGCTCCATCAGAGGGAGAGCCGTGTGCTGAAGCACTCACCGGGGGGGAGGAGAGACCGGCTCCTCCTTGGTGCCTTTCTTCCCGGGGGTGCATGAGGAGCTGACCAGGTCGTGGCAAGCCCCGTACTCATCATGCCTGCCTACCAGCTCCTCGCCCCTCGATGGAGGGGCAGCCAGGGGGTACAAGGCGGTCCCACAGGTTGAGCACGTCGTAGCGGTACATCTGTGCCCGCGCAGTCTGCCTCGCCTTCCGTCCAAGGCATGTAAGGTCTCGTCCGCTCTCGCGGTGAGGACTTATCACGCCGTTCGAGAGGCTGCCACCTCTTTGCACGAGATGGCCACACTTCAAGTGCTCCAGGCCAAAGCGCTTAAACATCTGCACGAGGGTAGATCTGACCAGGGTGTGATGAAGGAATTCCGTGCCACTTCCGACTTCGCTCTTCGGATGACAAAGGTTGCCACACAAGCCCTTGGTCAGGTGATGGCCACCGCAGTGGCCCAGGAACGACACCTCTGGCTCAACCTAGCTGAGATGGCCAACGTTGACAAAGCTCGCTTTCTCAACGCGCCAATCTCACAGGTTGGCCTCTTAGACGACACTGTCCAGGACTTTGCCCAGAAGTTCTCGGCAGTTCAGCAGCTCGTTGCCGAGGTCATCCCCCCGTGGCACCAAAACCAGTCCCACCTGCTCTGTCTCCCACCAAGGCATACGATGCTAGGCTGGCTCAGAGACGTCAGGTACACCTGCAAGAAACAGAAGCACCCCTGAGACGGGCAGCCCAGAGGTGACGGAATCTGCTCTTCGGGGGACGACGACGGAGAAGGTAAGGCCTGCCAAGAGCGGCCGGACTTGCCCCCAGGACGTTCAACCTTCTGGGGCCGGTCCCCTCCCTGGTTCCCCACCAGGCTGCCCCACCACGGGCACGGCTGTCAGAATATTCTTGATACCCCTGGCGACTCAGTTGGAGGCCTGGTTACCGCTCCCCAACCCTTCGCGGTGGTTGATACGGACGGTACGCCTCGGCTATGCGATTCAGTTTGCCAGGAGCCCAGGTACAGAGGCATTTTCTATACCCGTGTTCACTCAGACCCGGATGCCGCTGTCCTCTGTGCGGAGGTTGCTGTCCTACTGACGAATGAAGAAATCGAGCCTGTCCCTCCAGCCGAGATGAGGTCTGGGTTTTACAGCCTCCTCCACGGGTTGGGGTGCTGTGTGCAACGGGCAAGCAGCCTCGGGCACCTGGACAGGTGCTCGCCTGCTTTGGCACATCAACTGCCTCGAGTTGCTAGCCTGGCTTTTGGCACCTTCTTCTCTTCAGACCGATGTTGCGCCACAAGCACATGCTCGTCCGCATGGACAACATTGCAGCAGTAGCGTACATCAACAATCAGGGTGGTCTACGCTCCCGCCACATGTCGCAACTCGCCCGCCATCTGCTCCTGTGGAGCCAGACGCGGCTGAAATCGTTTGCTGTGTCCAGTACGCGCATTGCACCTCTACGTTGACCACACTCTGAGCTTCAAATGCTCTCAGCAGCTCTTTGTCTGCTTTGGAGGTCAGCAGAAAGGGAATGCTGTGCCCCCTAGGTCTGAGAGCCCACTCCACAAGGAGTGTTGCCTCTACCTCAATGTTGGTGCACGGTGCCTCTTTGGCAGACATCTGTAGAGCTGCGGGCTGGGCAACACTGAACACCTTCGCCAGGTTCTACGACCTCCACGAGGAGGCCGTGTCTTACTCACACTGTGATAAGGTGCACATGGCTGTGATTATTGCACGTCAATATTCATTGGCCTTTTTCCAAAGACTAGAAGGCGATTGGTCTCTCATGCGAGATCCCATATGTAACGTCTCTGTTCCATCCTTCAGGGAACGTGGGTTACCATCTAACTTAATAAAATTATGACACATATTTCAATTCATTTGAACTAATTTACTTGAGTAAGTTAGTTAATTGTGCTGATGACTAAAATTCATGCTAATTTAATGAAATCAAACCAATTTCATTTGACATATTCTGTGAATGTTCCCTGAACATAATTCACTCTTGTTAATTACCATTGATGTTGCTGTACAGACTGGTTTGTTTGTTGTTGGTTACCATTTTTTTATCTTATGGGAACATAACAGACAGCATAACACTTACATGCTAAACTTATTCTGTCCACCTGCAGCACACATATAGTAATCAAGTAAAAATGGCCTCACCACTGGCATTAGCACATTAGCACACAGTTCATGTAGCCATACCTTAACAACAAAGTCTACACTTCGCCATGTTGGTAACTTTAAAATGTCAAATACTACTAAACAACAAACTTTAAAAGGTCTTTCCCTTTACTAAAAACAGATGAAACAGCATTTAATTTCAACATTTATTCTCCTGCTCTATCCATATGCAAAGCATGCTGGGAACTAGAAATACACTGCTCAATTTCACAGTAAATAGTTTGTGCAGGCCCAACACAGATGGTTTAAGCTAACTTTGTATTTTATCATTTAGCATAATACAATTAAGTGCAAATGACAACTGAGTAAAAAACTAAAGATTTGTGTTGTTTTAGCTTATTTAATTTAAGTAAACTGAGCAAACTAAAATATTTTTTTTTGAGTGCATATACATGCAATATACTGTGCACAGGCAAATAATTGAACTTATTCATTACAACTATGCATCCTTTGAAAGCAACATTGATTGTAAAGCTGGCCCTCATCTGAGGAGGTCGAGGTTCTGTTTTCCACATCAGCATAACACTAATTATATTTTCTACACACTTTCTTGACTTTTGAAGGCTGGATGGTCTGCATACTTGTATTGGTTTTATCTAAAAGGTTTATTCAAAGGATGCATGCTGCTTTTGTAATTTTCTTCCTTTGTTGAAAAAACACCAAGGCCACAGACAACAAAGTCACTGGCGTGAGCCAAAAGAAAGAATAAATAAAAGCGACGTTGTCATCTCTTTGTCTATCAATTTTTCTTTCCATCTCTGCAAAGCTACCCCCACCCCACACTCCACAGACCTGCCGGCAAGGGAATGTGGAGCTGTCACTGGGTTCCTCTGGTATGACATCCCTCTGGTTAGACTTGCCTGGAGGGCAATGGTGGATAGTGACAGTGCTGCTAGTCATGATTATGGTAGCTCTCCCTAGACTCAGTGTTAATTTGTACAGTTTTGTGTCATTTTGGTCTGTTTAAAATTACATTTTAGAAGAAATACAAAAAAAATATATAATTAAAATGAGTGTCAAATGTAACAGATATATATATATATATATATATACAGTGAGGTCAATAAGTATTTGATCACCCTGTGATTTTGCAAGTTCTCTTATCTTGGAGGGGTCTACAATTTTCAGCATAGGTGCATTTCCACTGTGAGACACAGAATCTAAAAAGAAAAATCCGAAATCATATGTATGATTTTTTTAACAATTTATTTGGGAATTACTGTGTCAAATAAGTATTTGATCACTTGAGTCAAAATAATGTTAATATTTGGTACAGAGGCCTTTTTTAACAATTACAGAGGTCAAACGGTTCTTCACCAGGTTTGCACTCACTGCAGGAGGGATTTTGGCCCACTCCTCCATACAGATCTACTCTAGATCTGTCAGGTTTCGGGGCTGTCGCTATGGAACACAGAGTTTCAGCTCCCTCTAAAGATTTTCAATTGGATTTAGGTCTGGAGACTGGCTAGGCCACCTTGATACTCTTCTTACGGAGCCACTCCTTGGTTTTCCTGGCTGTGTGCTTTGGGTCATTGTCATGTTGGACGACCCAGCCACGACCCATCTTTAATGCTCTGACTGAGGGAAGGAGGTTTTTGCCCAATACAGTGCAGTCGTCCAGTCCCCTGTGCAGAAAAACACCCCAGAGCATAGTGCTTCCAGCCCCATGCTTCACTGTAGGAATGGCATTATTGGGATAATACTCATCATTCTTCCTCCAAACACGGCGAATGGAGTTAAGACCAAAAAGTTCTACTTTAGTCTCATCTGACCACAGGACTTTCTCTTCCTTGAGGCCCCAGTCCGAGGGACATTGACAGTCATCATTAGCCTCTTCAATTTTCTGACAATTGCTCCAACAGTTGTTCTTTTTTCACTGAGCTGCTTGGCAATTGCCCCGTAGCCCTTTCCAACTTTGTGAAGGTCTACAATTTTGTCTCTTGTGTCTTTTGACAGCTCTTTGGTTTTGCCCATGCTGCTACTTAGACTTT
>JAUMHI010000035.1:10379848-10407636 GCA_032359435.1 Enteromius unitaeniatus
CTACTTAGACTTTGGCTGATTGTGGGGTGCACAGGTGTCTTTATGACAGCTAACGACCTCAAACAGGTGCTACTAATCAGAATTATGAGCAGAGTGTAGCTGTACTATTTAAAAGCAAAATAACAGGTCTTTGAGGGTCAGAAATCTGGCTAATAAGCAAGTGATCAAATGTGATTTCCGGATTTTTCTCTCACAGTGGAAATGCACCTATGCTGAAAATTGTAGACCCCTCCATGGTTTCTAAGTAAGAGAGCTTGCAAAATCACAGGGTGATCAAATATTTATTGACCTCACTGTATACATGTTTCAAAGAATACATTTATTAAATTATAAAATGCAAAATATTAAATTATACATTATTAGAGAGTAAGATGTGCATACCCATATATATGGGTAGTTGACATATCAGTGGCGTGACAGAAAAAAAAAAGAATAATAATAATAACCCCTAAAATTAAAGATACATTTTTCTCATGTTATTTGTAAATTTGTATTCTACATTTTTGCTGTCTGCTGTCACACACACAAATAAATACAAAAATGATAATAAAAATGCATCTAAATTACTATTTAAATGCACACACAGGCATATTGCTTTTAACAGGTGTTTCATCTGTGTTTTCAGTTATGACTTGCATTGTATTGTGTTTAGGAGTTGAAAGAAATGTCCATAATCCCAACAAATAATGTAATGTCAATATTGTGGCAAGTCATTATCCATTTTTCTTTTTTTTTTTCTTTGTCCTCTTCACTGTATGAGCTAGTGTGATTTGCAATATTACATTTATGTCATACATAGCAAATGCAATATTGCAACATGCCCAAAATGGCAAATATATGACTACAGCACTTTATGAAATAACATATTTGACAGGTCTCTTGTTGAACAGACCTGGAGGAGGACATCAAAGTTAAAGACTAGAAATTCCTCCGTTACTTATTACAGTCAATGTCAACCGATTCACGGAGAGAGAGAGAAAAAAGCCATTGAGGATCTTTATTCACCAAAAGGGACACAATTGAATATACCCTCTTTGAATAGTCAGTCTCTAAAGTTCAGAGATATGAGAACGGTTTTCTCTATTGCCCACTTCTTTTCATGTCAGACACTCCGCCCCTCTGCAATGTAGAGACAGCTGTCAAAATATATCTTTAAAGAAATAAATTAATAAATGAAAACTTTCCTGAGTATGTTTTTCTATTCCTCCCTCCTTTTATCTGACCCTGGGGAGGAATTGCAGGACGGTTCCTGTCATCCAGGCGTGGGGAAACAGAGGCTGTCAGACTTCAGGCAGGATCCCAGCTGGGGTGCACTATGCTTGGCCTGGCCCCCATGGAGGGGATGCTCTGGAAGAATCCCATCTCTCCGGGGAGGGGAGTGAGGCACACGGACCCAGAGGGAAAATAGGAAGAGATGGGGAGGTGCTCTTAAAGTGAAATCAGCCACACATTCAGACAAGATCGGTTGACCTAAACTCCCCTCTGTCTTGCCACATGCTCCATCATTCCTTCAGATGTGAAATAAAATTAAGCCTAAGGTCTTCTTCACACATACAGTGTATGTGGCACATGAGCAAGCTTGCCTTGTGCTTTCACACACTGCCTGTATTTCTATTTTCACACTTCAGCTCTAGACATAAAGTCATTTCTAGGTTACCGCAATGAGTTTTATTGTTGTAATCGTCATAAAAATGTAAAAGAAGTATGTTTTCAACAGGCTCTCCATATTCATTTAACTCATTTACATCAAGTACATAATTAATATAATATTTTTTGGCTAAAAACCTAGCTTGTTAAATCTCATCACTTGGACATTTTTTAAGGTTCAATTCATTTAAAAAATTTCACTTTGTAAATGTGCTAGACATATGTTGGACTGCTTAAATGTGTTTGCATTGTCTCACGCATAAAACAGCTTTCATAGAAGTCATTCAAACATTTTTGCATTCCACTGCACTGCTTTTCTATTGGTTTTTATGTAAAGCGGTTTGTTTTACCATTGGGTTTGTGACTTTTTTATTATATTGTGCATGACATGGCACCCTAAAAAGAACTTCAGGAAAAATATATATATAAAATTAGTAAAACATGTCTCTATACTTATAGGTAGTGACAATCCAAAGTGTGGTACATTGTTCCAGTGATTTTTGGTTTTATATATATATATAACCCTAAGTATCAACAATACCCGCACACCACCAAGATGATTCCACTCTGAATTCTCTCTCACTAACAAAAAAGTAAGAAAAGAGACACTAAGTTCCCAGAAACATTTGACTTTATTTAGCATAATTATTCACAGAGGAGTTCAATATTTTAATGCACTGCTTTTAAAAAGAATGCCCCCTGTTCATCTAGGAAACATTTTTACCCAAAATGACTGAAAATGGTCAAAACAAAAATGACAGCATAGTAATAATAAAGCTTCAGTCTATATGCCAGAAGAGCACATTAGCACCCAACTGGTTTCATTAAACATATATAATGGATACATACAACACCACCCTGACACTACTATAACCAACACTATTAAGCCATTACGATGAATGTCAGATTTCTATCAGTAATGTCTAAATCTTAGCTTTAGAGATGGGAATCCTAGAGCATTTTCTCCACAAACCATTTACAAGCAGTCTAGGCAGACATATTTAATGTGCTGCTCAGCATGCCCAGATCCTTTGAAACAGGTATTTCTACACCACTATGGCCTCTGATAACCGTGCATGTATTAATATGTATGTATTCAAATGATAGCTACAATGCCTTGTGGTAATGTCAGTAGTGAAATGTTTGCGGAGTTGTATAATAGCATTTCCAAGACTGTTTCACAAATGACCACACACAGGAGAAAACAGGCATTGTATTATGCTATGATATTAGTTGTGTATTTGTTCTGGCCCTCAGGATAGAGACAAGGAAAGGCCTCGCCACAGCAGAGATGCACAGAAACTAGAAACACAGAGCTAAAATACGCTTTTATCCAAAAGCATACACACGTACACACACAAGACAGATTAATAATGCTTATGAAGAAGGAAGGAAAGAAAGAAAGAGAGAAAGAAAGAGAACAAACAAATCATGAGAGCCATTAAAGGTAAGAGAAGAAATCACAGCTTGATAAGGCAGCAAGCGCCATGAGTCTGAATTTGCCTGAGAGCACTCTCTCCTCTACACATGTATACATCATCTTGAAGTCTTCTAAAAAGCAGCTCCCCTGCCATGAAATTCCAGCAATGTGTCATGCAAAGTGAAGCTCTGTGCTGCATCTCATATGCAGGCATTTTGGGGACTGCCCTTTTCAGCACTATGAACACACAGTCTTACTTCAACCTGGCATCGCCTGCTCTTTCTCGCTCCTACCACTTCGCTCTTGGGCATTGCTCTGTCCGTTTACATATTAATGAGAAGCGAACAGCTATTTTCTTTTAATCATGAGGAGAGAGAGACATCCAATGGGAGTGAGCAGGACAGCTGTGGATATTTCTGGGAGGGTCAGAGGAGGCTGACTTTTTCCTCCTATAGCAGCCAATCGGTAACAAGATGAGATTATTAACATGCTCCATATTCGGTTTAGGGACATCCTTTGGTCAACTGGAGCAAGGCTGAATAAATGTTTGAGTGTATTATAATGACTGCTGTAGCCAGGATGGCATGCAGAGAGTATGGGGTTGATTCCTAAATAGAGATGGGAGTCGTGAAGAATTTAATGATTACGGTTCTGGTTTTAGTCAATTTGAAAAAATTAGGTAGAAAAAATAAATGCAATTTCGTTGCCAAGTGATTAGATAATTTCAATAATAAACCAGCTGAACACTAGGCTCCAGCATCCATGCGTCCCTACAAAGGGTAAGTGGTTTGGAAAATGAATGGATAAATAAATTGAAAACAATAATACACTGTATAATACACAGACTTTAAAAGACTTCACATTCTTTTTAGTTGCAGTAGCTAATACTAAGCAGTTCCAAAATACTAAATACAAACATATAAAAATGGAGTAAACTGCTTCATTATTTACTAGGGGTGACCCTGAATAGTCAACGCTTTGATGTTTAGATTGGAGGAGCCTGATTCGGCTCACAATCTGTCAGTGTGCAACACAGTCTCACGAGCAATTCGTACATATCCGTATGAGGTGCCAATTTGTGTCAATTCGTACTAATTCGTACAACCTCACATTTGTCTAAAACCATGTGATGGGTAGGTTTGGGGGCGGGGTTATGCTTAGGTAATTCGTACAAATTCTTACGAATTGGCATCTCGTAAAATACGTACGATTTAGTATAAATCGTATGAATTCATACTAGTGAGGTTGTACAAATTTGAACAAATTAGCCACCATAAAAAAATGTTATGATCATGCCATTTTGGCTATATGGGGGTGCTCAATGTCTGATTTCACTTAGAACTACTGGGTTTCTCCCTGTACGTTAATATACAGCCTATTTAAATAATGCTGTAAACAGGAATATGAAAAGAACAAAGCTTCAAATAAACATTTTAATGTGCGTGAATAAATCCAACCTCCCCTTCTCCAAGAACAAATACATTAACATTGTCATATCTATTACTATCCTTAAATCTTCAGAAAGTCATGATAGAAATACTGATAAAATACATATAAATATTTAGATTTAGCAGTGAGTAACTGTACTGAATTATGTTGGGTGAAAGCGTTTTTCATTCACTGCTCAGATTTTTATCCAGTTGAAACTGACAAATTTAATAGAATAGTGAGCAAGATTCAGTAAACTGTGTTTGGAACAACTGTAACCATTTATAAAGTTGGCAAGTGTTTGATACTTAGTTCTTTTTCTTTTTTATCTGTTACAAATGTAAAAATTTGTATGGTGCATTTATCAAAACTGGGCATCATTTAGAAAGCCCAACCTATGCCAGATTTATCAGTTTATCAGTTGTCAGGTTTATCTTGTGGTGGTCAGAATTTACAATGTTACCGAGTGGTGTTCTCCACTCTACTGCCAACCAACTGTTCATTTATTAGCCTTCTAACAGTGTGGACTGTTCTCTGACTGTGTGTGTGAGACAGAGAGAGAGAGATTATATTATAATGATATTACAGTACATTGATTCTACTTAGCAAACAAATGCCTAATTGTGCTTTGTGAGTCTTACAATGCAGCCAATTCCCAAACATTTCACCTAAGCTAATTAGGCAAAAGAAAAAATCGTTGTTACCAGCAGCCTTGTAGCTGAGTCTTGATCTCTTTGGCTGATTCAAGATACTGGCAGCAAATCCACATGCTTTCAACAATAGCTAACTTTGTTTAATTTAATTGTCTTGCTATGGGTGTTTTCTGTGTTAACAACTTTCATTTTCTTTCTCACATTAGCGATCCAGCCACAGACACCCTCTTGGTGGCTCATGTGAGGTACAGACTCATGCACGGATGGCATGAAGCATGCTGCGACATAAAGCCACTGATTCAAAAGACATGATATGTGGCTTTCTGTGAGTCAGGAAGATGTTATACAGCAGATAGAAAGATGCCAAAATCATGTCAAACAGAAAAGCATAGCAGACTTCAGTTTTGCCTTCATATTCTATATATGACAATGAAAAAAACAGAATGCTGCAATGAGTCATGCTGATGAGTAGTTTCATGGTCTCCAGACTGATGCTGCATGAAGTTATTAATCTGATAAACTCTGAAATTGCATTAATAACTATTTCACACTTCTGTCGAGGACACTTCTGTTGAGGACACTTTGCCTACGAAATTGGAGTCAATCAAATGGTTTGAAATTTGTTTTTGGAAAATGAGGAATAAATAGGGAATAAATTTAATTTGCTCTTGATGACAGTAAACAAAGGAGTTGAGAGAGTCATCAGGGATTTATATTTGATCTCTCATCTCATTTATTAGTGAAGCTGTTTAATCCTAGTGCTGTAGAGGGGGGGGCGAATGTAAACATTTGATAATTCCTCCGTTTTCGAAATGAAAGAATGAGGGAATGGTGATATTTCATACAATATTATACACAATATAAGTGCATATGCAAGTGCAAAATCTCTTATGACACTGCAGATAACATAAAACAAAAGTTTTATATTTTTACTTTTAACAGGTGATGATTCAGTACAGTATATTAAAGTGTGCGCATAAAAAATCTTAATAAAACATGATTATATTAGATTTCTGTAAGTTTTTACAGTGATAGCTCTAAATTTTTATCACAAGGTAATTTTTTTTTAAAGAAATAACTGAATTTGGGGGGTGGGGGGTGTCATCTTGCACTTGGCAGAGGAGAAAAACATAAGACAAAGGCCTCAGCTGCTCAGTTGATTCATTTTCTGAGAAAAGTGCACACAGAACTATATTTTATGCTACGAAGTACTCTTGGTAATGCTGAGTTAATATTATCCAGTTTTAAACACAGACAATGCTTGAGAAATTGCCAAAAACCTTCCTTGGAGGAAACAGGAAAGCAGGATGCTACAGTGTTGGATAAAACATTACTCAATTGTCATCAAAAAACTATCTAGACACGTGATGACCGAAAGAAAATCTACCCTACTTCATTTTGGATTTCTGACCAACCTTTGCTTTATAGACGCACACACTTTCTTTCTATTATATGGAAGTTAATACATGTTTGTTACTGACCTCAGATCAGTTACTTTTATATGTGGTTTGGTTCAAGCCCATGTCATATTAAAATTCACAACAGCCTCTCTGGGGGCTCTGGGGTTTGTTACTGTATTTATTCAGTGTAATTTATCTGTCTCTTACCTGTTCTTGTGTGTGAGTGTATATGTGTGTGTGTGTTTGTCCACAGAGAAGGCAGGACAGCTCTCCTCTCCCACACAGCAGTTCATTTACATTCAGCTCAGAGATGTGTCATAAATCACCTGAGCTGAGAGTAATGGGGCCTGCACTGGGGAACTCTCTCTGCTCTCCTTCCCGCTTGCTCTCACACAATCCCCCCCCCCCCACACACACGGTATAGGCCATGCATACATCTAAGTTCAATGCAATACAATAGTGAATTTGGAAAATACAGTAAGCTACTATACAGTGTAGCATTAATGTGCACATAAGCACCCAAAAAAGCACCAAAAATCTCTCATACTGTTTCGATCTCTCAGAGGACTTTTATAGCACTACAGAAAAAATGAGCACACGCATGTCTGCAGCAGGACTCCAAAGCCGCTCCTGAGTGTGGATGAAAGAATGCCCTACAGGACCCTGCCAGAATTAACCTGAAATGCACACCCATCTTACCCATGGGCCTCTGTAACACTTTCACACAATCTACCCTTACAGCTTAATCCACAAAAACAAACAAGTGTAAGGTTAGTTGATTAAAGGGAAGAAGAAATGTCTTCTTATTTATAAAAAAATTAATAAATCAGGGGCAATAAATAATGTCAAAAGTTCAGCAGCATTTCTACTTGTTAAGTTGTGCCAAATTAAATATTGTTTCCATGTCAAACTCTGTTTCAGTTGTGAACATTAACAGCCGTTCATGAACATTTATGTTTATTCATCTAACACATTTAAGCTAAGCTTTTAAAAACTCACGATATAAACTGCAGTCTTTGGGCTCACAGCATATATTAATAATTCATAATAAATGAATCAGTATCTGGTCAACTGAGTTTTTTATTAAAGCAAACGATTTTGTTAAAAAAGGTTTATCATTAAAATGATGGGTAGTTGATGAGTTGTCATCTTGGTCTTGACAGAGGAGAAAAACATAAGACAAAGGCCTTAGCCGATCAGTCGATTCATTAAACGTCTCTCTTGCGCATTTGTAACTCTAAGAATGAAGATTTTTCATGTTACATGTGTGGTAAGATTTATATTCTAGATTTTTGCTATGTCACACCATATACATATATATATATATATATATATATATATATATATATATATACACTACAAACTAAACACAATGAGCAACAGTGTTACAGGAGACACATGGATGAAGAAGAACTTAGATTAGTCTATCACTCTGGGATAGCTAGTCTGGCACCACATGTAGGCTAGCTACATTTCATGCTAGATTAATTTTATGTTAGATAACAACAGATCTAATAGTTTTCTCTCAGAAGAACATGGCTTTTGTCCATTTCCTGCTTTAAATAAAGTAATGAAAAATCAATTGGATTCCATTTGTGGAAAGCGCCTCCAGCAGTGAAAATGAATCAGTTTATCAGTGAAACTAGCCATCTGCTTTGCTGGTGTCTTGGTGTAGTGTCTGGATTAGATGTTGTAAGCCCCACAGCTGCTGGCAGTGCAGTTCCCAGGACAGTGCACTGTGGGCCGCTAATCTACAGGGCTGAGCTGGCCTAGTGTCCCACTGCACTTCAGCATCTCTGCTGCTGCTTCTGCTTGTTGTTATCTGCCAGATCCCAGTGTATAATCACTGAAAGATCACTGTCTCTTCAACACAAACATAAACGTTCTGGCCAACAAGCCTGGAGACCACGCTCACAATCTGGTTTCGATTTTATGAGTATGCTTTGCCTGTTTCTTTGTTTGCATGCTGCATGTCATTTCAGATTCTTTCACCTGTGTTTCCTACAGTGGTGGAAAGAGTACTTAAAATTTGTACTCAATTACAACTACTATTACATTGCTGAAATAACTCAATTACAAGTAAAAGTACTAGTGTGAAAGCAGTACTCAAGTAAAAGTACAAATTACTCTTCTCAAAAAGTACTCTGTGCTAGTTACTTTAGAAAAACACACACACACACACACACAAAGGTTTTCATATGTAAAGCTCAACAACCCTTACTGACTTATGTTTTAGTGCACGGTTGGATAGTAGTGGTTAAGAATATCTGCTTGTTACATCTGACTTGTCTGCTTGTTTGTTTTTCCAGTATATTGCACAGTTTAACTGTTCATCATAGGAATGTGCATTATTGTGCACTAATTGCTGAAAAGTAAGTAGGGTCATTTTTGATTTCATGACAAGCTTAATCATTTTCAATACAACTGGAAAAACTACTACATAATGTATACTGCCACATAGGTATTTTAATATCTCAATATTTGTTGTCCATACACTTTTTTTAAAGCAATCATTAGTTCAAGGTTTGAGTGGTTTAAGTCTTCTAAAAAGACATGTTCATTTTATAGGATGAACATATTTTTATAAAGGCTTTTATTTATATACATATCCATTTTGATCAATTACAATTACAAAAATTAAACATTTGATCATTCTGTTTGTTTGTATCTTTAAAATGGGGTAACTTTGTCAACTTTGTAAGCTTACACAAGGAATAATGATTTCAAATTGGACTTCAAACTGAATTGAATTTACAAAAAAAAGACAGTAAGAAAATTATAGAACAAATGGCCTCAATTTAGTTATTTTAGTTAGATATTCAAAAGATGACAACAGCAGTGATTTAACTTAATAGCCGTTTATATTCTTGTAGATAAACTAAATATCAGACGGCTTTGACGTAATGTCTGTACAATGTAGTGATGTACGAATCATACAAATATCCCATTACAAAACATTTCTAGCATATTTACCCTAAAAAGAAATTAAAGTTTGATTGAAAAACTTTCTGGTGCTTTTCACTTAAAGCCAATAAAATTTTCAGTAGCATTTCCATCAGGCAGAGGACAGTTCAATTGTGTGTATTAGGCCTATTTGAGATTTCGCAGCCAGTTTTCTGCCATTATAGGACAGTATTCTCATGTTACAATAAAAAGCCAGCCAGATTTGCACAGGATTGATTAAATGTATGCGGAATACCTGTAATCCCGTCTGGATATTCAGACTAATTGACAGGAGGCGGATACGAGGAGAGAGCGAGACGCAGCACGTGTATATTCCTGTACCACAACATAATGCTCGTTGGTTTAAAGCAGCAATGTGTAACTTTTTCTTTGTTCAAAATTTGCTAAATGTATATAATGAGTGCATACATCATGAATCCTGTTTTCAAGCCGTAGATCTGTCTTATCCCCAAAGTGCTTATGTCAACTATTTTGTCCTGGTCAGGGCATCACTGCTGTGGAAGTACAAGTACAAGTATGCAATTACAGTACAAAAAGTACAAGTATGCAATTAAAGTAATTACAGTAACGTGAGTAGTTGTAAGAATATTCACTAATGTCTGACAATGACTTTTTAGTCACTTTTTCAAAGTTGTCTGATCCTTGTGGGCAACACTTATAACAAAACTATATATAAGAAAGTAGGTGTAGTGAGTGGTGATAGTGGCCAGTAGGTGGCAACAAGTGACCGTAAAGTAAATCATTAGCACATTCAGTCAAGATTCATATAAAAAAACTGATTCATCCAATAAATGACTTTGACAACCAAACATGCATACTTTCCTACTATATAGTAGGTAAAAAAAAACAGTACGCAAAAATAGCAGTCTATCCAAATTAGCAGTATTCATAAAACAGTAGGCAAAAAGTAACCGGATGACTTACTAAATTCAAAACTACCATACTATCCCATGAGACCAAAGGAGAGGAATTGTGAATGACAATGAAGTGACGCTGATGCAGATAGGTCGCATGACCTTGTAATAAATCCAGTATGTCCAGATTATGTTCGAACTGTACACATTCATATTTTATAGAACATCATTTTTTTTAATGGTCATAGTACCTAGTCAGACAGTGTGTGATTTAAAAGCAGCTAGAATAAAAAAAACAAAAAAAAAACAAAATGAGCCTTTGAATCACTCACAAAACTGATTTGTTCAAAACACTTATTCATCTACAGATTAACAAGTCACAATCTGTGAAAACGCAAAAGTGAGTTATTGAAAATAATTAATTCAAAAATGAATCAATTTAGATCCAGAACGTGCTGTTTTTGTGTTTTCATACTTTGGCATTAAACAACGCCAAAACTGCTAACCTGATTTTACCAAGTGCAACACTGTGATCAGATTTGAAGAAACAATTTACCAATTTAACAATTTAATTTAAGTTTAGGCTTACAATCAGTGTTTGGAGCTTGTTCATCAGAGTCAGTCATATATCATTAAATATGATTTTAGGCATTACCCATGGGTAAGGTCAGCTTTAGGTGTAGAGATATGGTCAAGACTATATTTTTGCATTAAAATGTTGTTCCAGGGTCAACTAAATATGTTGACCTACTGTAGGGATACATCGAACTTGGCAAAATCAGGACGTGCACATAAAACTAGATAATGCTGCTGTATGAAAACATTCTGTCTTTGACCAATGTAATCAATCTCTTGGTTTCTTTTTTTCTTTTACTATTAGGGCAAATGAGAACATAAAGAATACATTTGTTGTGGTTTCTGTTCACCGCTATTGTTTACCCAGCTCTGACTATTTCTCCTTCAGAGAATCCTGGAACGTCAAAAGGGTCCATTAACTTCTAATCAAACATAATTTATTTGTAAATCTCTGAAAACTAAAACATTGGATTGCACATCATAATAAGCAATCTAAAGACACATCACAGCAAGCTGAAGGCATGTCAAGGGCATACATGGCGAGGGATGAAAAAGAATGCATTAATCTAAGTACATTAGTCATAGAATTATTTGAGCTCAGAGTGAATCACTAGAGAAAGACTAATGGCATATAGAAATTGAAGATGGTTTAAATATGACAAGGAAAATAAAAAAACATCCTTTAACATGTTTCTTGTTATCTGAGAGATCATTTATGCTTGGTTTACTATCTCTGCCAGACAGTGACAACATTGCTAGTTGTAAAGGTTATAAATCTCAGCAGAAACAAGATCGCCCCCTGCCCTGTCTCTCTCTGTATCTAACAACATAAAAGAAGGAGAATGTATCTTTGACCTACAGCTGCGGACGGAGGCTGTATCTATTTATCGTCATCACTTTTAAAAGACCTTGTCACTCATTTTCTGATCTTTTTAACCTTCCTGCTTTCTTCCTCCTACTCTTTCAAATCTTTCTCTCAAACTGCACTATAAAAAAAAGCCAAAAAGCTTTTGTTTCAAGTCAATCAAGTCGAGATGGAAGTTCAAAAATTAAGCATACTGTCTAATATATACATTATGTATGTTTTAAATTAACAGAATTTTCTCAGTACAAATCATTATTTCAGAATTTCTCTTATATAGCCTTTCAGTAATCTGTATTCAGTTCAAAATCAGTAGTTTACTTAAATGAATAGCAGGTTACTTCCACTTACATCACCTGTGGTCTGGGCCACCTCATCTTATAGACAAATATTTTTGTGACCTCACAGTGCCAAGGACCAGAAAACGACTGTGAGGTGGTAGCATTATGCTGTGAAGTTACAGTGACTTTTACCCTATAGTAATCTCCTGTATATTTATAAATACTTACGGTGGCCGAGAGAGCTCAACGCGCTGCAAACTTAAGAAAACACATGCAAACAGAAAAAAATGACAACACATTAAGAAAACATCTTCATCAGTTTGACAACACTGGCGCTGCAAACACACAAATGCGCTGCAAACACAGGAACGCGCTACAAGCACAGAATATGCGCTGCAAACACGGAAATGTGCTGCAAATAGCACCAACCACAATGGAAATGTTTCAGGGGCACCTCAAAAAGTGAAGAACCCATCTGAGAGTAACTCTACCTAACATAGCATCAAAATAATGTTTCACAGTTAAGTGTGTAATTCGCCAGATTAATAATATCCAAAAGACCGTATGATCAGGTTGTTAAAATAAACACAAAAAACTCACCTTTTAGTTCAGCGGCAACATCTCTGCTCGGACCAAAAGTCATGGAACAAATAATCAGGTTTTCCAACATTTCCATTGTGGTCCGTGCTGTTTGCAGCGCGTTTCTGTGTTTGCAGCGCATTTGTGTGTTTGCAGCGCCTCTCTGTGTTTGGTTGCATTGTAAGAATTTGCAGTTTGCATGTGTTTTTTTCTGTTTGCAAGCATTTTCTTCTTAAGTTTGCATGTGTTTTCTTAAGTTTGCAGCGTGTTGAGCTCTCTCGGCCACCGTGTGGTTCTTTGTACTATCTAGGAGTGTGGTTAGGAGGTTTCTTTGTTCGCGTTTTCTCATTGTGCATGTTTATCTGGATTTCTGTTTACGACTTCGCCTGTTTTTGGACTCTGATTATCGCTTCGCCCCTGGATACTGTTCGCTCCTGCTCCTGCTACGAACTCTAACTACTCTATTGCCTCGCCCCTGATGAGTATGCTGGCTGATCACAACTCTGTTAGTCTGTCTCCCGTGCTTGCCTAATAAATACAGCTTGCATTTGAATTCGTACGACTCCTCACCTCCATGAATCATAACATGTAGATACTATGCTGACACTTAGGTTCCCAGCATGCACTGTGCAACAAAGAAATTATAAGGCTGCATTGTTTATTTATTTATGTATTACTATTTATTTTGCTGTTCTTTTTCTTGCTGTTACTTTTGTTGTCACTCTGGCCACCCAAGACATAGATGAGTCTTTTCTTTTTTTCGTAACAGAACCGAACAGATTTGGAGTTTTTTTTGCATTCTATTACTTCTGAATAGGTGCCATCCGAATTAGAGTTCAAGTGGCTAATAAAAATGCCACAGTAATCACGGTAAAGCTTAAAAGGAAAAAAAATCAAAATAAAAGTCCATAAAGTAAATAAGGTCCAACCAAACACTATGTCGTCATGTTATTAAGAAATACTAATTACTAATTTAATACTAATTTAATTTTAAAACATAATACTTCTAAAGAAAACAATCTTGACATGAACACATGTGGATGTTTATGTGAGCAACTGTGTGTCTTGTAACGCACTTAATGTCTATACGCTAATCATCACTCTCGCAAGTAAGAGTTCAGCATTTCCACTCTGATTATTCCCTGATGAGTGTGTAATGCTGGAGAATAGAGGGGCGGCACTGTGTATTAACCCAGTAATCAAATCCCCCTCTTTAAAGAGGACTCACAGAAGCACGATTAGCCCTCTGACATCTTTTACTGCATGATTTATGAAAGGAATATTACTCTGCACCTCTGCTCCCACCTCCCTTTTTCACACACTTCCTCATAGTATAGAAAATCTGAGAAAAACCTACTGACTGAGGGGGGAAATAGAGTTTGACCTGAAACATCAACGGATGGGGAGAGTTGGAAGAGACAGCAGGAATGAGGGAGGGAGAAGTGAGAACAAATAAAGTAAAGAGGAAAAAGTGAAGCCTCCTGATGAGTTTCTTGGTCGGTATCTCCCTCCTGGCAGCCTAGTCACCTGCCATGTGTGAACAAGCTTTCAGCTTAGATAATCATCACCTCATCCACCTCTAATTGGCCATATGTGTCATCAGTAGACCACTTTTATAGTGTGGGTGGGCTTACATAGATATACTGTGGGCATAAATTAGTCCGCAGAAATGAACTAAATATACATAACCTCCCTTTGGGGATGTCCTTATTTGGAACACACACACACATTGTATTATTAAGAGTTTATTTGGAAAAACCAAAAACTTGTGACTAATGAGTTGTTTTCATTAAAGAGCAATAACTTTAAAAATACAGCTAACTTACACTATAAAACACAATAAAAACATGAAAACACAATGTACACATCCATCCTATAATTATAAAAATCCACAAAGTTTTTTTGTTTTGTTTTTGTTTTCTTATTCCTACTTTAAAATCCCCTTTCTCAAATCAGGCTACAGATTGAAACTGACATATTCCACAGAAAACCGGGTAGTGTATGATGGTTACAGATTTTTTAGCTTCAAACTGATTCTATCCAGTCGGAGGATATCAAATGCACTCAAAAAATTTGCTTGTTGATCTAACTTAATAAAATGATGACACCTATTTCCATTCATTTGAACTGATTTGTTTGAACTTAAAGCAGCGATTCTCAATCCCAGTCCTTGCGCCCCACCGCTCTGCAAATTTTGTGTTTTTCTCTTTTCACTTCAGATAGTTGTTCTATTCAAACGTACGTGCCCTGCAAAGTGGACATAACCGGATACTCCACCAAGATTCCAGTTTGAAGCGAACTTATGCGTTCTATTTAAAGTGCATTTAAGTGTGTGAGATGTAATTTAAATCGTATTCACTTAGGTACAGGGCAAATCCGTGAATGAATGTTATGAAGTGAAGTAAACTGTAACGGATTTCCCCTGCTTAGAGAGAAGGGAGCAATGAACACTGTGTCAATTGGAACACAGTTCATGCACGGAGCTCTCTTCTAATGAGCTGATTATCAGAATCAGGTGCGTTAGCTAAGAGACATACAAAATATGCAGAGCAGTTTGGCGAGAGGACCAGGTTTGAGAACCGCTCAAAGTAAGTTAATTGTACTGATGACTAAAATTCATGCTAATATAATCAGATCACACCAATTTCATTTGACATGTTCTGTGAATGTTCCCTGAACATAATTCATTCTTGTTGACCCAACCATTGCTGTTGCTGTACAGACTGGTTCTTAGTTTTATTCACTGTTCACTGTTTTTGCAAATAATGTCTTGATGACAAATGTCTTCAGAGTCATTCGTTCATTCATTCAAATGGCTGACTTATTCAGGAACAAAGAAAAATGGCTGTTTTTATGATTGGACATTTGAGTAATTTATTCACCCAATTTGTTCAAAACACAGATTCATTAAGAATTGTGATATCCGGTTCAAAATCAGCACTCATGCATTGTATTTTAGAAATATTATACAAAAACTTACACAGAGGTATTTTTTGCACCAGATCTTAATTTTAGGGCATATTGTATTTATGTTTGTCAACAAGT
Source organism: Enteromius unitaeniatus (assembly GCA_032359435.1). Taxonomy (NCBI): domain Eukaryota; kingdom Metazoa; phylum Chordata; class Actinopteri; order Cypriniformes; family Cyprinidae; genus Enteromius; species Enteromius unitaeniatus. The sequence continues at coordinate 10,395,558 of JAUMHI010000035.1, forward strand.
AACTACATGCAATGTAAGATGATGTACAGCTCTAGGGCATCTGTCTGGTTGCCGTGATTTTGCCAAGTAAGACATGATCCTGGATCAACATCTTTTGATGACCCTGGCTCAACATTACTGTCCAAAAATATAAACTTATCCCTATCCTTACCCCTAAACCTACCACTATCCAAAATGTATGCCTAAAATCAGAGGGTAATTATAGCTGATTAACAAGGGTGTAGAAGTGTCCTGGTTTACTAGCCCGGATGCTGCGCATCTCGCTTTTCCAGCGTTTCTGTAAACACACTTCAGTTCTCCTAACTTTTGTTTCTAATTTACTTTTTACGTTTACTTTGTTTTAAATCTGACTCCAATTTTACGTTCTCTGAGATTAAAATTATAATGCTAGATTTAGATGCCGATCTTGAGTTTAGTGATCTTAATTTAGATACTTGATTATCGCCATACTTTTCATTAATATTCATTCATTGGGAACCTAATGTCATCAGAGTGGCGTTGGCCGAGGCGCCTATCTCATCACAAAGTTGCTAGTCTGATATTTACTCAGAGATTGGGGATGATTATTATCCCTAACTGCTTGCTTTTCACAAAGAGATAGTTTACATAGTCTAGTTTTACCCAACGTGTTAAATCCAGCGATAGGCAGAAACCTGGGATCTTCGAGAATTCTTGCAAATTGCTCCGTTTACTCTCTCGTCTCCAGTTTGTCACTATCCTAGCCATATCTTTGTGCGCACAAAAGCGTTCAATTACTAGTCATACAGAATTTCAGCAATTCAAAATTACTCAAGAAATAATGCTTATTTCATTCGTCAGGTAAAATTATATCAAGCCAATTACATAATCCAACAATGTGAATCCAATTCAATTTCAATTTAGCAGAATGCATAACTTTGATAAATCAAGAAATTATATCAAGCCAATTCCATAATTAAGCAATGAGAATCCAATTCAATTTCAATTTAGAATAATGCATCACCTCAATACATCAAGGATAGATCTAAAAATATCAAATGCATACCTTATTGTCAGAGAAACACGCTGCCACATGGGAGATCTAGATCCCCAAGCAGGTTATTCTGCTTACAGAAAATCCTACTGTTCTTTTTCACTTCTTCCCTTAAATACTCCAGACCAAGACCCCCACAAACCTTTAGATCAGTTGAAAAACCCAAAGGCCTTTTGGTGCATTTTCAGTTCTCGTGGCCTTAGGGCCACACCTGTTTTGAAATTCCCATCTGGCCCTTAGGGAAGGACACGCCTCTTGGTTGTGAGCCCAATTTCTAGAAAAGTGTTCAGTCTTTGTAATAATGTAAGTGACTACTGTGAAATTTAGACCATTTTACCACTCGCCTTTAGACCTTTCAGATGAATCTACACATGTCAATGTAAAAACAATATCTTCACAAGATATGACACTTGGAGCTTACATTTTTCTTAGTGATACTCTGAGAACAATGTGAGGTTGCGAGGTGGGGGGCTCAGAGGATCGTAAAGTGGGTGTCTGGGTCGGGGGGTTTATTGTTTATTGTCTGTGCAGCCAGATTTCAGCTTTTATGGTTTTATTGCTCGGCCTGCAGCATACGAGAATTTCCTCAGTCCAGCCTTCCCGGAAGAGATTCAATTTCTTCAAACCTTACAGAAGCACCTAACCCTGATCATAAGACTAAAATAGATATTTATTGAAAAATAATCCCTCAATTCTGATAACACTGTAAAAGTATAAAAATCATTCACTCAGTATAAAAAAGAAGTCGGTGGAAAGTCAACAGAAAGGTGAAAGAAGTGGAGAGATTGACAAGACATCACTGCAAGATCAACATAATTATGAAATGTGAGTTTTTTGTTTGTACTGTATCTGTTTTCACAGAAGTATAAATAGCAAGAGGGTTTATACACTAGTGTAAGCAGCACAGTGAAGTGAAATCAGTCTATTCCTGATCGCTGAGACTGACAGTTAGAACATTAGGCTGGTTAGCTGTGATGTGCTGATCAGCAGGCCCTGACCCATTCTGTCTGAGCCTTGAGTCAGAGCATGGTGATGTTTCCCCTCAGGGGTCTCCGCTGTCTTCATCATTATCATCATCACTCCTGACACTCTTGTTTGTTACACATTAGCAAGTACAGTGAGTTTCGCAAAAACACAGTTTGCTTTCTTTGTTTATGCCTTTCTTCTTTTCAATATGCTGTACATGCGACCGGAATAACTGCACTGTGCAGGTTTCTAATTTAATGTTGGTTTATACTATACATGCTGCATATACAATGTAAAGATGTAAAAACATGTTAACTGTAAGTTTCCTTTCCCATGTACAGTGAACCAGGGCCCAACGGAACAAAGTGGTCTGTAATGACCTCTCATTTGGTGTAGCATTGCATGTCTAAAAGAGAAAAAAATTGGGGAACTTCATGCAATTGAAGCATAACTTTCTATAATATATAATATAATAATTTATATTATTGTAAAAAAATTGCATTGAAATGTGAATTAAAATGAATTAAATTGACTTTTTTTTTAATTACTTTATACACAGAAACTTACTTTAGAAACATACTGTTACAAAAATTCTGTTTTACTGTACATTACAGCAAACCAACAGCTGACTTTTTTATTATATAAGTTAAATTCAAGACGAAACTCTGCCTCTTTTTTCATTTATTCAAAAAGCATCTTTTATGAACTAATTGTTTTTAGATATTTTTTTGTTTACCTCAACATCAGTGTAGGTGCTAATACTTAAAATGAGACATGTGCTAAGATTGACATGAATAAATAAGTGTAACAGAGGCTCACTGACCATGCATTCAGATGGCAGTCTCCTCTGTTGGCTCATCGACAGGGACGGGAGAAGGGAAAGGTCAGTTATCTGGATCAGGAAAGCACTGAAAGGCAAATGTCATAACATTTAGGGCTACGTGTGAGTGTCCTTTATGCTCAAACACATTTGTGTCTTATACTCTCAGCTTTGTGTACATCTCTGCTCTTTATGCTGGGCTTCATTACAATCACTGTGAGCATGTAACTAATAAATACAGCAAAGAGCATCAGCATTATATCCATATCCATTAATGTCTGAAATTCTGTTCTGTAGCCCTCGCTCCATCCACTTTATTAATGTGTGTGATTGAATCAATCCGGTCTGTTCAGTATGAGTATCCAGACTGTGACTGAAAATAGCACATGTAATCCCTCTAATGACAGACTGCCTAATAGACCTCTCATTCAGGGATCAGACACAGCGAGTTAACCAGATTACACACTGTTTACCACCAGGGAGGAAAGGCGTTTTATATTCCTATTTCTCTGTTTTTTCACTCTCATTTTACACTGCATAAAATCAAACTTGGTCAATTTTATTTAAATGTTTTGCACAGGGAATGGGTATTATGGTGAGACTGGATAACAATGTTTGGTCCAGCATTGCACCAGAAGGTGTGCACGCAACCAGACATGTGTCATCTATCTGCATTTTGTCTCCAGACAGAATTTTTCTGAATCATTCACATAAGTTTCTTTGACAGAGAGAGCCCACTGAAATGTTTCCTAGCAACATGACACTTCAAGCTTTCTGTGCACTAGCCGTTTTTGGAATCCATCGTCATGGCAAAATAAACAGTGCGATCAGGTCTGACAGACACTCAAACTAGCACTAAATGTCATTCAGCCAGTACTATACTCGTGCCAGCACAGCTCTATTTTAAAAATTACATTTTTACAACCATCACAAAATTTTTTAAAAACCGTCAAACAACTGAAACAGCTTGATTTTTACTGTATAAAATACTCAAAATATATAGTTACACTATAAAACTGCTATATTTCAGAATATTAATGGTAAAAGATTATAAAAATGTAACAGTAAAACATGCTAATTGATTAAAGGCAAGTTTCTCTTACTGAGAAAAAGAGAAATAGTTTTGGTAATAGGTCATTTTACAGTAACACACATTAAATGTACAGACTTTGTAAGTAAAAACCAAGAGTCATCTTATAATTTAAAATGAAAAACTGTAAACTCACATTCCCACATTCCTGTATTGTATGGTATTTTATTTAACCAATTCTGTTTCTTGTTAGCACTTATGTACATCTGGGTTTTGTTTTACATCATATGTTGTTTACTGCATTATTTTAGTGTTGTATGTTACCATGATGGTGTTTTGTGTGCCTGACACTGTGTGCACCTTCTATATATTAGTATATACATCATCCTGTGGAAAAGACACTTGTGATAAACTTTGATTCATTGTGGGTCTCTTTTACTGGCCATATTATTACAGTGGTTATCAGTATTTTATATAGATAGCAAATGGAGTAGAGTAATGTCATTTTTTGTCATGTTCATCCTGCACTGCAGTGCCCTTATTTTGTATGTGGACTTTTAGTTTGTAATTTTGCCTGGTTTCTGTTGTTTTCCCACTGGGAAAATCCAGTTACTTTTATTATAACTATCTAATCATGTATTTTCAGTATAGATTCAAAGTTCTAGGATGAGACTCTAGGTGGCAGAGTATTGGTCAAACTCAATCTGACATTGACATCATTATAACATGGCACAGATTGGTTCTCTCTTGTATCGGTAGCCAGTGAGCAGCTGCTAAACATTCAGACTTGGCTAGTGACTGCTGTATAAGTTGCAGCATGCTTTAGAAGGCCTCCGCCCTCCCACCTCCACCTGAATAGATCTGCTACAGGTTATTTCATCATGTTATATGTGCAGCAGCAGTATTTCTTCCATGCTCACAGCAGCATGTTATGGAGGTACTATATGTAGCAAGCCTCGGTACTTGCTCTGATGCAGTAGCTTGTTACATTCTAATATAGTGCTTGCAACTGGATCCTATACTTCTTTAAATTCCTCGTTATCATGATTAACATTAGTAACATCGCTATCAACAGTAAATTAATTAGATTATTAGTAATTATAGATTATTCAATCCCATAAAAACTGAAATGTCACTACCGTCTTTTTTACATAAAAATTCTGGCAAACACAGCTGCCGGTTTTTTGCCAGATTTATTATTTAAGGCGTAACAGACGTCAACAACTGTGGTAGTGATAGTTGTTAAACAATACCACAGATCACCCGAAATTGTCAAGTCCACACCTCCTCATCTTCTCCATGACCATCCTCATGCCTGTGGGCAGAGCCTCAGGGTGGGTGAGTGCTGCTCAGGCCACCCACGGTGTGCCCACCCAGAGCCTGGCTCCGGCGCCAGGGAGGCCATATGGGCTCAGGCTGGCACACGGCCCCTCAGCTGGGGAAGAGCCAGTCTGTCGGAGTGGATGACTTAGCCGCTCTCCACCGGACCTCTGGAGAGGGGTGGCCATCTGGTGTCCCCCCTCCCCAAAAAAACAAATCCCCCCCACCCTAAAGGTTTGAAATGGAGTGTAATGTAAGAGGACCACAAACTCGTGCTCTCTAAGTTGTCGCGCAGGTGTGATCAAAATGGAGAGGAGGGGACTGCTAGCAGCTACATGAAGCCAATGGGGCGCCAGAGCAATTACATTTATTAAAGAGCATGGTGTATTATTGAGGTCAATCCTTTTGTGCAAATGGGACCTTGGTTATCATAGCTGGAATGTAATTTCTGGTTCCATATGAGGAAGTGGTATTAAAATACATTTCTATGTACGATAACTATATAATTGAGGGTATGTGGGAAATTGCCTTTATGATAATGTATGCTCACAATGTCATGTTCTACAAAAAAGGAAGTTGAATAGCTGTTAAATACATGGTGTGAATGTATCTTAGGTAGATGAAAGGAAACTGAATAAAAATTAACATGCAGAGGCACCTTAAAACAAAACAGATTTACCAGAAAGTTTCTTGTGTAAACTCACCCGCAGACTGTTTGTCATGCTTATTTGGCAGGAGACAGGAGTGAACAAGAATCAACAGTTCAGCTACTGAGCCTTCCCTGCAATCTGGATACAAACCTCCCACTATGCAATCTGCCTGTCATTTAACCAATTTAACTTTTACATTTAAACAAGACACGTGATTTTCCCACACAATGATCTGTCGTCATCATGAACAGTTATTAAATATAGCTCTGGAGTGCAAAGAGAACAATCTCGCAGAACATGAAATAGTCATTTTCTCAGTTCCGGTTCCTGTTTCTTATTTTCTTTTATCCTTTATCTCTTCTCGTTTCTGTATCAGAAGAAAATTAAATAAGAGGATTATGAATCCAAAAAAAAACTGTTTAATTAACTGATTATTGTACAGCACGTAAAACAATTATCAAACGTTATTGTAGATGTTTAATTAAAAAACAGCATTTATGTAAATAATATAATAATACAGAAGGGGGGCGAGCTGCCAATAAGAGAGGGGCGAGCCGCCAAAAGACGCGAGCAGCCAGAGCTGCATTTACTCCGCCCCTTCCCGGAACCCTTTCCCTTCTACACTGCCTGACCCTCACCGAACCCAAGCAGCACAACGAGGACACCAATTCTCCTTTTTATTTGGACACTTTTACACCTTTTTGTCACTTTATTATGTATTATTTTGAAATAAACAGCCTCTCCGAGGCATGACGTCATTCCCACTGTGTCTGTGTTGGCACACTCGCGACATCTGGTGGAGAATGCGGGCATGAGGAGCCAACCAGTGCAGTGGGCGCCATCTGATGACATCACTCCCCTCTCACTCAGAAGACAGGAAGGAGGATCAATGCCAGGGCAGATAACTGCGAAAGGAGGCCTCCCAGCCACCGAAGGGGTAAGTGACCGATCTTTCTTATAAGAATCATTACCCGTGGCTGGTGAGAGGTGATGATAACTCCATTTTGTCTCCGCCCTGGGATCGATACAGAGTGGGAGGGTGAGCAGCCCGGAGGGGCTTCCTTTCCCGCCCCTCCGACCGTATGGAGCCTGGTTGAAGAAGGTAGCACTCCTGCGTGGGTGGCATATCTTTGACGGGGCTGTTGCTTAGGGGAGGGAGCTGCGATGAGGCACACCGGAGACTAATGGTGCCTCATCACCGCCACCGTTAAAAGGACAATGAGTGCCCCTCCTTGGGAGACTGGGCTCATCCCTGTGCATGCACAGTGGTGTCCTTATGGGTCCAGGAAGGAGGCGGCGGAGCGACACGGAGCTGACGCAGGAGGAGCGAGCCGTCCTATACAGCAAGCCGTGAGGAGAGGGAGCCACGAGAGCCACCAGTTCCCTTTTTTATTTGGACACATTTTCCCCCTTTTTGTCACTTTATTATGTATTATTTTGAAATAAACAGCCTCTCTGAGGCATGACGTCATTCCCACTGTGTCTGTGCTTGCGACAATATATATTAATTAACAACTATTATTACATTTGTATTTTATTACACCCAAATTTCTCTTCAGAAGATGAAGCATGATGACCCTGGTCTGTATGTCGTAAACTTTATGGTTAGTCCTTCATATAAATTCTGGTACTTTCTTGTGTAATTGTTACCTTTACTTTTCATAACTTCCCAATCTCTCTCTTTAACCCTCTACTTCTCTCTCTCTCTTTCATATACACACATTCTCTGAGTTTTAATAATGCTTTAGATCCTCCCAGGCCTCTCTTGTTCCCTGAGCACCTGTGCAATAAAGCTTGAATCTCTGAACTACAACGCTATTTAACGCAAACGGCTGTCAGAGGTCATTCAGTAGGGAGCTTTCCAGCAGGGCTATATTTACATTCATCTTTCCTCTGCCTCATTCCTTCTATCTCAGAAAGCCACCAGTCTCACACACAAAGTCTGACACCACATGACCCTGCAATTCACCTAGCAAGTCTTAACCGAATCAACAATGGCTAACAGACAGAGTCCAAAATAAACACTCATAAAACTTGTTAAATGTTGGATGGAAAATGTACCGGAATTGCAACTTTACATGGTTTAAACTGAATTATAATAATGATAATCTGAACATTGCTGATGCAAAATATGACTGAAACTGTTAAAGAAAACATTAGTTACAACTCTTTTCCTTCAGTGGATCCTTCAAGTTTTGGTGACATACAGTATACAGTATGTGAGATATGTATCTGGCATTAATTCACCAAAATAATAAGCAATAATAACCCAAATTGTGGCAAGTAAGACTTAATTATAGACAGTGAATGTTCTCATTTCCTCTGCCATTGATGCATTTTGGACCTGGCTAAACTACTTTATCTAATATAAAAGAAGTCAATAAAAATAAAAAAGGTGACAGACCAGCAACCGCTAGCCAAGCAGGATCTTATAACTTCAAACAGTGGCATATTTGAACATTATAAACAAGTTCATCCAGGGTTCTCTCAAAAGCAGAGTTGCAGCCCAGTCCCAGCACTAATTACCAATGGACATCTCTGCCACTCCTTTAATTTGTTTATTTGCCATGGTTGTTGTTTTAGGAGGAGTGATTTTTTTCTTTCTGTTTCACCGTCATTAATTTGCACCATCTGTCTCACACTGATGTCAGAGTGAGGTGACACAACGAGGTGTCTGTTGTCTATTTTTACCACCGTAACAAGGAATCGTCGCAGAGAGTCTGCATGCCACTCAGACACCTCCGCCCAGCCGCTACTGGACCATATGGCTGGGGTGGGGGGAGGGGGTGGCAGAGGTTAGACAACTTCACTGGACTGGTAGCTTTAGCCCCATATAATGCCATGGGATCTGCACAGGAAAGCAACAGTCATAGGATAAAAAATAATACCAGAACATTCTGCTAATGCATACTGGACACTGTACTAAATTACATACTTATTCAATGCTCTAAAACACCATTTGAGTCTTATTCTTTGATGACTGACTCTAATAAGCGGTTGTGCTGTGCGTCAAGAACATTTTCATTAAAGTGTAATGAATAAGTGTAGTCCAATTGATTAAAAAAAATTCAATTCATTTTAATAAATCTACGCATTCAGCACACAGCTTAATTGTGAGACTTTCAAAAAGCACAAAAGTGTTCTCGTCGCTTCATAACATTACGATTTAAATTTTTTTCATTTTTGGTAGCCCTTTAAATCAAGGAAAGTTAGTGTTCAAATTAAAAATCTAAAGTTTTTTTTAAGTGGTAAAATTACCACTTTATAAAAAATGTATAAATGAAATAGCAACAGTTATTGGGCAGGTTTCTTCCCGCCTCATATAACAGATACAGCGACTAATATTTTTTAATCTTAGCGATCTTCTTAACGATTTCTAATTGCCTTAAATGACGGAAATAAGTTGCAAACGGCTTTCCTGAGTTAGTAACTGAGTTACACCCTTATAAAAGCAACTAATTACCAGGGAAAGTAACTATTCGTTACTAAAAAAAATAAAAAATCAAGTGGCAATATTAAATGTTAAATTAATGAAACTAACTGGTGGTGGTGCTTGTATTAATGAGCTGCAAGGTTCATGAATATTAATCATGTAGTATGCGTTCGCTCGAATTAATTTGCTGAAATCAAAACAGGGACAATAGTAGGTGAGCGAAAGCCAAAAAGATTGTCATTAGCGCATTAGTCCCGCCCACTACCAGAGAAATTGGCAGTTTTGGAATTGTTGAGGAATTCCAAATGAAATCCGTTATTTTGACAGGAAAACACAACAAAGAATATCGTTTACATGTAGCGCGTCAAGTCTGCATGTTATGAAAGACTCTCTTGCGCTTTATCTTTATAAAGAACGAACCCGTGCTTCTTCACAGAGTTTATTGTACGTTACGTCAAATACAGCTACACTTCGCATACATTGAGATGGACTGAAAAATGCTAATAATATTATAATAAACTAGATTTGTCGAGATAAACTTTAAGTTGGCTTGAGAAAGCAGTGGCTTAAAGTTTAAAAAGTTTTAAAAGTCTCAAATAGTTTAAGTTAAAAATTTTAAACAGTTATAATTAAAACAGTTTGAAAATTAAAAATTTTAACATTTTCAGTCTAAAAGTTAGAAATATTCAGATTCTAATGTCAGATAAAAGATAGATACTAGCATGATTAGTATGTCACTAACATGTTGCTAGTATGATTAGCAAGTGACCAGCATATTTCTAGCATGATTAAGACGTTACTAACATGTTTGCTAGTATGATTAGCATGTTAGGAACATATTGCTAGCATGATTAGCATGTTACTAGCATGTTGTTAGCATGACTAGCATGTTACTAGCAAGTTGCTAGCATGTTGGTAGAATGATTACTAGCATGTTTCTAGCATGATTAGCAAGTTACTAACATGTTGGTAGCATGATTAGCATGTTACTAGCATGTTATTAGCATGTTTCTAGCATGATTAGTAATATACTAGCATGTTGCTAGCATGAGTAGCATGTTACTAGCATGTTTCTAGCATGATTAGTAATATGCTAGCATGATTTGAATTTTACGAAAATCGTAAGTCGGATCCGTAAGAAAAGATATAGCACACCCCGTGAGATCAATCTGAAGATCTGAGCCGAATTTGGAGTCTGTAGAATTAAAGCTCTAGGAGGTGTACCGTTTAGTCATTAACTAAATTAATTTAGTCTAAGAAGAAGAAGAATAACTAGATATATAACTAACTGAGTTCAATGAGCCCATCTACATGTCTCTATGACACTTTAAACCAGAGTTATGTTCATTGCAAAAACTCATGCTTTTTAATGGGCCATCCCGTATGGGAATAGGGCAACTTTGGTGGGCTCTTGCACCCCAGGGGTACAACTTATACCCCATTGCGGGGTATACTCTCGCACAGCTTGCCAGCCTCTCTAAATGTGGTGAACTATTTGTTTCTACAAAATTCTCGGTGTGCGCTACGACCTTTCAAAGTTGGCCGCAATGCATTGTCTATGGGCTTTTTGGCTGTTTCTACCCCTGATAGCTTATAAAAGTAACAAAAATGTATTCCCGAATAGGCCGCACAATTTGACGCCCGTTCCATGAGCCTAGGACAAACGGTGCGGGACGGGTTGCGTTTTGTTTCTACGAAATTCACGCTTGGCGCTACGACCCGTCAAAGTTGGGTGCAATGCATTGTCTATGGGACTTTTTTGGGCGATTTTTTTGCCCCGTGTACGATCATTGTATGCTAAGATGAGTCAGAAGTACCAACTCTCGGTTGCTACAGAGTTGCTAGTGTGTGACTATAAAGGTCATCCAGGTTGTTTGCTAGGGTGTTGCTATGCGGTTGCTAGGGTACTCTGGGTGGTTGCTAGGGCGGTTGCTAAGGTACGCAGGGTGTTTGCTAGGTTGTTGCTATGCGGTTGCTAGGGTATTCGGGGTGGTTGGTAGGGTGTTACTATGTGGTTGCTAGGTAAATTGGTGTGCTTACTAGAGTGGTTGCTAAGGTGTTGCTATGCAGTGTCTATGGTATCCGGGGTGGTTGCTAGAGTGTAGCTTTGCAGTTGCTAAGGTACTCGGGTGGTTGCTAAGGTACGCAGGGTGGTTGCTAAGGTGTTGCTATGCAGTTGCTAGGGTATCTGGGGTGGTTGCTAGGGCGGTTGCTAAGGTACCAAGGGTGGTTGCTAAGGTATTGCTATACAGTTGCTGGGGTATCTGGGGTGGTTGTTAGGGTGTTGCTATGCGGTTGCTAGGGTACTCCGGGTGGTTGCTAGGGCGGTTGCTAAGGTACTTGGGGTGGTTGCTAGAGTGTTGTTAGGCAGTTACAACTTGTCACAGATAATTACTATGGAATTTTTAGCACATTCTTATCTTGATTTAGCACTTAGCTAATCACTATTAGCATGTAGCTAGTCACTGTTAGCAAGACTAACATCTCCAAGATACCTATTTACTAGCATGAGTCAAAAGAACCAAGTCCCATGTCTCTACAATGTTCTGATGTAGAGATATAGGTCTTGCTACATGGTTGCTAGGGTACTCTGTTGGTTGCTAGGGAGTGACTTGGCAGCTACCAATGATAACACTCCAAAGAGTGCTTGCCAGTATGCATGATAGTAAATGGTGCTTGCCAGTATGAATGCCCTGAATCAAATGAGGCCACCTCCATGTCTCTATGACTTTCAGATTTAAAGATATGCCTATTTGGGTTTGGGTTGCTATGGTGCGCAATTATGGTTGCTAGGGCGTGGCTAGGCAGAGAGGAAGTAATTCACGATTGGTTGTTTGCTGCCCCGAGT
>JAUMHI010000035.1:10424210-10453508 GCA_032359435.1 Enteromius unitaeniatus
TCTTTAAGTCCATCTCATGAAAAATCGGAGCAGAAACAAAGGTGTTGCGTTTATATTTTTGTTGAGTGTATGTATATTGTGGCGGGAACAGATCAGTGTCGCCCTGGAAACAAACTTCACACACTTGGAATGGATCATCTCGGGCCAATCGATCACGGCCAACGGAGTATAAAAGATGGACTAAAGCAACGCTAAGATGAGCCATGACTCCAATGCAGACACACTTGTATTTACCCGCTCTCTCTTTACCTCCACAGAGTCGCCGTGACCGAGGAAGCCCGAGTTTTGCACCGGAGCATTGATCACCAGCACCTAGAGGGATTAAAAGAAGAGGACACGGGATTAGGAGACCAAGCACTGCACTTTTCATTTACATTTACATTTTACATTTATTCATTTAGAAAATGCTTTTATGCAAAGCAACTTACAGGTGGGGACTGTTTTCACGGACTGTTTACATTGCCGCTCACCTGCATTGTCAATAAGTCCACCCTCCGGGGTTTGTTCTTCACTGCATTCTCTTGTCTTGTTGTGTTCTCTAGCGCCACGGGCGACAATATATATATTTACATACATACGTGCACATATAAAATATTTAAATCTATAATGTACGACGGTTTAAAAATTTGGGATTGGTATATATTTTAAGCAAGGGATAATGCACAGCTAGCAGGTTGTTATTGCAGAATAAAGCCTGACAGGCTTATCGGCAGCCTGACTGCTTATTAATATGATTAATATTATTGTATTATATAATTTATTAATTATGTTTAATGATATAATACAATATTAAAAAATAATTTTAACCAGGGAGTCAGTTGAGTCATCTTCTATCCATTGCTGAAATCCACTGCTTTTACTTTTCCCATACATGTTAAGATTAATGTTGAAGGAGTGGAAAGATAAATAAGTCTGCTTTAAAACAACTCCATTGATGCTTTCGCCATCTTTGTTGTTTACCTGGCTACCGGCATACCAGGGTGGAAATAGCTTTACACAGCAATTGCGTATTTCTGGTGCAAAATACAGAAGTTTGTGAGCACAGGCCTTATATTCTTGTGCTGGGAGAGTTAGTAGGAAAGCCCACTAAACTTACTATACTAGAATTTAATTTAAATCTATAACCTTCATAGACCATCCAAACACAGTGGGACTTGACATTTCAAAGCTGGCAAGCTAATTTGTTTCATCAATATTTGTTATTATCGACACTATGTCTTACACATACTGAATAGAGCTTGAGGCGATGTCACACAGTCTCATGGCATCATCAAATCCTTATGCTTTCCAGTTACACTTTTACACCACATTGTATTTTGCTGTATTTTGTGGACAGGTTACATTTTGCATGTCCACCTCTGCTGCTGTCTATCAGTGTCAGTGTCCAGTTTGTTACTGGACGGGGGATGTTCTGGGTGTGTGATTTCTCATTATATCAGAAAGTGGAGGGAAACATCACCTCTCGTAATTCCTGCATGTATCTAATAGTATTAGTTTAGTCTTCAGAGATTGTATTCATATTTTGTAATTATTAAGTATTTATTTTTATACTTTCCATGTTATTTTGCTTTAGTTATTTTGTCACATGATTCTGTGTATTACTACCATTCTTACTTAGTAGTTAATGTTACAGGACTCAAGATCGGTTTTGGTCTAGAGAAGACCTTTTTTAAAGTCTGAGTCTTTAATGCCAGGTCTCTTTTTAGTCAAGACTAAAAGACCAGACAGGTCCACAGCGGTAAGGATGTCACTAAATTGCCGGTGCATTGTCTGATTTTTTTTATGTATTATATGTATTATATTTATTTCTTAAGCATACTTACTGATTTAAATTTTATCAATAACACATTTCTAATTTGACTTTAATTAATTCTGCAGTGCCAGTCAGAATTGTTGTGTCAAAAATTTCCCCAAAATTATTACAAATACCCAAAAAAGATTGCTGACAGTAATTGTATGAGATCTTGTTTTTATATTGTAACAATATATGCAAAATTACAAGATTAATAAAACAAGAGATTAATAAGTAAATTACATTTATTTATTTGTCTATTTCTGCAAGGAATGTAGTTTCACATAAAACCTTAGCAGAACTCAGGTTTAGCTTCTGTGCTGCCTCTTCAGTGTGAATATGATGATATATATATGTATTTCAGCTCTAAATTAACAGAAATGTAAACTAAGTTACACCTTTTTCTGCCAAATTATGTTAAACTTCTACTCTGTGAGAAAAGGTGGTAAAATATAATAAAATATGAATATATAGTTCAGTGATATGAAATGATATTTTGGACTAGAATATAACCAGTTATATGTTACCCAACTTTTTTCTATTATTTTTTTCTTGTGCCTTTGACCTTTTGTGCCTTTTGTACAAGTGAAAACATTACATTTAAGTTCACAACGTAAGGTAAGGTCCTTTTAAACGACCTGCATACACACACACACACATACACTCAACCGTACACAAATACAGACACGCACACAACAAAGATATTTTGAGAGTGCCATCTGCGATCGTGCCAACACAGACTGAAGTTCCTGTAGATGTCTCTCTTGTTGATCAATCCTTAATTATTCCCCCGACTCCTCTTCTGGCTCGCTGCCCTTCAATCCCACACTCTTAATTACTTTTTTTTAAAGAGAAACAAACAATTATGCAAAGATCTTCACTCCTTTTATTTATGGAGTAATACCTCTGGGAGGAGGAGTGGGGCAAGAGGGAAGTTAATAAGTGCTCATCCTTCTCTTTTTTTTTGTGAGATAAATGAATTGATAAACAAAACACCCTCCCCAAAACTTGCAGCTTGACAGCAGGCACACTTCCAGAAGGCATTGCAGTATCAGTAGATTTTTGTCTCAGTGCCGTGATTGGATAGATCCTGTGCTCCAGTGTGGCCGCGAGGCACTGCTGGAATCTCAGCCTGGTCGATCTGAGCTGTATTTAATGGCTGCTGTTGTTTCCTGCTTGTACACGACAGTGTTGAATGAATTAGATTTGTGGCCTCTGCGGCTAACAGATCATCCATGAATAAATATTACAGCATATATTTATGATGTATTGATTTGCCTTGGTGCTCAGACCAAGCGTTGATTATGTACAGCGGGCGGTTTGTGAGCCGAGGGAGTGTGTGCTGCTGCTGCTCTGCTCTGAGGGAAAAAACGCTAGCCTAACTATTAGCTGAAGTCAGTGTGACTTTGGTTAGGTCATCTCTCATTAATATGAGGTGAGCCAACTCTTATACCTCAGATGACCACACTAATTAAAACAGGACTCTCTGTCTTTCATTTTCTCTCTCTCCCCCTCCCTCTAATAAACCATCTCTTACGAACTATACTACAGTCCTTTTCCTTAATGTCCATTACTTACAGTCCATTTAAAAAGCCAGTTAGGACGACTGTACCAAAAAGAAAACCTAATAGGTTTTTTAACATATATATTGTTTGAGAGCAGTTTAAAATAACACCCTTGCTGCTTGTTTAATATTAGGCATACCTTTCTCTAATGTTTCCTACTTAGCGTGGTTGTAATATAAGATCCTGGACCACAGAGAACAAATTCAATCAGACTCTCCATGTCCCCCCTTCCACATTTACATACCAGGGTTGTGGGCCATTCAAAACTACACTGCAAATCTGATTCAATTCTTTAATATGAATTGACAGCTACTGTAGAACCAGGAACTGGAATTCAATGTGAAGGCGAATTGTGAATGTAAAAGTACATTTTATAAGGAAAATTGTCAAGACTTTGTCAAAAAATCTGTTTGATGGAAAAATTAATAAATAATAAAAATTCAATTAACATACTTTTTATTTTTTAAATCCCACTTCCTGACATTACAAGTCAACTTCCTGTTCAGTCTTCAAACAACAAAAACTTATCTGAAGATACTACTGTTCCAGTGCAAATTAGGTTATTAATAGCTGCTCTATATCAAGCACAATCTTTAGTATAGCAGAAATTGACACTGATCAGCCAGTTACTCAAGTGAAACAAAAATGTTTTTGTTTCTATACTTCATGCATAATATATCTGCAACAGTTTGGGGCCCCCAAGTGGTCAGAGACCCCTGGCCACTGTGCCCCATTGAATTGTGTGTGTTGTGTGTGTCTGTGATGTCTAAAGCATCAAGTGTATAACAACGTTAATGAAAATAAATGTGTGCACAGAGAGCAGGCATGGAACAGATCAATAGGTTAGCATTACCAGGACTGAGAAGGGGGTGATTATTGCTGATCTGAACCCACAGGAGATCAATGACTCTCACTCCGAGGCTTATCCTCTGATAGATGCTTTTTTACATATAATCTGTCCACAGAGAATAGGGCTATGAGACATGTTCATTTAATGTCACACTGATGGCACACGACAGTTAAAGGGACATATCACAAAAAAGGAGAGGAAAAAATAATGTTCTATTATCACTTACTGTTTTTAATGTCATTGCAGAACTAGCCCTATATAAAAAAAAAAGTTAATTTGGTCCAGTGTTGTTTTTTTGGGTGAACTATAACTTTAAAAGTGAAGCATGCAACTTACACCACTAATGCCATCAACTGAAAAATGATTGTTTTCAAACTTGTTTTCCCCTGCCTGCCTTTGGTCAGGAAAAGAGATGACCCCTCCCCCAAAATCACAGCATTGGTTGAGTCAGTGTTGCTATGTCAGGCTGGTTAGGACTCTTAACAAAACTGAACGACGCCTTATTTAAACATTGTATAACCATGTACATGCCAGTATTTAAACAGAAAAGATATCAATTTAACCTTTAAAAAAAGATGATGCTAATGCAATTCCTAGAGCAGCCTCACATTTTCACATCTGATTTAGTTTAACTGAAAGAAGTCTGAATCAATAGTGACTTCAGCTAAGGCTTTACAGCAATGGTCTATTACACAAAAAACACTGCATATTCAAATCGATTAGGATTAAATAGGAAATAACAGCATAAAATAACAAAAATATGGAGAGATCATAGCGTACATGCAGGCTCGGTACACTGAAGAATAAAAAAAAGAGGAAAAAAGCCTTTAAGAAGGGCTCGGTTTCATCTGTGTTTGTGTGTGTGTGTGTGTCTGTGATATTCTGATTCTGCACACAGTGATTCTTTCAAGTGCACTTGACATTTCATGTGTTGCCAGGCACAGTGGGCCACATCTGTTCCCTTTGCATTATTGTTTTCAGGGAGCACTGGCTCCTGCCATGATACTAACATAATCCTCTAATAACAAACAGGCAACAGAGTTCTGCTAGTGTTTACTTCAGTCCATACTATTCATTCAAGCCTTTTGATCAGTGCCCGTGATCACAAGCCTTCGCACAGAAGGAAATTCAGTCACGCTGTTCCAATAAAAGCTGTTAATTCATGAACACTTTGGTTCTTGATTATTCTTGTGAATCGTGTTTTCATGCTATTGGTCGAAGCACCCAACCAGAATCAGGGGCCAGAAACATTTTTAAGAATATAACTCTTCTTCACTTTTATTTTCTTTTCATTTTTACTTGACTCGTGTTCGTGTTGACAATAGTGTTGACAGTTGATAGTTCTAGGTACTTAGCTATGGAACTAGCCAGCAGGGTATACAATGTAGGAGCACAATTTACACGATTGCAAGAGTAAAACGTTGGCTTAAGAAACAAATTTTTTTAAGACAACTTGCAGCGTTACATAAACTCAAAGCTCGTCTTCATGGAGTAGGGCAGACTGAGTACATTTGAGACATGAATAACTTCCGTGCACAATAACCTCCCACCGTGATTTTTGCAACGTGTATGCATACTAGCATTCTCTTCGATTGTGGAACCATGGTACCATGAGACTGTACCATGGTACTGTCTCAACTGTGCACCTTATGTTTATGAGCTATTTGTGAAAAATATAAACTACTTATGGCTATTATCAATGCATGATATGTACACAAGTAAAATAAATATAATTTGAAAAATCACTACATTTGAGCATCTAGTTTTTGTGATGAAAAAAGCAAAAATTGTCTATACTGTACTCAGTCTACCCTAAATATGTTTTAGAAATGGTGGGATTGCATGCATTTGGCCAGTCAGTGTACACTTACATCACTGAGGTTTTAGAAACTACTCTGAAGTTCCTCCAAATGGAGTACCTGGAACTAAAAGTTCCTAGTTCCTACGGTGTGAACAAGACCAAGAGTGGGTAGATCCACAATTAGTACAGGTACTATGAAAAGGTTCCTGCAGTGCGAAAGACTCTAATAGTCAAAGGGGAATAGAGTCCCCTTTGTCCATTCATCGTGAGGCCCCCTCAAGCACAGGGCCCGGAGCGGCAGCACAAGTTGCACTGCCAAAAGGCCCTGGTAGTGATTACATGTGACCTTACGCTTACAACAAAATTACAGTCATTAAGGGCAACAGAGTTGCTCTTGTGGTATTTCTTAATTGAAGCAAACATATTACGCTCATTTCCACTCTCCTTCATTACACAGGGAAACAAATGAGGCTGTGCCAGGTCTTGAGTGGGCCGAGCGAACCCTTGAGTGTTAATAAGCACACACCTGATGACATTGTGATGACACCCCCAGTGGGCTTTAATTGGGGACATACAGATTAACAATCACAGTGGAAGCCAAAGGTGTGTAAGCCACGTACGTGAGGATTGAGAGGCTCTGTCATGCGTCCAACACCCACTAGAAACCAATTCTCATTTTCACTTATGCAGAGTTAATTAGTCTCCACAGTGAGAGTAATGGGATAAATGCGCATCGAGGAGACAGAAGACAATGGACTTGAGGGAGTGAGAGAGGGATTGTGTTTCGGTGACAGCTCGGTGTGGAGGACTGAAAAAGATCATTTGGTATGAGTGAGTGCCATCCCCAATTACTCCTTATTGCTTTTAGAGGACAGAGAGTTGGAGGCCGTAAATGAAATTCACGTGGCATGATGGCCGTTTTTATAAGACCGCCGAAGTGAAGGTCACCGTGTGCAAGTCTGAATTAAATTTTGATTGATTTATTTACTGATAGGGTGTGGACTTTCATTTTCCTCGCCGGGGTCATTGGAGATGAGCACAATTTGTCTCTGTGTTCAACAATATCCACACCGCTTAATACGGATCAGGATTTCATATTTCAGACGTGTGTCAAAATCTGAAAGTTCCTCTTTCAATTCCTTCATGTTTTCTGTTTTGCTTTTGATAGTTTAGCCACAAAGGAAAAATCTGTAAGAGTGAGCTTGTTAGCATGTCCTGTGTGCAGAACTGCAGTGCACAACTAGTCATAAAGTTAAAACAGTAAAGCATTAGATATTGTGAAAAAACACTAAAAATAAAATGAACTCTTGATTTGAGGAGCTCTCCCATAACCTTCCTGTTATCTGCAGTCTTCTTATTACATCAAGATGTGCATCGCGGGAGTATGTACACTTTAAGTTTTATTGACCCATTAAGGCAAACTGATGGTCAGTTCCACTTATGTTGTTACAAGTAAGTGACTAGCTTAAGGAGAACTTAAATACCAGGGAGATGTAACTCTACATTTATCTCACAATGAGTCATTGCCTCACTGTTTTCCTTCTGTGGGGCCTGGCAATGATCCATACAGCACTCACAAACAGCCATTACACAACTCCAGCATTCGCTCCCTGGGGTTTACTCAGGAGGGTGCTGAGGTGGATTTAAGTTCACTGAGTATTTCGTAACTGTTATCCTGTAGGTTCATTGGCCTGACAGTTCTCTGAAACAGCAGAAATTACTGTACTTCTGTCATGATTTCCTGTTGGAGTGCCTCCAAGCCCCTCCAGAGGGCACTCCATCCAGAAAGTCACCTTCATCACAGGATCTCCATCACCCTGACTGATCAAACAAAGTTGCATCTCATCACCACACCCACACAGTGATTACACATACACACACACACACACACACACACACATATAAGCCATATTCTCACTCGAACTAACGGCAAAGTCTTGATTTGCCCTGGCTGTCATTTCTTCCCGTGTTTGTTTTTCCCATTGTTACCTAGGATTATTCTGTTTTTGACTGTTTGCTGTCTGCCCCGATCTCTACCTTTATACCTCGACCTTGATTATGCCTTGTCACCATTGCTCTGTTTGCGCTGTGTTTTGACCCTGCCTGTCGACCCTGATTAAAGCCTATGCGAATGGATTTGCACGCCTCCGCTCCATTGCTCACAACTTCCAAATGGATATAAATCGTGTGGATAGCCAATGTTTTTTAGAAGATTTTGTGTAGAAAATAAAAACAAAACAGTGACAATTGGCTAAATGTATTATCTGTGTGTGTGGATATGTATGTAATATATACAGTACTGTGCAAAGGTCTTACTAGTATTTTCACCAACAAAACCTGGTTTTGAAGTGTGTTATTTCTATCTTTGGTGGTAGCATGTCAGTTGGAAATATCAGTTTACATTTCCAGTCAACATTATTTTTGTCATTAATTGTAATAATGCAGTGAGATTATTGTCTGCTCCACACAGAGATCTGATCTGATCATCATCCAGTCTGTCTGGAATGACATGAAGAAACAGAACAAACTTAGACAGACTCAATCCAGAAGAACTGTGTCAACGTCTCCAAGATGAAGAAAAGAAACCTACCTGCAAAGCCACCTGAAAAACCTGTAATACCAAATATTTATTAGCCACAGTACTATCATATAGTGTTTACACGAACGCTATAATAAGTTATCGGGTCATAAATATCCCACAGATTTAGATCAAAAGAGGTACTTGTCATATTATGAGAATATCATAAAGACTTACTGAATTACTCTAGTCAACATTCGTCTACAAAGCAGATGACCAGAAACCACATCCTACAAACCAGAGAACACCACAAGCTAAGGGTACAGCATTGTGGCAATGACTTTAGATAAAGGCACGCATCACTGAAATGTTCTCTTAAGAAAGCCTTAAATTCTTTACATTTATTTACAATGTCATCAATTCTGACATTACACGTTTGCGTCTGAGCAGATGTTTGCTCGTTCGAGTGTGTGAAGAAAGAGTGACAGTGGATGAACTGTGGAAATGGATGAACTTCTCCTGGGAAGTATGTGTCAGCTCATTGTGCTGCAGAGTGTAAAGTCTTTTCTGCACATTGTCAGAGGAGTTTTAGGACTTGCTGAACTGATGTCACTAATCTGAGAGAAAAGTCTGAGACATGATGTGAAAAAGGAATTTTCAAGGAGACTGGATAGAAGTGACACTTTCTTTTTCATTTTATTTTTTGGCCTTTTGCCACTTTTTATTGTAATGACAGTAGACATAAAGGTATGAAATAATTGAGGGAGGGGGGAGAGGACAGCTGACAATGCAGGCCAGAATCAAATCTCTGTCTTCCACTTATGCACCACCACGTATTGATCTACTACACCACATCTAACAAAACTGTTACATTTTCATTTCATCATGTATAGGCCAAGGTTCTCTCTGTTCTATCAGCACTGAGAAAACTGGCATCTTGAGTGTTACCTTGTGACCAGTGTGAGCCACATCATTTCATATTTTGATTAATATCCTTTAATATTCCTGTACTGAAGATAAATCATGCTGGGCTAGAACCCTCATTGGTCACTTGACCTTTAGAGATCTGTAAAAAAAACCCTGCAGAAGCAGCACATAATAACACATGTGCATAAGACACAATAATAACATTAAGAAAATGTGAGCTTCTGTCATACTAGCTGCAATATCAGTGTCAGGCTTAAACTGGATAGCAGAATGAGTCAAAAGCCACTGAGCATCTAAAGCATCTGCACTGTCACTCACACACTGTGACAGCAAAGAAAATAATAATATTACCTTTTTTATATTTTACATTTTTTTCCTGCTCTTTTTTTGTATTACATAATTCATAATTGCATCTACTATAAACACATTAAGAATCTTAGATGCACAAATCTATAATAAAATTGTATAGTGGAGAAATAAGAAACAATATGGAAAAACACAAAAATAGTCATTTATAGAATTTAATGTTTAATACATACCCACTAAAAATGGTTACAAAGACTTGCAAAGAAATGTAAACATGTTGATTTAAAACAAATGTTTAAGTACAAAAACTGAACTGTATACTCTACTGATCTTTTTTACAACTCTATTACAACAGCATTGCTGTAGTCCTACTGTAAATTCAGCTTTGCCATCGCAAGAATGGATAACACATTTCACAACATTTTTGTTTTTGTTGATTTTGGACATGTAAACAGGGTATGTAAATGAATAATGTAATGGAACACAAAGATGGGCAGTCTCATGTGTCCCTCTTCTCTCTCTCACACACACACAGGACTCATGTACAGTGACAGAGACAGAGTAAAAAGCTGTGCGGTGGCCTTTTAAAGTGTCAGCTGATGATTTAGAATCAGTCTGAGGAAAGGAAAGGACTCTGCTCACTTTAAGGCCACGGCCTGTCACACCACACACTCTCACTCTGTTGAGACACACACTCTCACACTCCACAGAGATGTGCGCATACTCTTAAAGAATTGCTGTGAGGGGAGCGACAGGCGAGAGAGAGAGAGAGGGCAAAAATCCATAACCAGACTCACACTGGTCCGTTCGTGCCGTCACTCCGCATTCATCTGCAGTCAAAAGACAACGGTCACACCTTTGATCCCCTCGTCCACTGAGCACAACACTTAATTGCACTGGTGGGAGTCGGAGGAATCGAACAAATGTGCACGTACACATGGGCGTCCATGCCCTCAGTCGGCACCGGGTTGAGGCGTGAGCATGCTGGAGATGAGGGGTGACAAGACAGAAAGGCAATAAGACTTATAATTGATTCTAAGCCACTCAAGATCTCAGAAGTCAAATATAGAAAACATGCACACACAATTTACAGTAATCACCACACACACACACACACACACCTGTCATGAATTCCCAATAGAGTCCCTGGCCTCCTATTGAACGGCTGTGTGTTTACAGAGAAAGGCGTCCCATTGGTTTTCTGATCAATGGGATTATATTTCTTATAAAGGAGGGATGAGAGGATATGTCTGTATGGAGGAAAAGCGAGAGAATGAATGAGGGATGAAGGAGCAGAGAGGCATGAGAGAACATATAATGTGAGGAAATTTCTCATGTATGCTCACTGACTGGAGTGCAAGACAAGAAAATATTGATTTATCTTCCTCTCTTCACGTTCCTTTCTGTCTCCTTTCACTCAGCACTTTTTTCTTTTCTCATTATGGTTCCATTTTTCATCTTCTCTGACAATTCTGTCATCATTTACTGATGCTCACGCAGGCTTCAGATGTAGAAGGTAACTAAAGTGGCCACGCATGCAACAAAAAAAAGAACAAGAATGATTTGACTTTAACTTGAAATCTTTAAAAATCTATATGAAGAATTTTAAGTGAAAAATAATAAAGTGCCTCAAATAGCCACACCTATGGTGACCTATATTCTTATTTGTCCGTTGTTAGTCATCACTGTCAATCTGTCATGTGTCTTTTTTCTGAAGAAGTTCTGTGTGACTTTTTGCTCTCTCTGTTCTAAGGCATATGCTCTATGCTCTTAAGCATAACCCCTCTATGAATCATAAGCTATGTGTAACATAGGAGACAGAGACGTGCGGATCCATGTGCAAATCTTTATTCTTGGTCGGCAGGCAGGGTCAAATCAACAATGTACAGAGCAATGCAGGAGAGGCTGATTCGAGGGATTGGTGGCTGGCAGAGAGTAACTGGTGAAACACGGGAAAAACAAACAGGGGAAACACTCAGAGATGATGGCAAATACTAATTAAAACCCCACGATCTTCAGGTTGGTGAGAATGGCTTTTATACTGACACTAATGAGAGAGTGATTGTGACAGATGAACAACAGCTGTGGAAGGAGTGGTGCATTATGGGAAATTGAGTCCAGTAAGCAACAGAGAGTTCAAAGTGAAACAGAATGAAGGGAGTGCCCTCTGGCGGTGCTTGATGGCATCTCCGGCTGAGATGGTGACACTATGTTATTTTACCCAAGATTACATTTCCATGAATTGTACATCGCTTGAGAACCACAGTATAAATATGACTAGTCCCTATGAGTATGAATATGACTAGACACCGTCCCTATGAGGAGTTCTTCCTGTAATCACAAGAAACCAAAACAAACGCCACAAACAACTGACCAAGCTCTTTGTAGTGAGTCAGTCAAAAACTCTTTTAAACAGCTGGTGAAATTTGAATCAAACTAACTCACTTTTATTATATGGAAAAGAGCAGCAAGGACATTCTGCTAAACTCATTTGGGTTCCATGAGAGAACGTGTGTGAGTAATTGATGACAAATGTTTCAATTTTCATTGAACTATCCCTTTAAGTAAAGTTTTAGTGTTTACTTTATAAATGCTGTACAGGACAGCATAATAGCCACGGTAACACAAAGGAACTGTCCTCCTGACACACCAAGACGAGCAACACTGACAGAAGAACAAAAGGAAGAGACAAATAGGATGGAAACAATGGTATGATAACTGCCCTGGCTTTAAAGAATAGAGAGACTAGAGCCAATTTTTGGGGAGCAATCAGAGGTATAGGAGCCAAGACATGACAGAATCCTACAGAAAGAGAGAATGTGAAGACAAACAGGAACTGTAAAAGACATTTTTAAAGATAAATGGAATGAGGGAGATAGGGACTTGTGGAACCACAGACAAAAAGGCAGAGAAAGGAAAAAGACAGTTGTCCCAAATATGACAACTAAACTACATAAAGAGTAAACATGAGCAAGCATGATTGAAGCACAGAATTATTTACATAATTTACCAAAGAAAGAAAGAAGGAAAGACCATGTCTTATGAAACACAAATCGAGTGACAAGACTAAGAAAAATGTTTGTTGGGAAAATTAGCCCTTTACTGAATTAAACAGATACATGTCTGAAGCAATAGATTCCACAAGAGATATAAATTTTTAATTACAGAACTGATAAAAAATTAAGATATATTGAAATCGCACACGGCAACCTCCCGTCATAATTCTTGCTGCATATTTGACACCTACTTTAACCTTTCAATCAATTTTCCAGTTTGGTTTATTCAGATAAATTACTCAACTTTAACCCCCTTCAATTATTTATTTATTTATAAAATATTTGAAATTCATGTGATGAAACATGTGATGGTTTTCCTGCTTCCGTCAGGACCTAACATAGTCAGACCGAAAATTGTGCAAGTTCTGGACTATCCAATAAAACTCTGCATACCTTCAAGGGCTCGGTCTTCTGTCTCTTTGTCAAGTCAGTTTAAATCATTCCTGCAGGTTGCAGCCTTGCTCTTGCTACCTGGAGAGAACGCAAATGTATTCATGTCGCACACCAACCTATATCGATTACCGGGCTGCAGAGGAATAAAAGGGCACACTGCACAAATCATCATTAAAAAAAAGATAAATATTCACACATTCCCAGCCCCAGATCCTTACTGAATGCTCTTTATCTCTGCTAATTTGAATTTAGGGATGCGCTAACATGCCCAGTCACATTAAAACATCGGAGATAGGCACAACACACACAAACAAAACGTGCACCTCAAGTGCTCTCAAAATGTGATTAATGTGGTGGAGAATAAACAGAAAAACATTAGTTAGGCGTGAAACAACAAATACGTAGCTTGAGCACCTGTCCTTTTTTCTATTACATTTTTCTCTCATCCCCACATCACTTTTTTTTCTCCCTCATCTGTGGAGTGGCAGCATATATAATCCCTCCGTAATGGACGTTTAATATTTACACGTTTGGTGTAATCACTTAAATGCCTGTTTTACCACGGCCTTGTTTGGGTACTTGGAGGGCATCTGACAGCCTATTCATCACAAAGTGAGCGTACGGAACCTCTCGCCCCCCTTAACAATCAATCAACTGACAACTCCAGCCCCCTACACACACACACACCTCAGCCTGACGGTGCGTAATCACTTCTGTTTGCATAAACCCCCCACCACACCCACACACTTACACACAAACCCAAGAACGATACCTATTAGTCCATCATCTGAAAAGCCCTACCTGTGAATAGCTCCATAGGCTCCAGGGATTAATCTTTAGCCCTTCAGACGCACGGCAGCTCTATGCATTTAGAGAGCCTTCATTGGCTCCGGTAATAGGATGTGGACTTTACGCTGAAATACATCTAATCATAAGGTTAGCTTTTGATTTCCTTTGAAAGGATTCCGCCGATGCTGAATTACCTCGGCTGGTAGAGAGAATGTGAATCAAGTGTTTTATTGGATAGCTTTAGTTGCACTACTTCCAGAAAGTCGCTTTGAGCTTTTCTTGGTTTACTGTACAGGCAGGAAAAATAAATCAATGGCTACCATTTATAAACAGACTGATCCATAATAATTTATATTAACGCATCTCAGTGACCACATCATATCTTTAAATGTACTTTTAGTGAAGCATAAAAAGGACAGTTCACCCAAAAATACAAATTCTGTCATCCTTTATATACCCTCATGTAATAACTTTCTTTTTTTCTACAGGACTTAAATGAGGGCAAGTAAATTATTAAGGGAATTTTTATTTTTGGGTGAACTATCCCTTTAAAAGTAAAACATAGCATAGCTTACTTAGCAACTGTTTTAAAATAAATGCATAATTAAATTAATCAAACTAAAAATAAATAAAAGTATCTTTAGGAATGTAAAATGCTTAATTAGTGGGGTGAATGGGTGTATATTTGCTGCCCCCTGTTGGAAAAGGGCCCTGAACTTTTGGTCAGAAGTGAGTGCATCTTGAATGTATTCCTGTATATTTCTACCACGTTTCTAGGTGTGTGACTAATTTTGAAATGTGCTTGAATAAATGGAAAATGCCTGTACATGCAGTGGAACAAAAACTGTAGGGGAGCGTCTGTTTTCGCTCACTTGCTTCATCGGACCATAAGATGTTCAATCACACACTGTCACTCTTAGGAGAAAGATGCTCTAACATGCTTTGATAATGTACTGTAAAGCAAATATTACGCAAATGCACTATAATCTATTACTCCCCTTGCACCCTGTTTTTAAGCCTTCTATCATTCTATATCACTTTTCACAAAGGTTTTTGGCGAGTTCAATATTTGCACCATAATCAACAAGACATATCATTATGTCATGTTATCGTTAGCAATGAGTTTATAATCTACCTTTCAAAATACAAATTGTTGTAGAATTAGTCAGTAATTGTTTTGTTTTCGTTAAAAGATGATTCTTGTCATGATGTAATCTTCTTAACGTTTTTATTGGCTGTGTGCCTATGAATTCTGTAAATGGTGCTTTGTGGATGAAGATTTATGCAAGCAGTTAGTCAGTCTAACTGTGTCAACTCCCATCAAACTCTCCCACAAATGTTTCTGCCGTTTAGTTTTTTTTTGTCCTGTCAGCATTGGAGGGGAAAGAAGGGGACACGCCTGTGTTTGTCAAGCAGGTGTTTGTGTGTCTACTAGTGTTTCTGTCATTCACCCACTACTTTGCTCATCAACGCTGAAACAGAGGAGCAGCAAACCCTCAATTCTCTCAGCAGCAGCCGCAGCAGCCTCTCTTACTAGCAGGTTACTGTCAAGGATTTCTTAACCAGCATTCGGTGTAAAAAGAAAAGGTAAAAAAGCTTTTATCTCAAATACAGCGATCAGCATTAACCCTTAATTTATCTACGTTGTAACGATGGTTAAAAAGTCTCTCTGCTTGTGTCTTTACTCTTTATCTCTGCTAACAGTTTAGCTCTCTGAGCCATATGGAGCCCGCAAGTGGCTTTTCATATTCTGCTGTGCTGTCAGGCCTGTTATTAGAGATCTTTTAGCACCTGTGCTAAAACTGAAGAAAACACTCATCTGTCTACCTGCTGTCACATTTACTGGCTAGTTTCTGACAAGAGGCTTTGCTTTTATTTGTGTGTAAATGTTGGGCTGCATGCCAATCAAATGTAATTGGTTAGAATTCTATAGGGTTTGCTATACAATCCATTTGCTTTAAAAGAATATTTATATAGCAGAATATCCGAGTTGCTTTTTTAAATGCAATGTAAGTGAACAGTGATGACAGTTTTGTCCACTTTCATTATATGGAAATTACTTTTTTTAACATGCACTGTCCCTTTAGTACTTTGCTTAAAGCAATTTTCATTTCAGAATCATTTTTCCATTTTTTTCTTATAATATTTTTCCTCTTTCTTGACCTCACAGAAGCAGTGCCAACATGCAGAACGCAGAAGCCGTGTCAGCAACTATAAACACTAACAGGAACTGTACAGTGGAGATCAGCAATGTTAGCAGCGCTTACTGCCTTATCAATCCAAAGTATGGAGAAAACAAGGCATTAGAATAGGCAAATATTTTACATTTGCAATTATTTAAATGACGTTACTGGCAAAATCTATTTAATGCCTGATAAAACTCTTTAAAAAGAGTAGCAACTTTAAGAATTATATTTTGTTCAGTTGTACACTGTAAAAAATCTGCTTAACATGTATAACTTAAAAAAGTTCAAACTGGTTAAATTATTTAGATTATTAATTTAAGTAATCAAAAAAACATGCTACTATGACTTAGTGATCAGATCATTTTTGGGCAATGTTTTTCTTATATTTACTTAATGTTATTCATTGTAATTGTACATATCTTTAAAATATTATTGACTTATATCAACTTTAAATTTCTCTCAGAGTGTACATGTCCAGTGGGTTCAGTTGCCATCCACCCCAACCCACTGTCCGCACCGCCAAGACTGAGGTTTGCTCATTCACTAAAGATGACAACACTGCCACCGGGGCTGTAGGCGTCTTGACCTATGACCTCTTCCACATGCAGAACCGTATGTGCACTGAGCGTATGGCCGTTCTGTTCTCCATCCCCTTCGACTACCGCCTCTACAAGAACGTGATGGGCATCGGGTTGTTTGAGAGCAGCCGTGCATGTGACAAGGCCCTGTACAAGCACATGTATGAGGGGAAGGACTTTAGCCAGTTTGCCCGTGCAGATGCAGGGGGAACTGGAATCATACACAGAGGAAAGAAAATTGACTTAAGGGCCACCATGTCTACTGTGGGCAAGGCTATTATTAAGCTAGAGGTCTATGACAAGATGGGCTAAACAATAAACTAATTTTGTCTGAAAGTTACATGATTAAATTTTTCCATATACTTTTTGTAATCTTAAACATCATACACATATTAAATGTCATAATGCACATGCCATGGGGTTTTCAAATGTTGATTCAACTTTTTGATGTCTATTAATACCTGCCCAGTTTTCTGATTGAAAAATTTGTCTAAATAAAAAGACTGTTTTAAATACTTATGCTTGTTTCTGTGTCTCCACTAGATATTATATTTATATTATTTATATATATTATACATATATATATATATATATATAGTGCTGTCAAATTATTAATCATATGTTTAAAAGTATATTAATAAGGTATACATAAGTACACACTAATACAGTATACATTTTAACATATTTACATGTACATATTTATAGTAATATAATTTATATTATATATAAATATATTTATATATATATAGTAACTCATTTATATATAAAATATAACATACAGTGAGTTGATTTTTTCGCTGATTAAAAAGAGACTTCATTCACAAAATTCATTCATGAAGTACAGATAAATGCACTTACTAGGAATTAAACCCATAGCCATGTTATTGCTGTAGCATCTAAGTTATTGCACAAAGACAATATATATAGGTCAAGCTTTGTACACACACATACACACAGTATATATATATATATATATATATAATATATTGTATATAGATTGCCATCCATGGCTGTGAAACAATTAGAAAATTAGGAAATTAAGTGAGATATATTTCTCATGCACACTATTCAAAACACATAACAGAACAAATGCTCCCATTCAAACTATTTCAAAATACTATTATTAGTGTACTACACACAATAAAGAGTAATTACTACTAATTATCAGGAAACCTCACCTAAAACGTATTCCTGTAAATTGCGCCATACCTTCTTTCTTGAATATGGGCTTGCATGACCAAATTGAATAATTTCCAAGACAAATCTGTACACGCAACTTCACTGTTCTGGTCAAACAAATCTGACAACCAGTTTTGGGTGTGGAACTGTTCCAAGCATGTTCCCACCAAAGTCACTGATGCTTCTTGAGCCATTATGTGTGTGAGAGTGTGTCTCCGTGTTTGTGTGTAAAGAGGGTGTACACTAAATTTGAGTAAGCATGTTTTTTTTCACAGGTGGGTATGTACTGTTCTTGTTGCTTATCTTTAAGACTGGGAAAAAACGCAGTGACTCTTTCGGAACGCACTGTTACTGAGCAACACACACACTCCAGAGTACCACAGAGGTAAGCCAGTCTTCTTGAAATTACATAATAATAATCTAATAATCAAAACTAAATGCTAATGTATCCTTTTATTTCCATATTAAAATTATAACACAGCAAGACGGTTTATTCAGTTATGGGCACTTGAGCAACTCAATTTCACACTCTTTGCTTCTTTCAAAAGCAGCGCATTATAAAATACAAGATTGCTAGAGGCACAAAGGTTTTTGAAGTGGTTTTTTTGCATGTAATTACTGTGACCCTGTTTATTCGCTAGTTAACATTGACAATGGTAATAAGAGAGAGGAAGAAGTGAACTTAATCTACTGCTTCTATGCTTTATATGCACATACACAGACCAGACAGTACAGAATATTTTCTAGTTATAAAATCTGAATTTACACGTTAATTCAGCACAGCAGTTTAAATAGAGGACAATTAGCTCATGACAGCGAACTTTTTATTACAGAAAAGTTATTGTATTTCCGCTGCTGCCCTGCAGTGTAAACAAAACTGCATTTTCACTGCTTTTTATTGTGAGGTACAGACTTCTTTTCTCACACCATCCTCTCCTCTCTACCTTTCTCCGTTTCAGCCGTCAATCAGATCTATCGTGCACCATCATGACTGAGTCTGCTGAGGCTGCCGCTGCCAACGTGAGCAGCAAGAGACACGCCACCATAGAGATCACCAACCTGACAAACAACTACTGCCTCCTCAACCCAAAGTGAGACTACAACTAGAAGCAAAACTAATAATATCCAGGCATTCAAAACTAAAACTTTGCATCTAAACTTCTATATGTGTAAGATGTATATATCAATGTAAGAACAAAAGCAAAAAATGAATTAAGATGGAAATTCTCTTATTATTTACTCACCCTCATGTCGTTCCAAACCTGTTTGGACTGTGTGGGTTTTTTTCTCTATAAATGTTATTTTGTACCCATTTACAGTACTATCATATACTTTTAATGACAAAAATAACAATTACTTAAAACATTATTTGTGTTCTAATGAAGGAAGAAGGCATATATGTTTGGAACAACACTGTGGTGAAAATCCATTTAAACATGCATTTTGTGTAGCAATGTGCTTGTGTATGATTTGTGCATATAAATCCCACAGGGTCTATCTTGAGAGTGGTGAAACCTCCAATCCACCTCAGCCCACAGTGCGCCCCCTCAAAACCGAAGTATGCACCTTCAGCAAGACCAGTGCTCAGGCCACTGGCAGTGTGGGGGTTATGACCTACGACCTGTTTGAGAGAAGCAGAAATGACTACTTTGAGACCCTGGCCATCATGTTTTCTGTCCCCTGGGACTACAATCTATATAAGAATTGGTTTGCAGTAGGCATCTACCCAAAAGGAAAGGAGTGTGACCAGGCCCTTTATAAAGAGATGTATTATCAAAAGAACCCACAGGGCTTTGTGAGGGAGGAAGCCAATGGTTCAGGCATTAACTGTGAGGGAAAATCTCTGGACATAAGGGCCACCATGTGTCCATTAGGCAGGGCTATCGTAAAACTGGAGGTCTGGGACAAGCTGCTGACTCCTTTAGGTCAGCAGGTTTGTTAAACATATAATCCAGTCAGCCATTTTACAGAATCACGATAATATAGTAACTTTTTTTACATGGCCTTTACATGTTATCACCTGTATCAAAAATGTCTGATTGTACATTTACCATGAATATCATGAATCTAGCACTATATCTTTTTTAGCTTCCTAGCTAGCTCTTTAGGGTAATTTGAACTCTGCAAAATGATCAAAATGAGTTTGGTTCAACTGAATCTAATACCTCTGCAATATCCCACACTTTAAACTGTTTGCTTTTTCTGTCAGAAGAACACCTCAGATGTGTGTTTACAGTCTGCTTATGCTTCCTGCAGGCTAAATCCGCTCTTATATCAGGGAGCCATTGTGTTGTTATTCAGTCGAACCATCGTCTTGGTGATTTTTTTCCTTTTTTTTGCTCCCTCATCAGGGCAGAGATCCCTGTGAACAATACACACTGTCTGTCCTGACTGCCACCGTTGATGTATTTTCAAATAAATATTTATCTGCAATTTCATAGTAATTCCTTTGCCTTTTTACTGAGCCTGAAGGCTTGGTGCCGTATGTATTTGTGTATTCAAAATCTCAAATGAGAGTCGAGGCTGTTCGGCGTAAGCTGGAAATGGTCCTGTGTAAATATTTTGCAATATGTATTTGGAAATTCCTAATGCCTGAAGAGGGCAGCTCAACCATGGGAACCGAAAGACAGAGACGAAGATATAAAGAATGAATCACAGCATCAAAGAACTGGCGGAACACATTTTAGATCTTTAAACTCCTCTTGTCCTGAATAACTCCTTCAGCAGGCACTGAATGATGTCTCTCCAGCTTACTCAATACTCACAATTCCCAATCAGAAACATCAATGCTAATTCATCAGTAAGAAATGGAGCTGTAATTGGAAAATTAAAGGTTTTACAAGCCACTATTACTACTTGCCCAAATCCAGAGGGGGCCAATATCGATGTAACGCACTAACAAACCAGTCATCAAGGTCAAAGAGCTAAATTTGTAGAGCGCACACCTGGGAAGACTGCAGCACTGTTCCCAACATTAAAAACAAGTCTGTTCTAAAATCTTAATTCAATTGGTTATATTGCTTCTCAATCTTATCTTAGCACTACAGCCCAACTATTATCAAATAAGAGCAAAGGTTTCTTAGTCTGTTTGCTGTTACATCTGCATGGAAAGCCATACATAATACAGGCTAAACGTCAGCTCTTTAACAGATATCCCTGGAGCATTATTGCAGAGTGTAAAGGGATGGTGGAGAACTGCAGTAAACAGATGGCAAGTGCATTTCTGATGCTACATTGGGTATATTGAGTCAGGTGTGTGGATTTCCCTCAAACTTGAGCTTGAAGCAGTATTCTTTTCTTTCTCTGGTGTATTTATTCTGCACACTACGAGGGAAATATTTCCGCATGCATGTCCGTGCACGCCACTGGGAAATGGCAATTAATAACACACATGCCAAATGAAGTTTGCCCCTGAATTTAAGGTGTACAATCTTAAAATGCATAATTAAACTGAGCTAGGACAAAGTAAGCCATTAAGACTTTTTTTCTCCCATTTAAACTAAAAGCTACTGTTCTGTGCAAACATTGCTGCTTGTTTGAGCCAAAGAGTACATTTTTGGCTTGTTAACTTCAAACAAGTCTCTGCTGGTAGATGCCATTATGCCAGTACATAGTTGCCAGTAAATAGATTCTTTTTTTTTCTCATTGACGGCCATTCAAAAATACATTTTCTAAAAAATACGGGCAAAAACAAACAACACATAAACTGGAAATATTCCATTATATTACAGTAGATATATTTGGAGAGCTCTTAAAAGTGTGAAATTTTGTTTGTGACTATTTTTCTGTCTGCTCTGTCTGTGAACCAAAATCTTGAAAAATATTTTTTCCCATTTCTATTTTTGATTTCCATTTGGAGGACAAGCTGTTTAGTCACTGGAGCCCTCACAAGGAGAAGTGGTAATTTGGGAAAGGACATACATAAAGTAAACCTCAGAGACATCTGAGGAGGGAATTGGGCAAATGTTGTCCTGAAATACGGGATCTGCAGGAGTTAGAGCTAATTTAAGGGTTTTCACTTTTCAGATCAGTGCACATGTTTAGAAATGATCTGATGAAGTTGAACTGCAGAAGGTGCACTGATGTGAATTTAAGATCACAGTAGTGTTGGGTCTTAGTCCATTTAACTGTGTCAAATTCAAGTCCAAGTCCTTAACCAGTCGAGTTTAAGTTGGAGACATTTATTAATATCTTGTTATCTTACGCTTGATGTTGTTAAATATTATATCTTTCATGTTAAACACAGCCTGGACTTGACTGTACTCAAAATAATTTAGTAAAAAAAGGTTGGAGTCCATGTTAAGTCTGAGTAAAAATGTACAAGAGAGTGTGACTAGAACAAGTTCATTAAATTCATTCACTCTCATGCCACATGTCACGTTTTCAACCAGTGAAAAATACATTGTGGAGAAAAGAAAAAAAAAACTGACAACACAAAAAGAAGGTTACTTTAAGTGTGAAACAAAGTCTGTGTGTTCTAAAATCTTAATTCAGCTGATTAAATTGTTTCTCAATCTATTCTTAATACTACAAGCCCATCTATCATCAAATAAGATCATCAAAGGTTTCTAGGGACAGATGTCCCTAGAACATTATTGCACACTGATCGACAAAACAAAGCAGGTTACTTTAAGTATGAAACAAAGTCTCAGTTTACAGATTACATTATTTTGTAAGAAATTCAAACAATAAATACCATTTTGTCACACTTTAATGTGTTGTGACAGGTCGCTGTAGCATCTCAGTCCAAGCGGCATTCAAACCCATCATGTCTTCCTCTTTACTAGTCATTCATTGCACGAAATACACAAGAATGAACATAAGAAGCTATCTTGTTTTATCCACAGAAAAACATCAATATACACCATTTTTAAGGTCAAGTGCACTAGTGTAAATGCTTGTTGGACAAAATGCCAGATTCTGTTTTATGATTAGGGCTACTGTAGGTAGGGCTGGACAATATATCACACAATATATTCATACGCATCTCATCAGTAAAGCCGGTTCATTGATTAGTGGTAAATCTCCATCAGCTGTTGAAGCTGCAGTTAATACACAGATCACTGACAAGCTAGATAATATCACGCTCTGTGATATTTTTGCTGGTGATTCATTTGCGATACTGAACCTGATATTGCGTAGCTTGTCAGTAATCTCCATCAAAGAACTGGCTATACTGACGAGATGCACATGAATATATCGATATATATATATATTTATATATGATTCAGAGTCCAGTGAGTACCCCAACTCTGGACCCTTACTTAAAGGTGCTCTATGCGATCTTGCAAAACACTATGGGTGCAGGATGTACACCAAACAAAAACAAACTTCGGCCAACCAATCAGCAAGAAGAGGTGGTGTTTAACGCCTTTCGAGACCGTGTTTTTTTCCCAGTGTGTTCAGAGGCCAGACATCAAGACGTTTAAGGGGTGATGCATACGGTTTGAGATAAAAAATAAAATCGAGCTAAAATCCTGCAACATCGCATAGAGCACCTTTAATATGTTAATTATGTAATTTGACACTTTAAATGCTCAAGCTCTTTTTAAAGGTGAAATTCAGATAGGCTGTCAATGTTTTTGTTGAATAAAAATGGTTCTGAAAGTAATTCCTCTGTGCCATTATCACTACAGCAGTGGTTTCGACTGCCCCATTGTCACATGTCAATTGTTTATGAAAAAATTATAAAAAACTAAAGTCATAGTCATCGTCCTATAAACAGGCCTTTACATTGTATTCAAAATACACATTTTATCAATTATAGCATTTCATGGGAATCTAAACTGTAAATGATTAAACACATTCTATAAAAAAGAATACAGTCTTCATCTTAAATAGTGCTAATGTCCATACAAACACATGACAGCTGTGTCAGCATGTATAATCACTTATTATTACAAGACAATCTTCAACCTTTCTACCAGCAACTTCTACAAGACCAGATGCACAAGAAAAATACATGGAGAGTATGCAAATTGATTCATGTTGTTAAATCACAATTCAAAGGGGTTTGCTGCTGCTATTTGCTGTGTAGGAGTGCCACTGTGTGGAGGGATGAGGTAAAGTGACTCAACCCTGCATATATTATACAGAAAATATATGGGTTTATTGTTATATTAAGATGCTGTCAGCTGTCAAGTCATGTATAAATAAAACAGGCAACATATAACTAGATTTCATAAAAAGAAAATGGACAAGAAAGCTTTAAGTCTAACATTCAATCCATTTGTCATTGACAAAAGGATAGAGTAAAAGAGAAAAAGACAGAAGCGTGTGTGTGTGTGTGTGTGTGTGTGTGTGTGTGTTGTGCTTGCTTCTAAAATTATTTACCCTGTGTTTGAACTGTGCTTCAGTTTTTCAGTGTTTCTTGGGCAGCAGGACTTCACACTGTTCTCTGATATCAGCGATGGCAGCATTCAGACGCGCTGTAGGTGCTGTGTCAGCCCCCACCAGCAGACGCCCACTCGGCTGTGTCCAGAATGACAGCATCTCCTACACAAACAAGAATATCAACAAATCCAGCAGAGTACCATCTACCATGTTCCAGATATACATGTGCTGCACAGTACAGCAAAATAAATGATCTTCCATTGCTTCTTGCACATCTTTCGCTTCATCCTTTGAATTTTTATCAGTATTTATAAGAGCTTGAACTTTTATCTAACTATACATTACCATTATGGAAACTTGGAAATTTGGAAATTTACATGCAGATAGTCCACTTTTCTGTTCCTCTGTCAGTTTGGGTAAATTCAATGATTCCAAAAAATCCCATATAGCCTATCACTATCCCCTGCATCACAAGTAGATGTGTACAAATTTTCAAAAAACTTTTATTAATATCCTCTAACTTGATAACAAACAAAGAGAATAAAATAGAAAAAGCTAAACACTACCAACTCTGTTTGGACACGCACACCTCACGAGAAACTAAATAATTGGCATGTATTATACGGCATATGAATTATACTGAATGTATTTATTTAATCTTTTCAACACGTTATATTTGCACATAAGTCACGTGATAAAACGATTGAACAAATAAATACAGTAATACAATATATGTATTCACTATATCAGCTAAGTTTTATTTTACATTTGGTGAGACATTTGCTAAATAAATGTCTTACCTAAGCGCGAAGGAAAAGTTTTTATCCTAAGACAAGGCATTGACGTAATATTCCAGCGCCGACTACAGTGTTTAGTAAACGCTAATCGTAGGGTTTTTATGAGTCTTTCAATGACGTTTATCGATTTTTACGTTATCAGAAATCATTGAAAACATGCAGAGGTTTGTCAGACCTCTTATGCTTCGTGATTCTAAACAGTCATTATTACCGACAGCGGGTCAACTATGTACAAATCACAAATGTAAGTATTATTGAGACAATGATGTTTGGCAAATGTGTGATGTTCATCATGGTTTAAGTGCTCCTGTATTAAAACAAAGTGCCTGTTTTGTGAACACACCAATCTGTGGTACTCGATTACCATTGCATGTTTGTGTGATTTTCAACTGTTGTATCCAGTGTAAGGGCATATGTTGTACTGCCTCCCACCAATGATGAAGAAGAAAAAGCCATGCTTCACAGGATGATGAGAGTGGACCATGCAGGAGAATATGGTGCCAACCGAATCTATGCTGGTCAGATGGCTGTTCTTGGCCGTACACAAATCAATCCACTCATTCAGGTATCAGTCCATAAACCAAAGATGACCATTTCCCTAAGTCACATTTGGGAGGGTTTTTAAATTAGTTTGTTAAGAAAAAACAAAATTCAGTGAGATCTGACGTAATATGCATTCAATGTGATGTTGAATGTGATGAAATATTAATTACTGTTAAAGGAAATGTGGGATCAAGAGAAGCAGCACCTGAGTAAGTTTAATGAGATACTGGCTGAGAATAGATTGCGTCCAACCCTTCTGCTTCCGCTGTGGCACATAGCAGGATATGCTCTTGGTAAGTGTGACCTTTACAGTATTTCTTTTCTTTCTATCTGTTTTTAAATGTAAGGGATAATGGACAGGCAGCCGGTAGTATACTGAGAGTCAGTCATAATCTCTCTCGTTTCCAATCCGACACGTGAGAGAAGTTGCACAGCCGTGCTTCTTAAGCTGTGGTTTGTGTATCCTTCTGAGAGGCCAGCTGCTTCGCTGATTGTGGGCATCATCTTGGCAAGGTAGTTATGTCCCATTGGCTCTTTAGTGTACCACACTTCTTTTATTCAGTGTTTCCTGGTTTTGTCGTTGTGGATGAAGATAAAATGCGTTTGCGTCTGACGGACAGAGTGCCAGGTATTTTTTGAAAGTAGCAACAGGACACTTAGGGTTGTTGGGTTCAGCGAAGATGCAGCCTCTGTAATTTTCTTTACATGGATCTTTTGGGTCTTTGTGGTTTTTAGTCTCTGCATTGTGGGACAGAGTAATGTATTCAGTGCCATTGTCATCACATTTCATGGTTAAAAAAAATCCCTTCTTAAATCTCGGTTCCCTCCTCTGCCTCGTCTTGCTAGATGTAGTTGTACATCAAACCACACTTTCCGAACTAGACGAGTTGCTGTGTCTGGCAACAGCACATTGGAGTTTCGTATTAGATGCATGTCTGCTGGTGAGATCGGTGGATGATGGTGACTAATGTCTTTGCCAGCTTTACGGATGGCTTTAATTGTAGATTTAAAAACTACATTGCTGGAGTTGAAGTTTGGACTTTTCATGATATCAAACTTTTTAAAATATATGGCAATGCCAGTCCTGATGGCCAAATAGCTGGCTATTGAATAAATCTGACCCTTCGCACTTTGAACAGATGCATAAAATGATCGTAATTCCTCATTCCATGAATGAAAATCACAGACAACTGGAAAAGTCATGGTAAATCATTGGTCAAAGATTGTGTCTCCTTGAGTTATTTGTAATTCAAAACGGTCTTTACTGAATTTAAAATAAAATGTTGCATGTGTGTTTATGGACAGGCGCTGCTCTCTTGGGAAAGGAAGGGGCGATGGCCTGCACTGTGGCTGTAGAGAAGAGTATCTCAGAGCACTACAACAGTCAGATCAGAACTCTAATGGAGAAAGATCCTGAGAAGTACACTGAACTCCTGCAGGTGAGTACAAGCCTTAAATCTTCATACTTCACACACGAAGAAGGTGCAGAATTATTATGAGACCTTAAAATGTGTATTAGAATATATTAAACTTCAATTGCTTCTTTGATCTCACAAAAATATTGAAAGTTCTATTTTTCACTGATTATGTGATTTGGCAAAAATAGTTTACAAGCATGACTCAAAACCCTGCTGAAAAATAAATGGATGAGGATGATACTGTAGATTAATAAAATGTCAGTTGTTCTGTTTGTCAGCTGATTAAAGAACTTCGGGATGATGAAATGGAGCACCATGACACTGGACTGGAGCATGATGCTGAATCAGTAAGTCTGAATTATTCCCATGACTGAGTCTCTTGCATGAACTGCAATATTAAAATCCAAATCCTCAAAAGCAGTTATCATTTAGATGCTTCTTTTTCAAGAGTCACAGATATGTTTTTGCTCTGCCATTTTATTATTCACTGACACATGCTTTATCTTTAATGCAGGTACCTGGATATCCGCTGATGAAAGCAATCATACAGGCGGGCTGCAAAGCTGCAATCTATGTCTCAGAACGTCTCTAAAAGAGTTATCTTTATCCTGATATCTTAAATGGATTCTACTTTTTCGATCTTTGACATGTTAAAAATATTTTCTGCTACGCCAGCTTAATTTGCAGATACAACAATAATCAATACATTTTGGGTTTATTTCTCCAAAATATGTAAACACTGTGGTTCTATCAAAACATTGCTCTGTTTGTTTGAGCATCCCATCCTGCCCAACTCAGACTCAGCCAAATCTCTTTGTGTGACCAGTAGGAAGAATATTTTTTAAAAATATAAGTTTTGCAATTTCAATGTAGTGGCACTAGTCGTGTAGAAATTACATATAATAATGTGTTCCTCACAACAGGATCAATTTATTTAAAGTCTATTTATTAAGATTTTATACATGGCCAAACTTTTTGTCTCATTCTACTCGGTGTATATACAGGAATAATATACTGTAACTTTTTATCAATCACAGTTGTGTTGCTATTAAAGTCATGTGTTTTTACAGAATGTGTGGTAGCAAAGACAGCATTGAACACAAGAGGGCAGTCTCTGCCTGTGAGGTAAAAGGCACCAACACAACATTTTTGTTGAAACTATTTTTGATCACAAAGAAGAGACCATACACACATAATATAATAAACATGCTCATGTGTTATTTCAGTATACGCATATATTGTCTGAAACATTTGCATTGAGTATTAGAGGAAGTTATCACACGAGTGGCTATGAAAATATGTAACATAATATATGCAGTACAGACACAGGAAACAGCTGTCTCCATCTCCCTGTGCTTCCCATGACTTAATCTATGAGGGCATGAAGTCATCTTAGGCGGTCCAGACTGTGTGAGACCCTGGCTTGTTTTGATATGATGAAAGCAGTCCATTAGAAATTCACAAATTAAAATCCATGCCCCATTCCTTCACTATGTCTAGAGTCTTTTATGTTGACTCTACTGGATAAAAGTTCTTGAGAGGCCTGTTTAGTTTGGCAGGTTCTGTTAGG
Source organism: Enteromius unitaeniatus (assembly GCA_032359435.1). Lineage (NCBI taxonomy): Eukaryota > Metazoa > Chordata > Actinopteri > Cypriniformes > Cyprinidae > Enteromius > Enteromius unitaeniatus. The sequence goes on from JAUMHI010000035.1 coordinate 10,452,812, forward strand.
GGGCAGAGCTACTGTATGCTCGCGTTCAGCGCAAAGGAGGCTGATGCAATCCCAGTGTAACTACAAGTATTCCTCAGCTCTCGGTGTACCATCAACTGTAACCACATGTAACCCTTAACAGACTTAAAGTTTGTAAGGTTTTCAACTGCCCACTGCCTCTCGCTCCTACTGCAATTCTCTCCTACTTTTGAAGGGTTTATATTTATATTTATATTTTAATTGCTTCATTGCTGCCACACAAACATTTGTTCTCGTGATGTGTCAGAGGAAGCTGACCCATCTGGAAACACTGCATGAGTTGCTCATTGTGAACAGATCACATGGTCTTAAGTCTTAATAGCACACTGTTTTCTGAGAGAGCTGAAGATTCACATAAAATATAAACTATTTGCCAGTATTTAAGAAATGAAGAGTAGTAAATGTCTCTTATTAGTACTTAGCATAGCTCGCTGCAAACAAGTTTTGACAGTGCATATCTTGTGCTCAAAAGCTTAAGCACAGACTTAGTGTTATGAATCATGTAATTGTGTAAATCTTTTTCTCGGAGCTAGTTTCCCTCAGGACACAGATGCTAACCACAAGGCTTTTTTTAAAGGCAGAGGGCTACATTCCACTCAATGGTGCATTTATCTGCTGTTTTGTAGGTGCTGATACCCTTTAGAAAGCTTGATATTTTTAGAGGGGGCCACAACGATCA